>JADLZN010007370.1:0-94371 GCA_018155175.1 Sinocyclocheilus anophthalmus
TGAGAATGTGGTATTCACACAATGTCCTCAAACAAGTACCAAAGGATGTCTTCATGGGCTGGCCAGAAAAACCTGTTGAATCCAATCTTTTGCATGCAACAGACCTCAACATGTGTTTCACCTGTATCTGTGATGACACCAGGGTATAGATCACCATCATACATCAATCATAAATTCGCTGCTTCTCTGTGGTGGATTTGCACTCTGCAAGTATGGTAAAAACCTGGTACATATGATACATTTACAATATAAGTAATGGTACCTTAAGAACTAAAGAACAAGAAAGTCATATTACATAAGCTAATATTCACACTATAAATGGACCAGAGAATGCAAATCCCTCCTGTTACTATTACTCAGTCCTGTTATGGCTTATATGAGTAACAGGACTGAAGGTAACAGGACTGAGTTCTTAGCATAGAATTAGCAAATACATGCTAAATAGCATGAGGGTACTGAGCAAATTCTAGTGATTTATTAAAAATGTGTATTTTTAAAATGAACAAATAACATCTAAAAAATAATTTAGGTAACAGTTTCATGTTGAGATTGACCCTCTCAGACACAGTTGAAATATCATCAAATATATTGAAAAGAAAATGAGAGGACTTACCTTTGGTCTCCCCATTGCCTTCAGAAGATCTGGATAATGCAACTTCCTGTTGAAAAAATATATTTTGGAATGTTCCAAGTTGATCAGAGGGGGGAATGTGTTAGGGTAACAGGACTGAGTGTAAACCCGGGGGACACGACTAAAATGTGTATTTTATCAAAAATGTTATGGATTTTTTTTTCTTTTGAAAAAAAGGAAATGATTGGATATAAAGTCACACATAAATGCAAAAAAATTACATTTCTGAAAGATTTTAATTATAATATTTCATGGTAAATTATAGAGGCAGGGAGTGGGGACATGTAACAACTACTATTTCTTTAGTGTTCTAGGTAGTTTTTATTAATGATTTTAATTATACATTAAAAATTTTGCAGTTAGCTAAATGTGAAGACACTTTGTTTAATAATAAAATGTATTTTAGAGTTCATATATCCTGGGGACAGAAATGTTACCCATTCGGTGGAATGTCCCACCGAAAGTGGCGCTGTTGTGCCGAATTCTGCACCCCTGCCAGATTCTGCACCCCCTCGTTGAAGTCGCTACCTGATTGCCAAATTCCAACCCCACCTTCACACCTGACCCTAAACCTACCAATACTAGGGGGTGCATAATCTGGCAGGGTGCAAATTTCGGCACTACACCGGTAAATCTCCATCATGGCATTAACATACATTGACCAGAGGAAGGTACAAGCCGTCGGAGATTGGCCTCACCTATACACCTCAAGGACTCCAACGTTTCCTAGGTTTTTTCAATTTGTATCTGCAGATCTCCAGCTTCAGCCAAATCTGTGCACCTCTAACCTCACTCCTCAAGTTTCTACAACTTTTACTTAGGAGCAAAAATCTGCTTTTACACTTGAAAGAAATAAAGATTTGAAATGTATTGTGATCATTCTCGATATAGACTGATACGGAAAAATTTTGATTTTTTTTTTTTGCCCATATCGCCCAGCCCTAATAGATGTAGCCTATTGTTTCAGCTTTCCTCCCGTGACTCGATCTGGTTAGTTTTGAAATGTGTGACGTAGGTTAAAAAGCTGCTTTCACTTTCACATTTTGCCATTTCAACCCATATGCCAGACTTTTTTTTAGCGTTCAAGGTGGTCAAACATAAATTTCGCCCTTCAAGATTTCTATGAATAGCAATATTTAACAAGACAAACAAGGTAAGATAAATTTAACAAGATTTACAGACAATAATAATTTGAATACAAACAGTAGCTACGTAGCCCGTGATGATCGCTTGTCACAGGCTTTTACAAGCAACTTTATGTAGCCTAACTGTTTTGTTTTAATTACTCTCTTATGTTCTTTTTGCAGCGAATATTTTTCATCCCTCCACTTCAGAATTAGCATATGATGCCATTGAGTAAGTCAGACATCGGCTAAATTACAAAACATAGTTCATTCTATTACAGTGAGTCATTATTCTATGGAAGTAAAATAATGCCATATGTATTTGAAACAAAAATGTATGTTAAATAATTTAAAGTTTGCCAATATCTTCCTCACTGTATATACAGTATATAATTATTCTTAAGAAATTACTGTAATTTTACTGTAGTTTTTTTATGTTCCAAAGGTTGTAGTACATTCCTAGTAACTAGACTGACTAGCAGGGCGTTGACTTTTTTTTCACATAGCACTGGTGCTACAGAGGTTGAAAGTTTTGTAGCACAGGCCAAAAAGTTGTAGCACAAGTATAAAACGTTTGTTATCATGTCTGAAAACAACCATGGAGTTCCACCACTTAAACTGCACTGATGTTTCCAGGCAGATCACAAAATACAAACCAACACACAATTGTTTTTAGACTAGTTTACAAGACTAACGGGAGGACTTAATTTGCTAAAAATGGAAGAGTGCAGAAACATAACACCTCTTACACCTTAACAAAATATAAAATAAAAAAGAATGGCAGACATTTAGGCCAAAGTGAGCAAAGATAAAAATCTTTGTCATTATTTTATCTTTGTTATTAAAAAATAATAGCAAAGATACACATTACAAATACTCATATTATACAAATAAAACAAACAGTGCTTTGTTTTTCAGGTACAGTATTTAGCAGTAACATTAAATATTATATATTAAAATAAAACACTATATACACTACATACACCAATTATACTTTTTTTCTTTGTTTTGTTGTTTTATTAACATTAAAAGAATAGTTCACCAAAAATGAAAATTCTGTCATCTGTCTTTCAATTCTGTCATAGTGTTTCATTTTTATACCATCATTTACTTAAGTTGTTTTAAACCTGAATTAGTTTATTTCATCTGTTGAACATAAAAGTTATTTTTGAAGAATGTGGGTAACCAAGCAGTTGCTGGTCCACAGTGACTTCCATGGTATTTTTTTTTCCTACTGTAAAAGTCAGTGTGGACCAGCTACTGTTTGGTTACTCGCATTCTTCAAAATATCTTCTTTTGTGTTCAGCACAAGAAAGAAATTAATACAGATTTAAGACAAAATGTGAGTTTGTAAATATATTTTTTGGGTGAACTATCCCTTTAATGACAGTCGGCAGCATGTTTAGTTGCTACTGTCCCTTTAAGAGCGGCACGCGTTTCTCTCCCAACTGTTTACTTTCATTTTAGACATAACCAACTGTGTTTATATGTAAACCTTGTGTGTTTTTGACAGTATTAGACGCGAAAGACAACTTAGTCCAATAATCAGGCGCTTTTTGACAGGCTCTCAGTGTGAGCGCGCTTCATGAGTGCACGCTCAGAAAAAGCGCATGCAGAACAGCACGTGAATTAAATGTTTAACCGGTATTCCTTTAAAGCAAATGGAAATAATGTAGTTTTGGGATTGCGCATAAGCGCAGTGTCCCGTTAGAGTAACTCTACCGCTGAGCTAACACTGATGTGAATGCATGTGGCCTTGTACATATATTGAGACGGAGGGAGGAGCCAGAACTGTCTGCAGCTGATAGAATGTGCGCTGTAGCACGATACAACGATATTTCTTCAAAAGCAGATCGTGGAGACATTTTAATCATCCACGATCAGAAATCGTCATATCATACACCCCTAACTACCAAGTATAATCAGTCTCACACACACAAACAAGCACAACGAAATCACTTCACACTATTAAGCGGCTGTGTTATGAACATGCAAAACTGTATCGCATGCGTGCTACAGTGGTCAATTTATTCATCGCACAGACCAGTTTTTTCGTATATATGTCGCACTGTACAGCCCTGCTTAGTATCGGTACAATTTTACTAATACCCCCCTTGCTGTACATGTACATATATGAAGGGAGGTATTGGCAGATTCTCACCTGTAGAGAATCACTATGAGCAATACAAGCTTTAGAATTTGATAGTGTGTTATTTAAATTTTTTTATTAAAATACATTGGACGTTTTAACCCAGTCGGCGGAATTGTCAGACGGTCCCTTGGGTGCGATAGCGCGTCAACACTTTCTTCGGTTTAAAGTTGCAGCACATAAACTAGGCTTTTTGAACTCCTTTTTTTAATGTCGATATAAAGTGGTTGCATATTGTTAAAACTAATCGTGGTATTGATATCTCTGTAGTGACTGCGCAGAAAAATAAAAGAAGCAGTCTATAGATCAGTGGAAAGGGAATGAAATTTAAAGAAAATGCAGCGGGTTGCGTTCTTCTGACCTCATTCGCTTGCCTGTATATAGTTCGCATAATCATCAATAAAGTGTATTCTGAGATCTGAGGTCTTATATCACTGTATTAGTTCACTGTTGAGGAATCCCGGAGTGTGACGCGAGGGGATCCCCAGTATTACAGCACTGCGGCACACAAGCCATGATACAAAGCTACAGAAACTAAGCAACCGAAAGCAATATATGTCTTCCTTAGATGTAATGTTAGTTCTGTACTTCAGCGTTGGGTAAAACAGCATTATAATCTCCTTTGTGGTAGAGAACGCTGCTTACATGTAGGCTACGGGAAACAGCGATGTTTAATACAACAACGATGCTGTATTAAACACACACACAATCAGCATTTCCACATGTTTATACTGGCCCCAATAATCAAAACTTCTACTTAGCGCTTGCTCCATTCCTGCAGATCAAATTTTGTGAATGAATGACTTAAGCCACCTGTTGCTTTGGTCTTCATCAACAGCCGCTTGCGCCACCTGCTGGTGAGCGACTGACAGCAGCTGGAGCTCATGCATCGGTGCTCTACTGCTATTCCTGCAGATCCCGGATGTGCAACGGCGAATTTTCTGCCGAATTTTAACCACTAAATCTGTGGAAGCGAATTTGTAAAGTGAAATAAAATGGACCGAAATTTGCCTGTCGAATATTATACATCGTATTTTTAAATAGATTGAACATTTTGGAAGTGAATTCTGGAAGATGAATATGAATTATTGAATTTTTAATTATGAAAATGTGTGTGAAATATTTTGAATTGAAATATTCACAGCTTGAATAAACAACTATGTTAGATTTCAGGAACTAAAAATGCAAGCCCTGGAAATACAAGGCATTAAAATGCAAGCACTGTTAATGCAATGCATTATTTTTTCTTTTTTTTTTGTTTCAAAGACATATGGCATTATTTTACTTCCATACATATTCGCAATCTTAACCTAATAAACGTAATCTTTACCCTTAATGGGCAGGTCATATATACATACATGCATACATAAATCTGGTTTGTATGACTTACTTTCGTCTGTGAAGCGCAAAAGTCTTCAGGCAGAATTGTAGGCCTACCAATACAGTGAAAGTGAATGATGGTTATTATGATCCACAGAAGATGTTTGAAGTGGAACAACATGAAAGTCAGTAAATGAGGACTGAATTTTGAGCCTCCTATAATAGGGTCTAAAATAGCATTCAACATAGCAGTTTATGTTTGATTGAAAGTAGAATTTAGATATTATTATAGATTAAAGTGCATATCAGTAAGATTTTAGGTTGTCTCACAGCTTTACTATCTGTCATATGACTATTTTGCTACCTATCAAGTTTAATTTATGATTTGTAATAATATTCTGAAGAAGTTTCAAGCTATTAAACTCAACTGACTGGGCATAACCTGTAAATCTTTCATATGCTTTTTCTTTGCAGTTAAATATTCCATCGACACACCTCACAGTGTCAAAGACATCGCTAATGCGTTCAAGAAAAGTCTTAAGGTTAAGATAAAATTGACATGGGGTATCAAGTTGGAAAATGCGGAAAAGAAAAAGGAGCCCAGTGATATTGACCTAGTTTTCTTCCCAGTTGTTTCTCGCACTGGAACTGACATTGATGCTGCTCTCAGTAAGATTACACGTAAGAAATGGCTTACAGAAGATATTGCATTAGATTCCTAATAAAAATAAATAAATCTGAAACACATAATATGTATACTGGGTATCTCACAATCATCTTCTCTTTCTTACACTCTGTAGACAGTAAGCCAGTCATTATAGTGGTGCTTCATCACACATTTGACCCTAATGCTGTTGTGTCAAACAGCAGTACATTTGTGAAGAGGGATAATACGCTTACAGTGGACTGTCTGTTCTATGAGGACAAAGGATTATTAAAATGTAAAAGAAATGATAAAGCTTTTGAAGATGCTATACAGTGGCTGAAATTAATGGTACGTTATAATTTCATGAGCATGTTTTTTTTTATTTTTTACAAGTGTATAACTTTTTCCTCACATGCATGTTTATATACGGGGGCTTGCACTAATGTATGTGTGTGTGTGTGTGTGTGTGTGTGTTTGTAAGAATTTTTGTGAGTTTTAAGATTCAAGAACTTAAATACACCATATTTTTTGATAAACATTCTAATAACAACCTTTCTATTTTTTTCTTACCAGAAAAAAGTGGTGAAGGAACGTAAGTTACTGAGTCAATTTATTATTCTTAATAATATCATAAAAGTCATAGTAGATAACTGTTTTTGTTTTTACACTTAATTATCTTCAGAAAAAAGTGGTAAACAAAAAGAATCCCCTACCAAATCCTGACAAACTTCCAGTTCAAATTCTGCTCAGATGCACTGGGAAAAGAAATGTCAGGGTCCGGGCCCTGTGTTTCTCCCTCTCACCACCAGAGGTCTCTATCTCCCGGACTCCACTCACCTGTCACTCTTTACACCCTCAGCTGTTCCCCATTGTCACAGACTATATATTCTCCTCTCACTCATCACTCTGCATGGCTGAATTAATTGTAATTGTAATTGTAATGGTAGTTATCATTTCTTGTTGTAGGTTGTGTATACAAGAACTTTCTGTTGCCGCATTTGTATCTCGGTCCTGTTCTTGGTTGAGTTGTTTTTGTTTCTGTTTTGCTTTGTCTGTTTTTGTTTATTAAATCTAGTTTCACCTGTATTTGGACCCAGACCCTGTTTTTCCACGGTGCTCTCTTACCGTACCGTGACAGGAAATAGTGAATGAATCAGTTGTTTCATTTTTTTACACGTATTTTCATGGTCTTACCAGTGTCACTTGTGAATAACCCTAATTTTTTTTTTGATAGTGTATGCATATTGATAACCAATTAAAACCTTTGCAGGCTCACTTTGTCATGTTCAAGTTATAGATGCTCTACAGAGGTGCTCTGTAGTACAGCTTTTACATACCTTACAGGGGTTGGACAAAATTATGTGAATACATAGGAAATAGGCAATATTTCTTTATTAAGGTGTTTTACCACCATTTGCCTTTAATACAGCTTCCAGCCTTCTTGGAATATATTCATACAACATTTGTATAGACTTCAGCTGAATCAGAACATCTGCCGATTGCTTCAGAGAATCTGTTTCTCACTGTTCTCTCCAAAACTGGCCACAGTGATTTGATAATATTAGTCAGGTGATTGAAGTCAGGGCAGATGTTGAAGTTCATCTTGGTGCTCCACCCTCCCAGGTTTTATGATCATGACACCACATTGTTTGCATTTTAGCATGGTGTCTGTGAAGAACGTTTTAGCATTTGGAGTTCTTTCATGGATGTTGGCTTTGTAAAGTTCCCTGCGGTCTTTTTTTTTTTTCTTCTTCAAGGTGAAATTTTAAATTTGATGTCAATTTGCTGCAGTGCTTCTGTGTTGTCTAGACACAGTGCTTAGTGTGTGACTGTCCATGTCATTCACTTTTGGTTTTCGCACACTGATGTTCTTCACTGATAAAGTCATGGATGATGTCTTGTCATGCTTTGTGCAAGCAGTCATGATCGTAAAGACTATTCATAAAACACCAAAATGTTGGGCTGTTAAGGTTACTGATGCTTCTGCTAAACAGGCTCCCATGATTTGCCCTTTTTGGAAGTTTAACAGGTCACTCATTTCACCCACAGCTTGTACTAAACACTGCTGAACACAAGTGATACTACACTGATATACAAGAGTATAGACAATGGAAAGATAAATAAAAGATAACGCAACATCTGTTTTTCACGATTTTGTCCAACCCTGTATGTATGAAGTTTTTACAGCAGATTAATCCTTCCATCTGTTATCCAGACTGTTTTTCTTGTGTAGGATTGCGAGGATGCTGGAGCACGAGTAGACTCGTGTATCCAATAATTGTTTTGTTTTTTATTCTGATTAATGTCTTTCTGTTTCTGTGTTTTTGTTGTACACTTTCCCTCTGACAAAATGGGATATTTCATTTATTATACTCTGCAGTGCATGCATTGTTAATATTTCCATTCAGCAGATCCAATGTGCAACTGTGTTCTACAGTAAGACTGAAGGGGAAATGGCTAACTCGCTATTGAGAAAACTAGCAAAATTGTAGCATATGTCAGCTATGCCACTCCACTCAAACATGCAGCAAAATATTACATTTTACTGTAAGTTCCAACATGTACAAATGCTGTCCTGCATGATTCATTCTATACCTCTTGTGATAAAGTTTGTTTTAGAATCTTTAAAAATAATAAAAAATTCACTTGTGTACATACAGGTGCATCTCAATAAATTAGAATGTTGTGGAAAAGTTCATTTATTTCAGTAATTCAACTCAAATTGTGAAACTTTTGTTTTAATAAATTCAATGCACACAGACTGAATTAGTTTTAAGTCTTTGGTTCTTTTAATTTTTTGATTTTGGCTCACATTTAACAAAACACCCACCAATTCACTATCTCAACAATTAGAATATGGTGACATGCCAATCAGCTAATCAACTCAAAACACGTGCAAAGGTTTCCTGAGCCTTTAAATCGTCTCTCAGTTTGGGTCAGTAGGCTACACAATCATGGGAAGACTGCTGATCTGACAGTTTTCCAGAAGACAATAATTGACACCCTTAACAAGGAGGGTAAGCCACAAACACTCACTGCCAAAGAAGCGGGCGTTTGCACACGAAGTGCTGTCCAAGCATGTTAACAGAAAGTTGAGGGGAAGGAAAAGGTGTGGAAGAAAAAGATGCACAACCAACCGCTGCCTTATGAGGATTGTCAAGCAAAATGTATTTAAGAATTTGAGTGAACTTCACAAGGAGTTGGACTGAGGCTGGGGTCAAGGCATCGAAAGCCACCACACACAGACGTGTCAAGGAATTTTGGCTACAGTTGTCGTATTCCTCTTTTTAAGCCACTCTTGAACCACAGACAACGTCAGAGGTGTTTTACCTGGGCTAAGGAGAAGAAGAACCGGACTGTTGCCCATGGTGGTCCAAAGTCCTCTTTTCAGATTTTTTTTGTATTTCATTTGGAAACCAAGGTCTCAGAGTCTGGAGGAAGGGTGGAGAAGCTTTATACCCAAGCTGCTTGAATCCAGTTGTTATGTTTCCACCTCTGTGATGATTTTTGGTGTGGTGCAATGTCATCTGCTTGTGTTGGTCCATTGTGTTTTTTAAAAACCAACGTCCACTGCACCCGTTTACCAAGAAATTTTGTAGCACTTCATGCTTCCTTCTGCTGACTATCTTTTTGAAGATGCTGATTTCATTTTTTCAGCAGGATTTGGCACCTGCCCACATTACCAAAAGCTGGTTAAATGACCATGGTGTTGGTGTGCTTGACTGGCCAGCAAACTCACCAGATAGAAACAGAAATAGTAATCACCAAAATAAATGGTAATGGTAAACGCCATCCTTACTACATAATTACTGCATCATTAATACATAAACAAAATCATGGTTCATTTCGTAAAGGCTGTTAGTGTTCCCCCTTGGACAATAACGACAAAAAACCTTTGCTTTTCTGTAGATTATTCGCCCGTTGTTTTTTCTTTTTGTTTTTGGGGGCTGCCATCTTTAACACTAATCACATGCGTTAAATGTGATATTATTTAAGTTTTTCATTTCACCTGTATGTAAGCACAGTTCATGTTAATGTCAAACTGGTGTATTTACAATTTAAAGTGGCTGACAACATAAATATTCTTATTAGAAATAAAACCTGACTCATTTTTTTGAACTGCGCAGAGCTTTAGCTGAATAGTTAGGCCTACTACGCTGCTGAAATTTAATGTTGGTCATTATGGTGGTACTTAGAGAGCCAAATATTTTCTGAAGTGGTACTTGGTATAAAAAGTTTGAGAACCACTGGTTTAAAGAAATGGTATAAAATGAAATCCTGCTTTTTAAGAACTTTTCAGTAAACCATTTCTTCTTTCCCCTTGTAGAGTCATCAAGGATCCAGCTTATTATTGGCAAATTGGTAAGGAATTGTTCATCTGCTACATTGCACTGCGCACTGTCACTTCGATTCATTGACCTTTTGTGATAGGTTTTGATTTTACTTAGGTTCATAAAAATTTACTTAATTTGATTTGACTTGTTTTACTAAATACACTGTATAGTTAGGATTCTGATTAAAACAGTGTAACTGGGGGCTCTGAAAAAACTGCTTGTGAATAATTTGTTAATATTGTAAACTTTCATCTGAATACATTAAATAAGTGTTTAATGAATAGTGTTGTGCACTTTGTTTCCAACCCCAATGTTATTGACTTACGGTTATTCAGTTTTCAGTTAAAGATATTTCACAATATCAAAGTTGTTATTTTATGAGTATTTATTTTTGGTGTTTTTGGTGTTTTTGTTTTTATTTATACAGGACAGTACAGAAAGCTCACAAGTGGGAGATAGAGGAGGGGACGGCGTCAGAAAGGACCTAGAGCTGGGACAATTTCAAGGATCACCCGAAGCACAACCACGCTGTGACAAGGCTGTTGGTTCTAACATTTTAGGGTCCCCCTCGGTAGAAATCACGTTCCGCGTTCCCCGTGGTAAAAAAAAGTAAAAAAGACGGGGTCGGGGGGTGTTCCCCTCGTTAGAAATCACCTCTCTAACGCCGGGCCCTTGGAATAGTCCTAACTTTCCCCCCCTTTATGCACTGTAAAAAATGATCTTGCATTTTAGTTTCGATGATTTTTTTAAAAGTTGACACCACTTGCAACTTCTGATTTTGTTCATTCAACTTAACATTTTAAGTTTTCACTTCCTCAACTAGTTTGTAAGTTGACTGAACTAGAGTATTTGTCCTCCTTCACCTAAACAAAAAATTTTGTTTGAATCATTCTAATACCGTGTCCACTTGCCCTACTCACTTATCTGCGAGATTCTCGAAGCCGTTGCAGACATGAAGACGCTGTCCGCCGTCTTCGCGAGCTTCTCCACAAAGTTGGGAAACTTTCTCAGTCAGCAAATTTAGTAAGCTAAATTTTTTTTATTTATTTTGGTTTTAATATGTGTAAAAATATGAGTTGTCTAGGAAGTACAAGTTATGGGTTTGCAGTCAGACGAATTTTTCTAGTTAAATGTACGCCGTGTTAGTTTCGCGGCACTATTAAGCCTCAAAAATTCACGCGGTTCCACAGTATTTTCCACATAAATATTATAATAAATATTCTCTAATGTGGTACTGA
The DNA here is from genome assembly GCA_018155175.1 of Sinocyclocheilus anophthalmus. Lineage (NCBI taxonomy): Eukaryota > Metazoa > Chordata > Actinopteri > Cypriniformes > Cyprinidae > Sinocyclocheilus > Sinocyclocheilus anophthalmus. The sequence goes on from JADLZN010007370.1 coordinate 11,443, forward strand.
GCTGAATCTGTGGAGACCGTAACAAATTACCGTTGATAAATTTTGAGCCCAGTGCTGCGTTAGAGACTGTTCAGACAGCGCGACACGGAGCACAACAACAGACAACTGTAACTTATGGATTTAGAACGGCGGGAATTAAAAACATTTGCTTCTAAAAACTTGACAACTTTTTATGATCCCTAAAAGACGTCTGTCATATGCATTATACATAGATGAAAAATGAGGGGGGAAAACAAGATAATTGCTCGAACTGTCCGTTTTCTTCAAGTTAACGTTGTAAGCAAAAGGCACGAGCATCTCCCTCAGAGTTCGTTTGGAGCGCGTGCATTTGATACGGCCTTGATTCAGGTGAAGTTTGAAGGTACAAACTCTTCTTTCAGTTTTCTGAAGTAGTTATTGAAGTGCCTCACCGGAACCCATTGCAATGCTGCGTGAATATACGGTCGTTAGTGTATTACATTACACAAATAACATTACTGCCAGTCAAAAGTTTTTGAACGGTAAGATTTTTAATGTTTTTTAAAGAATTATCTTCTGCTCACCAAGCCTGCATTTATTTGATCCAAAATACAGCAAAAGCAGCAAGTTAATATTGTGAAATATTTTTACTATTTAAAATAACTGATTTCTATTTGAATACATTTTAAAATTTAATTTATTCCTGTGATCAAAGCTAAATTTTTATTAACATGTAAGTTTTCTAATTCTTTTGTCTTTCGTTATTTGCAGAATTACACCTCAGAGCTTTCAGTTTCTGTGTCCAGACTTAAGAGGCTCCATTTGACTGGATAGGTGAGGTTTGTTTGTATATAACTGTAGTTTATTGAGCAGTAGGCCTATTTTTATTAACACAAAAGTTTTCTAATTCTTTTGTTATTTGCAGAATTGTACATCAGAGCTTCCTGTGTCCAGACTAAGAAGCTCTGGTTTACTGGATAGGTGAGGTTTGTTTGTATATTTGTAATTTGTTGAGTAGTTTGTACCATTACACCGCTGTGTGTAAGCTCTTTTGGTCACAGTTGTATTTCTAATGCTAAAAATACTGTATAATTATTTTTGTTATCCATTTTTCACATTTACAAATGAGTCCCTGCCTCCACTTTAAGTGCTTTATATTGTTGTTAGTTATATAAGTGCAATTATTCAATGCCATTGCTATCCATTTATGTTAGCACATATTTTGTTTAATTTATGAAATGCAAAGTAAATGACATGTCTTTGTCTAATAGATTGCAGCAGAGTTCACTCGCCTAACTTCAAAGGACCTCATGAAGTAGTTTCTGTCGGGTTTGGAACAGTATACACCCAGATTTCTTCAGATGTTTAGAGCAAAGATGAGCAGCATTTCACAATTGGAAAGTCTTCTCAGCAAGATCGACAGTGATGTGAGTATTTTAGTTTTGTGCTTGTTCAGATTAAAACATGCTTGTTGTTGGTTTTTTCTAAGTTGTTTGGGTTTGTAGAGTCACACATCACACAGGGCTCAACACACTGAACCCTGTTGATCCCTGTTTAACTGCATTATATGGAAAAAACCCTGGATGGTATTTTCTTTAAAAAAAAAATATATATATATATATATTTTATTTATTTATTTTTTTTCAACTGAAGAAAAACAGGAATTATATATCTTGGATGACGGTGGGTGGGCCTCAGGCCTCTGAAGGGATATTTTGTGCATTTTAAAGTTAAATACTTCAGTCTGGTACACTTGTGGTGCTTTTCCACTGCGTGGTACAGCTCGGCACGACTCGGTTTGCGTTTCCACTGCAGTTTAGTATCGCTTTAGAGTGAATAATGTGATTATTCACATGTCGTTAGTTTGCGCCGCCTCAACTGCCTCGCGGCTGCCTTTACTCCTGAAAAACTTTTTCATTCCGCGTTGCCCCATCAAGCTCTCGCTTGATCCACTCCTCTGCTATCAACGAGAGGAACGTCTGTACTTCCTCAACAGACAACGAAGCGGCCACTTTTTGGTTGTTAAAAAAATATCGATCCTTCGCTGGCTGTGCTGATTTAAATCTAGCGGTTCTTTTGTGTTTGTGTCGCAAGTTCAGTGACACAGGTAGAGACGATTCTCTCCGGCCAATCAGTGATCAGCAGAGTTTACACGTCACGTTTTGGTATTCTAGTACGGTTCACTTGGAACCTCAACCAAGGTGGTACTAAAAAAGGTACCAGGTACTGTACCCAGGGCCTTCCACATTACCTCAGTGAGGATCCATCAGATTTCAAGTCAGCAGAGGTAGACTTGCATTTTAATACCTTTGCTTAAAATAATGGTCTGTATATGTCTAATCATGACCCTGTCTGTGAAATCTAGGATAGTTTCATAATCTAATTATGAGATAACGAATGCCAAATTTTGATTTTATCTGTTACTTTCACTGTGATTTCAGTCTTTTGATATGGCCTTGGTCAGTATTAAGTGTCATATGATGCTTTTTTAAAGATCATTATTTGGTTAACAGAATATGTTGACATGCTTTAATGTTCAAAAAATTATTATTTTTCAAATACTGTACATTATGTAGGTCCTCTATGCCCCGCCTCTCCCAAACTCACTTCATTTTTCTACAAAGTCCCTCCTTCCGACAAGCGCCGTCTGCTCTGATTGGCCAGCTGACCCACAGTGCATTGTGATTGGCCGAACACCGCAAGCACTCGTCGGAAATGTAACGCCCCTTACCATAATCGCGAGCTTCATCTTTCAAAATAAATGTAAAGACAGAGCCCGAAAGGGGAACAGTCTCGTGACAGACACAGTGATGAATATGTGTTTGCAGTACACAAGCCACGGTTAAGACAGCTGATACACTGTGATGTGTCTCTCTTTAAATTCAATTCTCTCTCTTCTCTCTGCTCTTCGCGCGCGCTGCTGCACAGACTCACACACACACAATGCGCAAAACTCCGCATTTGAACAGTCAATAGCAAATACTTAAACTAACCAAAACAGTAGCTGATTCAGAAGCGCCAGATTGTCATAGCAAAGTCAGAATTACCTCCTCTCCTAGGTTCACGAAACGGTCGTCCATAAAATGCATTGCTGTTCTGTTGTAAGTAATCTTAAAGATTCCTAAATGCATCTACTTTCGGAAGGCCAAATAAAGTGCTTTTGCTTTCGCCTAGAAACACACAGCGTCTCCCTGACATGCTGCTTCAACACTAACTGTGGTTACTGAAACACGCCTTCTTTCTTTGCGTGAACATTTGGGCGTCATTATGCTAATATTTCCACATAGTGATGTAGATATGTGGGAGTGTGTTATAACGAGCCGTTTTAGGGGGCGTGGCAGTGTCTTAACTTTGATAAAGAATATCTCCTTTGGTTTTGAGACTTTAGTCTTTGCAACTTCAGGGATCTTATCTATGCACAATCAGCTTGTAACACTCCAAAGAGAAAGGAAAACTTGAAATCGCATCATATGACCTTTAAAGATATCAAGGTTATATTTTCATAGAATCTTCTTTACATTATACAGGTAACACATTGAAGACCGTGTGACAGCAGGAATGGATGTGGACAATTTTCATAATGCCTGATGGAGATGATGCCTTTGACTACTATGTGGTGCTGGAGGAACAGATTGTCCTGAGAGATGTCAAAGACCTCCCTCATGCTGTAGCTCTACTAGTCGGGCTGATTTTTGCACTTAATATTGATTACCCCCAAAAAATACGCTACACATTTGAGGTCATTCAAGATTTTCATTTACCTTGGAGGTGATCAGTGGTTCTGTGAAGGTGCATGGTGTGCACCTTTTTGTTGTTCATGATTTGTCTTGTGAATTTCTGGTTATTGTTTTTTTTTTAAACAATGAATGTTTAATTAATTTTTTCTTGACATGGTACTTTATGCCGTACCAATGTATGTAACTGAATATAAAAATATCTTGTTTGATTTTAGACACTTTTATACTGTTTATTCAGTATTATTGTTAATGCAGTACATTACTGTATGTTTGTACAGTATTGTTGTTCTTGCAGTACATTACTCTGTATTTTATGCAGTACATCACTGTATGCTTCATACAGTATTGTTCATGCAGTACGTTACTCTGTATTTTATGCAGTATTATTGTTTATGCAGTGCATCACTGTATGCTTCATACAGTATTGTTCATGCAGTACGTTACTCTGTATTTTATGCAGTATTATTGTTTATGCTGTACATCAATGTATGCTTGATACAGTAGCCTACTTTATCGTTGTTCATGCAGTACATTACTCTGTATTTTATGCAGTATTATTATTTATGCAGTACATCACTGTATGCTTCATACAGTATCGTTGTTAATTAATTGAACTTGTTTTAGTGGAAAAATAAAATTCAAATGATTAAACTTAAATTATGTTTATTGCACTTGATTTATAAAGTCCTGTCAACTTTATCCTCGGTTAAGACAACTTCACAATTTAAGTTCACAAAACTTAAAATTTTAAGCCAGCACGAACACTTACTTTTAAGTTGAAACAACACATTATTTTTTTCCAGTGTGGGCGCCCCTGGTTGCAGGTTCCATTCTCAAACTGTTCAACACATTTTCACTTCAAAAATTTACAAATCTCTTGTAATGAGACACATTAGTAAAACATGTTTTCACAGAAACTATAGTTTTCCACAAAAATAAAAGATCAACTGGGTTCAGTAATAAAAGTACAAGGGTTTCTCTTGCAAGTGCAGCGCAAAATATGCATATTATTTTACAAAAACCTTTCAATATTACTGTATTTGGATTGTTCTTCTACAGGTTTTTAACAATACATGCATGCACAAACACTGCAAGCTAAAGTTTGGGATTATTTTCATCTGTTTTATAAAGTATGTTTCCAATATGAATGGCATTCTTTCCTGGATGAAAACATGCTGTGCTGGTGGTGATTGAGTGGTGCCCGCACAAAACTTAGCTCATATGGCACTGATTGATATGTTTGTACCTTATTTATGACAAGCACAAAACTGCACCGATTGCAATATGCTTCTATATGCCTCCCCTTAAAAATGGACTACCGACCCTCTGATCCAACGTCTACAGAACAACCTTAAAGGGGTCATATGATGCTTTTTTAAAGATCATTATTTTCACCCATGCTGAAGGTCTACGTGAACAACGAACATCATCACATCAGCTTAATTGTGATATTAAACGTGAAATTACCACGAGCTCTCCCGCCAGCCGTCCCAGCGCAGCGCAGGGGAACGATTTTACTCTATCGCTTTCTTCTAAGCAGCGGGGGTGTCCCGGGGCTCGAAATTCGCAGGGTAGGAGGGGCACTGGGTGTAACTAAAAAGGTGCCATTGTCCGGTGAGGTCCGGTTTGGGAGTTACGGAACGATCTCATATTGTATAATCTTATTAACTGTTTATCTCCTTAACTGCAACTTTCTTTACCACGCTATATCCGTGCAGTCAATTTCACTGGTTAAGGGTAGGGTCAGGTGTGGGGTAGGTTTAGGTGTTAGCATTTTTGTAGCATAGTGTAGGAAATCAACACTTTAATTGACACAACCAATAACATCTTTAGAATCAGTTGTGGGGTGGAGTTTGCACTGAAGTGGATTGGGGGAAAAAAATTACGAATGCGTGTCATGTGCCTGTCTGTCAATGGGAGGAAGCCACGCCCTATTTTGGAGTTCAGCTCCCACCCCGTTTTGGAGTTCCCACCCCCATTTAGAGATCTCCAGGCTGCAGTTATACCGAGCGGCAAACGTCCCGCCTCTCTCTATGAAGCCACACAAGGAAGTGACTTATACTTGTATTTTCTGTTCCAACTGGCCGCTAGAGGCTGGCTGCAAAAGGGAGTCAATCCCATAGACTCCCCATGTTAAAATGCCCAACTTTACAGCAGAAAAAAACATGTTTACAGCCTGGTTCAAAAAATTATTTTGGTTTATATAGCTAATTTTGTCCTTCATGACATCTGTGAGGGGGGTGAATTTTTTTTTTATATCTCATCCGTTTAAATTATATTGAGCCTTACATTTTTGCATAATTAAGGGCGTGGCCACTTGAATGGTAGGTGGATTGCCGCTGCTGTCACCACCGTCGAGCTAGGTGGGCGTGGCTTCAGCAACCAGCTCCCGCCTCTTTTGATTATCCGGGAGTGACGCGCGGTGACCCGCTGCCAAGATGGCGACGGCTGGCTCGCCCACGTTGAGGGGCTTCAAACAAACGCTTCTACGGTGACGTCACGGACACTACGTCCATGTTTTTATACACTGCGGTCTATGAGTTATACCCTTCTTGCTGTGGGTAGGCAGCTGCCTACACATGCCAGGATCCGCAGCTGCCAGATGCAGTTAGAAATTTACTAAAAAACAAGCCTATCGCAAGACATCTGGTAGGTGGGCACATGAGGTGGCCAGCCAAATTTCAGGGGGGGCCGGTGCCACCACGTAGACACGCCCCTGGCTCAGGGGCGGACTGGCCGTCTGGCATACAGGGCATTTTCCCAGTGGGCCGACATACTTTTTAGGCTGATACATCTCATATACTTTTTTTTTTTACTTGTAAATCTTTTTGCGGCGTACATCTCACCGTAAAAGAGTCCCTAAAAGTCACTGTAGGATTTTTGTCCCAGATAGACCGGCCCATTGGCTCTTTTTTTAACTGACATTCGGCTGGCCCAATCACGTCTTTAAACGACTCCCCTCCACTTGGTGAGCTGCAGCGTGTGATGCGTGCATCAAAATAGTCTGAAAGATCATGGAAAAGAAACGCAAAGGAGGCGCGGAGATATTACGCAAAATAAATAACTAACTAAATAAATAAATAAACAGGCGCTTTAGGCAGATGCTGCAAAATGTGTAAAAATAACACAAATGTTTTATGCAGCAGCCGGACCTTCATCAGCTCCAGTGGCTGAGGCTAATGATGATGATCGTGGCCATAGAAGCACCGGTGTTCACCAACCCCAACCTTAAAACTACCCTTACAGTAGGATAAAAACAGTGTTGGTAGCATAATCTGATAGGTAGCATTATTTGTCAGAACACCGGTGCGCACAGAGAGGATATTAGGAATGAGGAGAGGGAGAAGTGAGTGTAGAGCCCGCCCTGCAGTAAGCAGAACTGCTTTTAAAACAGTGATAGGCCCCTTGATAAAACTGAGCCAAAAACACAAGTGATAGACACACACCGGGGGGGGGGGGGGGGGGGGGGGGGGGGGGGGGGGTAGGGGGGTGTTTGCAATTATAACACTGCAATAAAATTATTGCACTCTTTGCTCTGCGACTACGTCAGTTTTCAGTTTAGATTGTTACATTTATGACCGCGGGTGTATACCATCTCTTTTCAGTGTTACGATCGGAAAGGCTAGTTGACACATTGTGCACAATGGCTAAGACATTTAACTGATGTTTAAGCTAGTTCTTTTATGTCTTCGCTGTTCTCAAGCCCGCCAGCCTCTGCTCACTCAGCCCACCGCCTTTTCACGCCTAGGCCTTTGCATTGTGTGACGCTTTTTCGAAACCACTTTGTTTGGCCTAAATCAGTGGTTAAGTTGTATTTACCACACTGTTCCAGAACAGTTTAACCCATATATTCAGATGTGTGCTGCGCATTTTATGTTTCCTGATCCTGGTAGAGTAGACTACAATGCCGGCTGTTCTGACTCAAAATTTTTTTATATTTAAAGAATTTGCCACTGATGATTCAAACGTGAGTTTTTTGGGCAGTGTAGAGTAGCACTTGTTGTTTGTCACAAATGCAGACATGGTTTTATGTTACGCTCCGGCCGGACAGGGCATCATCACAGTATGGTAAGCGGCGTACATTCCGTTCACACACTTGAGGTATTCGGCCATCACAACGCACTGGATACTGGCCCATCACAGCACACCTCGCTTTTCTTTTCTTTTCTTTTTCTTTTTTTTATTGTTGCAATCGTGTGTTTATTGTGTTTATTACTATTATTTTTTTTATTGATTTCCAACATATACACATAAAGGTACTGAACAAATATAAACTACAACAAAGAACACCTCGCTTTTCAGACCGATGAGCTTTGTAAAAATCAATGCGTTTCAGAAAGGCGGGGCAAAGAAGAGAAACAATAATGTACAGTATGTGGAAAATAATGTGTTTTTTTAACCTTAAACCGCATAAACATTTCATTACACCAAATACACAAAATACTGTTCTTTTTAGCAGCATCATATGACCCCTTTAAGAGAAATGGGGATAGGAAATTTTACACTTAAAAACATGCTGTAGCCTATAATGGATTGAATCATCATAAAAATTATAATACATATTTGATATTTAGGAATAGTCGGTCTATTTAATAGGATTGAGAGGGTCACAGATTTCGTACATGTTCCAAATTCCAGCCCTGTAGGTGGCAGGAATGCACCTATCGTTTGTTTGCCAAGCGCCATAAAACGCCAAAAGAAGAAGAAGAAGGAAGTTTTACTATTATCTGATCTACTCTCCGGAGCAGAAGGGGGCGGTAATGCGCCAATAAGCTGGATGCCAACCGCCGTTAAACTGGGAAGAAGAAGAAGAAGAAGCATGTGACGTCCCGGAACTGCTTTTCGTTTTGTAAAAAAAAAAGAAAAAAAAAGATCATTCTTCATTTAGTTTATTTAGAATAAATACTGTATATACGGAGTATACTGCAAGTCATTTAGCCATCAAGACCAACTCTTAAATGTTTAGTGTAAGTTTTGGTTTCATTTCTGTGCTCTTTTGTTAACTCTGTTTTTGGCGCTCATATTTCTCTGAACAAATGATTTAAAACCAGTGTATCGTCGGTATATATTAAGACGCGTTCATGAAAATACTGCCGCTTAGGTTTTAAATCGCAACAATTGATCAAATCCAGAGTCTTTTGTCGCTGAGTTCGCCTGTCAATGGAAAGTGAAAAACACACCGAGTGGAGTTCGGCTTTAGCTGAAGACTTACTTCAGTAAGTACAAAGCGGCTTAAGGTAGAATTTTAAAGTGTTTCTTATTCAAATGATTCAGCATCACGGCGTGTATCGTTCTCTTGACAGGGATCCCGTTTCTGCAGTGATTCCGCCGGATCCTTCCCCATGGAGCCTATCAGCCGGGCCCTGGTCCACTGAGAGCAGCGTCCCAGCAGTATTAAATCAGTATGCTGAAGCGCTAAATTACAGCGCTTTTCTCCCCAGCAGTGAAACGCAGAGCCAAACCGTACAGGTCTTTAGAACCTCCTAATGACATATTTCACAGAAGTGATCATCTAAATGTAGTTTCATGTAGTTTGATTGTTGTCTCCAACCATAGACGGAGGACTGGACAGAGGAAAGATCTACAAACACAAATGAGGACTGGGAATCAGACATGGTAAGATTTCAGCACCTTACTCCAGGTTTCTGTGTGTTTGCAGGTGTGTGTGTTCTGGTAATCATCACAGTGTGGGGACAAATCCGTTTACGCAGTCTCATTATGGGGACCTCTTGACCAAAAATCAGGTCCCCCTAAGGGAAGCCCATTTAAATGAATAGAGGAACTATTCTGTGTTGCTGGTGAAGTTTTAACATTGGTCCATATAACACGTTTATCAGTGTGTGTGTGTAGGGGGTGCTCAGTTCTACCCCCAAATATTTCTGGCTCGTAATGCACTCACTTCTCCACACACACATATATATTCCAAATATGTTTGGGTACAACTCACTTCCTAGTCCTCGTTAGGAAGGTTTTCAGCAGCAAAATGTAAGTGTTAAATTGACACTACACGGAGAACAAGGAAGAAGATTATTTGCAGGAGATGCCAACTAAGGATCTAAGAACTTGTGCAGAGGATAAAAAGTGAAACACAAGGTAAGCACATATGTATCAAACCAATTAGGTTAATTTGATCTAAATAGGTAGCTTGTTAGCACTAATTAACTGTTGAGGTTAAGTGCGGCCTGAAATGTTTCTATGTTTTTCCAACTAGCGATCACATAATCAATACAATTATGTATGTTTAGGACCTAATTTTAACTGAAATGTCTCAACAAATCTTTAGCCTGACTAATTGCTAATGAAGCAGTTCCGTTAATCTATTAGTTATTAGTCTATTTTGTGTGTGTGTGTTTAGTTAGCATTTGGGCAGGGATGGGTTATTTTAAATAAAATAAATATATATTTTTTGTCATAGCGTTCGGAGGGGGGGTGGGGATAATCGCACTTGATGCCGGGCTTGTGTTTATAGTCTTTGATTTTTAATTTTGATATGAAGAATTAAACATTGATATTTGTTTTTACTTTTAAGTGAATTTATAGAGAACATATGCAAGCCACAGATTTTGACCAAAGTGATTCACAGAGAAATTAAGTACAATAAAAAAAAAAATTGAAATGGTAAGTCTTTGAAAAAAAATTGGAAAAACCAAAAGATTATAACTTATTACTAAAACCCTAAACGTTAAAATAGTAGTTAAAATGAACAGGGGTTTGTATGGTGAGATTGTCCAATAGAATATTTGAGGTGTACAGTCCTAAATCATAGGTTAATATGAATACTGCCGAAAGGCTACATTTAGATTTTTGACAGATTTTGCCTTAGTTCTGATTTCTTTTGTTACATCAATACATTGATTACAGTATAATTAAATGGGACTCGATGTCCGTTTTTCCACAGTGGTATATTTTTAGGGGTATTCATGAAATGTCAATGGTTGTGTAAAACAACACCTATTTTAAACAGCTATGTTTACGTCGATGAGTATGAGGCTAGCTGCATCCCTCCCCCCCTCTTCCGTGGGGCTTGTCAACACAAGACACATAAATATATCTGTATATAGCTCGGAGGTGGTCTTATTCAAATAGCTAGCTATCTATGTAGAAACCAGCTGCAAATTGAAATCGCTTGCTGGATGACACCGTTTCAGACTCGGACAGCCCATAACAAACTGGCTGTGTGTTTTCTTTTCAGCTTTTCTGAGCTGGCAGACATGCCAGAAACCTAACTAAATGCAAAAAAGCTGAATTTAATGTGTGAATGAGTGAATTTAATCCAATGTCCCCTTTAATGTTACATTAAAATAAAACAATACAGTGTTACATTACTGCGACATTATCTGCATATTTAGTTTGCTACTTTGCTTCTGCATGTCTCCCCATTTTCCCAGTGTCATTTATTTCACACTTTTTTTCTTTCAGTCACCACTAATCAGCTCCCTTAAGGATGCCATGCATCATGTTGTTTCAAAGACTGACAAAACATTCAAATTAGAGGTGAAGTATATCAATGCAGTGAAAGGTAAGGTGGTGTCTGGTGTGATTTATTGGTTAATAACTGTCATATGTGCATTAAATAGGCACCTGGTTGCAGAATATTTTTAATCAGCTACCAACTGTTGATTATTGGGGTTTTTTTGTTTTTTTGTGTGTGTATAAAAATGGCATCGGAGTTAAGTCTGGCGTGCAGATGTGGTTTACAAGGGTTGTGACTCTGGACCGCAAAACTAGTCATAAGTATCAATTTCTCGAAATTGAGATTTATACATCTTCTGAAAGCTAATTGTAATAATTTTACTTAGTTGTAAGGGAATTAATCATTATTAATTCATTCAGGTTTATTTCTAGCTCAGGTTTTAAAAAAACTCGATCTGAGAATTCGAGGTCCACCTGATCAAAACTGACTTTGAATTTCAATAGTTTATACTTTTATCATTACTCGGCCAGCGAGAAGTTGATGTCAGTGTATATTACCATGAAGATGTAAATTTTGTATTCTCCCTGGCCATGGGTGAAATACAATTATGATAATTTGTCAACTCTTAAAGAGAGGTAATAATTATGAGTAAGCTACGAGCTAGGTAGCAAGCAAGGATCTTTTTGGCAATAGAATTGACACGAAATTATATGACACCAGACAATTGAGTATTTATAAATGAAACATGAAATTTATTGGCTATTCTAGATTACATAAACTTAAGCTAAAACACACAAACATACAGTTTCAGAGGAAGGAAAGTCTGTTAACGGAGTTCTGAGTTTCGTAGTTCTACCTCGTTTTCACGAGTGATGGTAATTCACCTTAAGAATTCACAGAGCAATGAATCTAAATTCACCAGTTCAGATTAGAGAGTTGTTGTTTACTTGCGTTCTGCTGGTTGACAGCTGAGGTGACTCTGTGGTTGCTGCGGGCTTCCTGGAGGTCTTTGATGGAAACCCCGTCACTGACGCGTCGGTGACGTCAGTATGATGTCCTTTGGAAACCCCTCGTGAGTTGGGTGAAGGCAGCATCGCTGCAGCGATTCGGTGCTGGCCGGAGTCTTAGCCTTGTCGAAAGTTGTCGTTTACATATTTCAAGCGAAGTAGGTCACGTGCAGGTAGTTGAGTTTTAGATGGCTGTATCGCTTTCGATGGTAAATGTGGGTGAGCCACCTATGAGCTCTAATCACAAGCGACAGGCCAGAGCAAGGAGAGCAGCAAGCAGCAATAGCTAACAAGGGCTAGCAGCTAACAATCTCTGATTCTGTTGGCTGCCGGTCCGGGTTTTGCTCTGTGTCATGGAATTCCGTCCCTTGACTCTGGCTTCCATCTGACTTCTTAGCGGAGGCGAGCGTGCAATGGACCTTAACAATATGCTTGTAATTCGTCACATGAGGACACCCTTTACAGTTTGTGTTACTACATCCTGGATAAAGTCTCGTTAGGGAAAATACAAGCATTGTTACATACTATTCAAGTTTACTTCATTCCAACATTCTGCATTTGTCGTTGCTATTCGTTCAAGATTAAACTTCACATATTACACATTTTAATATCCTTATTTCCTAAAAAGGTGTAATTAAACACTGGTTAAAGTTGCACTGATTACATGAAACATGTCAAGCATATATATACAACCTACTATTTGTGATTCTATGCTCCGATCATTTTATACTTTCAATGATTAGCAACAATTGTCAAACGAAATCTTGTCTCTTTCCTTTGGAACGCGGGGGAAAAGGGAACGGTCCTTCGGTCACTCTCAGGTCAGACCTGAGCGTCTACTGGAGAATCTCCTGCGGGACAGGGAGCTATAAAATTGTCTCTTTTGTTGATCGGAGTTTAGCAATTTATGCGTCCACTGGTCATGAGGGTATTTCTATCTGGTCCTTGAAAGCCCGTAAAACGCTTTTAAGCACCGTGATAGTACTGTCCTTTTTAGCGTATCTTGACATATAGCCAAAGAGTCCAGGAAATGCTTCACCTTCATTGACCCTGTATGAGTTTTATGACTGCAGATGGCTGGGAAGACGAACCTCAAAAACCCTCCATGGAATGTGCGAGTTTGATGTGTGTGTCTCCATCATGTAGGTGGGTCTGTTGTGAGACATAGATCCTACATAATAATACGTTCCCCTTGATGTATGGTTTGTTAGTATAAATACAGAATATTTGGCGTGAGATACAACTATTTGAATTAGTATGGATCGGAGGTGGGCAAAAAATCTAAATACTGGAAAGGAAATCGACCTTTTTAAAGTTTTTCCAATTAAGTTCTTAGCGTTGCATATTCGATGCCAAATTACGTTTTGATATATTTACGGTAGGAAATTTACAAAATATCTTCATGGAACGTGATCTTTTTAATATTCTAATGATTTTTGGCATAAGAGAAAAATCAATCGTTTTTACCCATACAATGTTTTTTTGGCTATTCCTACAAATATACCCAAAAGACTTAAGACTGTGATTTTAGTTTTGTGGTCCAGGGTCACAAATAATGTTTAGAACTAATAGCTTTCTGAATTTTTTTTTTATGTTTTTGCTGTATTTTGCAGGACGTGGTCTGTTTGCAAAGGGTTCCATTTGCAAAGGCGATTTTGTTGTTGAATATAGGGGAGATATAATAAGTGATGCAGAATTGCAGAGAAGAAGAAAACGTTACCACACATCCAGTGCTGCATTTATGTTTGAGTTCAAGTGGAGAGGGAAATCATGGTGGTAAGAAGTCAAGTTGCACCAAAGCTATATTTCTTATGATGTATTATAGTAAATGAGGCACTGATTTGTGGTGGTATATTGTAATACTTGTATTTATCCTTTTCTTTTGTTTTTATATTTTTTAAGTATTGATGCCTCTAGAGAAGATGGATCATTTGGGCGGATAGTTAATGATGACCACAGACATCCAAACTGTAAGATAAAGAAAATTGATGTGAATGGAAAGCCACACCTTTGTTTGTTTGCCCTGAATGACATAAAAGAAGGAGAAGAAATTACCTATGACTATGGAGAAGAAGATTACCCCTGGAGAGCACAAGTATGTTGCACAGCACACTGTGTTCAGAATAGCTTGTATCTTTGCAACCTGTTAGTGGCAGTCTAGTATTTAGGGCCATTTTTATCTTTCACAGGGAATTTTCAGTTTCTTTTTAATGGACACTCACAACGTCCCCACGGCACACTTTGTCATTGTTTAAGTACAAGCTTGTGTGTTGAATTGACGAAACTGTACTATAACGTTGTGTGTGAAACCCTGTTTGATTCAAGATGTGTGAGCGCAGACAGAGTTTAACTGGACGGGAACAAACGTTTTAAGATGAAGTTGATTTTTCTTTTTTATTCTGAAGTCATGCAGCATCTACATAAGATTTATCTCTTGTGTTTCCCCATTGTCTTTTACAGACGACCAGCACAGCTGCTAATACCAGGGCAGACGGCGACTCTGATCCTTCCCTCCGGTCAAAGACTCAAATGAATGATACTACTGGTCAAAACAATTCTCCTCAACAGGTACGTTCACATTTATCACTTAAGATTTAGAAGTCTACTGTCTCTCATGGTCATGTTTTAGTGTTTTTTTTTAAAGCATATTTAAGTTTAAGAACAAGTTTTAGTCAACTTCAATTTTACATTTCAAATACCATAATATAAAATGTTATACTTATGGTTATAATTATATAATAATATTGTATCATTTAATTATGTATATAATTATAAAATATTAATATACAGTATTCTTAGGTGATAAATAATTTGGACTACAAAAGATCATCCCCTTCAACAGTTTTGCATCACCTTTATTTAAGCCCAAAATTATGTAATCCAATTTTAATTAATGTACCTGAACAATTAATTATCACAGCAGTTACCAATTGATGTCTGTTAAATTACTGATCAATTAACTGTGACATTTCTAATCATTATCTTTTTAGATGAAAGACAAAGATCTTGAAGATTCTGTTGAACTTTTTGATTCTACACCAGAGAGTTCAGACTATTACTTTACAGATACCACTTCTGAAAGTGACTGTGACGGTGATGCTAATCTTATACCAATCCAGACAAAACTTCAGCTTCTCTATGATGACCTGGATGTTGATGAATCTGGCTCACTGAGTTCCCTTGACTGTGACACAGCAACACCAGATAAAATACACAGCCTTGCATCTGGAGCAGAAGAACCATGCTCAAGTCAGAATGCAATAGATGGCGTAGTTGTTAGTGCATACCAAAAAAAAGGTGTTAGTAGAGTCTACAACAAGAGACATTACTGCTTATATTGCTGTAAGCCTTATGCCAAGATGGCAAGGCATCTAGAAAGTTCACATGCACATGAATCTGATGTGGCTAAAGCGCTAAGCTTTCCAAAGAGTTCCAAGGAGAGAAAAAAACAGCTAGATTATATTCGCAACAGAGGAAACTATGCTCACAATGCTGCTGTTATGGAATCAGGAAAGGGGGAACTAGTGCCATTTAAAAGACCACCCAAAGAAGCGCAGGGAAAAGATTTCATGCATTGTGCATACTGTCAAGGACTTTTTATAAGAAAGATCCTGTGGCGACATATGCGTACTTGTAGGCTTCAACCTCAGTCGGTCCCCCTCAAACCAGGAAAAAACCGTGTTCAGTCCATGTGTATGTACACAGGGCCTGTGCCTTCAAACATGACTAAACAACTATGGGAAGTAATTAGTGTCATGCATCCTGACCCAATCACAGATATAATAAAAAATGACAAAGTAATTATTGATATTGGTCAGCACATGTTAAACATAGGTGGACTGTCAGCCAAGAATAAACAGTGTGTGCGAGAGAAGATGCGAGAATTGGGAAGGTTGGTTCACAATGCTAGGAGAGTCACCTCCTTAAAAACAATGGAAGATTGTGTAAATCCAAAGAAGTACATGGAGACTGTCAAAGCTGTCAAGTATACATGTGGGTATGAGTCTGACAAGTTCATGATTCCATCACTTGCAAAGAAGCTTGGGTGTTCCCTGGTTAAAGTAAGCAAACTCTTAAAAGCTCAGGGCTTAATCTCAAACAACAAACAGCTTGTGAAGAATGCTAGTGAGTTTCAAGACGTCCATCAGGAAAAGTGGAACGAGATGATCTTAGCTACAGCATTGAGGAATATCAGGGAAGCAAAGTGGAATGTGCCCACTCTCATGCCCTTTACTGAAGATGTCCAAAAAATGCATACATATCTCAGTCAAGTGCAAGACGAGTGGTACAAATCACTCTCTGAAAGTTCCTTTACTAAAGCCTGGATGGAGCTTGCAAAGGTTTGTCTAGCCCAGATAATTATCTTTAACCGGCACAGGGGAGGAGAGGTGGCGAGCATGCCTTTGTCTGCGTTTTTGTCAAGAGACACTTCTGATCCGCATGAGGATGTGGACTGGGCACTCTCCGAAGTAGAAAAAAAACTCTGCAGACACTTCTCAAGGATTATCATCAAGGGAAAGCATGGTCGACCAGTTCCAGTTCTTCTGACTCCAAAAATGCTGCGTGCCTTAGAACTCCTTGTTAAGAAGAGAGAGCCTTGTGGGGTTCTAAAAGACAATGCTTATATGTTTGCAAGACCAGAAGCCATGACACATTTCCGAGGGTCAGACTGCCTCCGTGGCTTTGCAAAGGCGTGTGGTGCAAAGTGTCCCAAGTCGCTGACATCTACCAGACTGCGAAAGCATGTTGCAATCCTTTCAACAGTGCTGAATATGACGGGCGCAGAGATGGACCAGCTGGCAAACTTTCTTGGACACCACTTAAAAATCCATCATGAGTTCTGTCGACTCCCTGAGAAGACCCTGCAACTTGCCAAAATCTGCAAAGTCCTAATGGCTCTCGAACAAGGAAGATTATCTGCGTTCCATGGCAAGAACTTGGATGAAATTGTGATAGATCTTGATGGTGTGTTATATTAGATTTTTATGATTTTCTTGCTGTTCTGGGGTAGATGTTTAACCCATTATTCTTTATTGTTTGAAGTCACCATTGTTCATATGTACTTTGTTATGGCCATCCACAGAAAGTCCTGGAAAGTGATGAAGAAGATCATACAGTAGGGACACTGTTCAATGAAAAGCACTACACTGATTTATAGAGGTAGGGTAATTCTGTCAACTAGGCTACAGTTTGTCATTCTTTGTTCCTAGTTTTCAGTCATGGGGACAGATGCAGGTGAACATAACTGGCAAATACATTGCTACCAATGTCATGTGCGGGGCATACATATTATCACATTGTAGTTTACCGTGTCCTGCTTTGCCTTTGGACTTACTGTGACTATACTGAAAATCTAGCAATGACGGATAAACAATTATTCATGTGTACATGTATTAATTTATCAATTTTAATTCTTTTAATCACTGGTGTTTCCAGTATTCCAGGACAGTCCTACTAATTAGATGTTTTGTTTTTTTTTACCTGCGCATGCTACACAGTTACCAGTACACTTCAGGAAGCACTTGAGCGTTGTGGGCACATTGGCTTAACGCTTAGAAGTATCAGCAATATTCTCCATAGAAAATACTGTTAACGTAAAAAGATTCCTCATAGTCCTTAGTTGAATCATATTTGTGTTCAGTTATACTTGGCCAGTATAACATAATGCACACTTAATGGTTTATTGCATGTTTACGCACTAATTATAGTTTAAAACTATTAGTACTACAAATAACTTAAAGGGTTAGTTCACCCAAAAAATTAGCCCATGAATTACTCCCCCCGAGGCATGCCTAGGTGTAATGTCTTTCTTCTTTCAGACGATCAGATCAGAGTTATATCAATTGTCTTTGCATATTTCAGCTGTTTACTGCCACTCAGCGGGTTTTGCATGCATGCGGTCCAAAGCACGTTAAATGAACAAGGCGTCCCATAGCCCATTAAAAAAGTGTTTCAACACGGCTTCCGGGGAGTGAACAAAGGCACGTTAAAAACAGGTTGAGGCGAATCGAGGCTTTTTGTAAGAAATAATATCCATATTCGAAAACTTAATAATCACTGTTAATCTAGCCTTGCGCTCTCCTGTGTACACTGGGAGCAGCTCCCTGGGCTTATGACATAGTGGGTCAGGCGTTGCGCATGAGGGCCAATGATTCTCGGTGAAACAACGATTTGTTAACAGGAGCAAGGAAGCAAATTTTCGTTCCTTTAGCAAAGGAAACCAGTCTCCTCGATTGGCAATATAGAAAAGTTTCGCAATCGCTCGTTTATGTACTCTAAGTACGATGCCCGTAGTTTGATGTTTTGCTCTCGCTGCGCTTTCCGTGTTAATCACTTCTGAGCGGCGCATGCACAAAGCCGACCTCATACGTCATCAGCCCTGAGCTGCTTCCGTGTTCAACAGTGAGCGCAAGCTAGATTAAAGTGATTATTACGTTTTGAATATGGATATTTTTCTTACAAAAAAAAACGCATCGATTCGCTACAGGAGGACTTTGTTCACCCCCCGGAGCTGTGTGAGACACTTTTTATTAAGGATGGGCGCTTTTTATTTCTCTTCTTTTGGACTGAAGCAACGCAACACCTCTAGTGTCTTAACGGACTTTAAAGATCCTGACATTTATATAACTCTGACTGGATTCGTATGAAAGAAGAAAGTCATATACACCTAGAATGACTTGAGGGTGAGTAATTTATGGGCTAATTTTCCTTTTTGGGTGAACTAACCCTTTAAGTTGTGTATTGTCTGCCTTCTATAGTACATGTAAAGTATATCTTTCTGAAAATGTTAAATTATGATAATGTTTGATCGTTTATGATAATTTTCCATAGACCAAAGAGCAAGGACCTTCCTCCCTGCTGAGATGATGCAATTCCACCAACCACCCAAGGAAAAACCGACACAGAAGACATAAACCACCATCACCAGATGAAAAGGTTCCTTCAGGAGCCAATGCTTTGAGTACTTCTTTTAAAGGTGAACTCTCTACACATTTTTTATGTCAGTAATGATTATGTCTGCTGCTTTTTGGAGATCTACTGCCAGTGTACAAATTAAACTAGAAATGGCCAAATGTTGCAGTAGCAGGTATAGCCCATTCCAGGAATATTACTAATTTCCAAGCAAAAGCGTCCAACTAGTTAAACATCCATGCCTCAGACCAGGGGCCTGATGTATAAACATTGCATAGTCACAAAATGATGTTTATTTAACAAAGGAGCATGTTTAGACAATCTACCCACTTAGCATGAGAGGAGACCTATTATATATAGCCAGGTCACCTCTGTCCCTATGGCAGTTTTCCAGTATCCCTCCACCACCCCAACTCCTCACTCTTGACTATTTCTGTCCCAACCTGAGATATGGGGGAGTACTCTAGGTTCATAGACATATTCTGAGCTTGGAGTCCTCTCCTCGGACAGCACACCAAACTGAAATGGCCATTGAAATATGCATACGTGATTTTTCCATGCACATATTGGGATTTATAAAAATAAACGTAGCGTAAATATGTGCTCCCTGTCCGTGCACGCTCTATAGCATGTGTACGCACTCATTAACTGTTGCGAGTTAAATATGTTTTCCAATTGATATGTATTTATTTTAAATATAAACTGACCACTCTCAGTAATTTCATTCAGACCTCATAGTGGTTAAAGTTCTTGTCCCGAAGTTAACAAATATTTATGATTACATAATACTTTCCTAAATGCGATTTTTTTTTATATTTTAATGACAGAAGGAGAATTGCTTGGCTCCTGATAATTCTGCTTTAAATTGTGTTCTAAATAGAAGAAAAACAAACATTTTCTGGTTCATGAATGACACTACTGACGCTGACTATGTGGCTGTTAACAACATAATCGTTCAAATTACACCACTCGCAAGCCTCCTTGAGGGTGGTTCCCCAACTGGGGTGGGTCAAATGCGACTGTTGCAATCCATTCTATCTTGCCTATAGGTTGCAGTGGTATCCGCACTTCTGGTCCTGGAGTAACCCCAACACATGGCAAAGTTTTTGTTGATCTCTCTTGATCTGAACACTCACCTTTGAGGTCTTGGAGTCCTTCACTAATGAGCTGATGAGTTGAATCAGGTGTGTTTGAATAGGTAGACATCTCAAATGTGCAGTGTTGGGGGTTCTCCAGGACCAGGATTGGGAACCACTGCCTTAGTGTATGGAATTGATCACAATTTGTGGGCTTCTGGTTGTCCTCTAGCCTTTTGAGGATTGACTACAGATGAATTAATAGGGACGATTGTAGGGACGATTCTTAATTTGTGGCCATAATCCTTCATTTTATCCCCTGCATGTCAAGTCCACGGTACCATACTATACAAATAAACGTGCCTTACCTTGTCTGACAAGCACAAACTGTTTTAAAATAGAATGTGAAGGCAGATAAAGACAAACTCGTGTGATATTTCTACTAAATAATCAGGTTATTATGCTAACAATGCTATCTGTTGTTTTGGCAAGTAAAAATGTACATTGTATACAGTAGTGGTTCTCAGTTGCAGTCCTCATGTACCACCGCTATGCACATTTAAAAAAAAAAAAAAGTATTTCTTATCACTTCAGAGGTTTTTTTCTATTCACAGGATAATCCGCCATGATTCTAGTTCGAAGGTAGTGTATATGTTCCATTCAAAGGGCATTAAAGTGTGCGAGACGTGAATTTAAATTGTATTTATTTACAGAGGTATATTATGTCACATTTCACACTTCTCTAGTAAGTTTCATCTGTGTGTGAAGATGCTGCAAGCCGTGGTGTAGCACAAATTCGTGAATGAATGTTCCGAAGTGAAGTAAACTTCAACAGATTTCCCATGCTCAGGGAGCAAAGAACACTGTGTAGGGACCCTGTCAATCAGAACACAGTTCATGCATGGAGCTCCATTCTAATGGGCTGGTTATCTGAATCAGGTGAGACATGCAAAATATGCAGAGCAGTGGTACTTGAGGACTGGAATTGAGAACCAGCATTTTTTTACCACTGTAAAAGATGCAAAGTAAGGGATTAAAAGTGAATAACGGGAAGAAAAAAAACTTTTATAATCCCCTTTGAAAATAGAGACAGTGAGGATTTGGGAGAAGAAACAAGATTCCATATCCAGTGGAATACCTCATGAAGTAGTTACATTTGTGGAAATTTGAGTGACCAGCCCGCAAAACAGAGCACAAAGCCGCATATGTCTTAATTCAAATTTATGGCTCACGAACTTCTCTCATTCTGCATGAATCCAAATACCAACACCGGCACAGCCTTATGTGCCATAGTTACGTAAAATGACACCAAATGTCCTCGTTTCATTTACTCAAATGAATCCTTTTATTTAGACGTATTTAAACGTTTCATTCAGATGAAGAAACTGGCGTTTTGAGTGGTATTTCCACATCCTGTCACGCAGAAGACTATATACCACTGTAGTAGATGCTTCTTGCAGTATTAAGGGTAACGATTAATTGATGACTAATTTAAATGACAATTGATTATGGGATTGACATCCCTAGAACAAAATCTGATTTTAATGATGAAGTCTACGCACATTTTTATACATGTGGTCCTTGATCACTAAATGCTAATTTTGTTCAAGAGTACAATGCTCAGAATCCCATTTGTAGTTGTTAAGGTTACTTGGTTGTTGCTAGAATCTACTAAATGGGACTAGTAGTTTTAGCTGTTTTAATAATTTAATCATTGACAATAACTAAGCCCTGGAGCAGTTTATTGAGGGAATAGATGCATAGTAATAACTTGCTCCGGGGGTGTGTGTGTGTGTGTGTTCACTGCTGTGTGTGTGCGCACTTTGGATGGGATAAATGCAGAGCACTAATTCCGAGTATGGGTCACCATACTTGGCCACATGTCACGTCACTTCACTACATTACTCATACTGTAGAAACAGCTCAACTTCAAGTAGCTTTACTGTCATTTGAAACAATTACCAAAGCTATGTCTTACATAATTCTTTTTTTTTTTGTACTAGATAGTATGATAACTTGATAGATTAATGTTATGAATCTAAAATGTTATGAAATACTGTTGTTTCTTCCTGAAAGTTTAGTTTGAAAATATTTTCGTAAAAGGTGTATGTCTGCTTCTATTGATCTAATTGTCTTTTCCTTTTTCCTAATGATCATTTCAGTTCAAGTGACAATGTAGAAATCAGTGTTTGACTGACAGTGTAACTCTATTTATAGGTAGAGTGCACAAAACTTTACTTGCAATATAGATGCTTGGATTGGGATTCCAGCACTTTATTTATCTTGTTAATTTTTTCTCTCTCACTGCTTTAAGGTAAAA
Source organism: Sinocyclocheilus anophthalmus (assembly GCA_018155175.1). Lineage (NCBI taxonomy): Eukaryota > Metazoa > Chordata > Actinopteri > Cypriniformes > Cyprinidae > Sinocyclocheilus > Sinocyclocheilus anophthalmus. The sequence goes on from JADLZN010007370.1 coordinate 33,867, forward strand.
CTACCCGGAGGAAATATCCCTGGCAGCAGACCGAGGTGCAGGCGGTGGAAAGGCACATGATGAGATTCATCACATCTTTTACTGTACCAGCAAAGAGTGACTGTGAGAAGTGTTTAAACGCTGAACCACAAGCTCTGAAGTACCGTGACTGGAAGAATGTGAAATTCTTCATATATAACCGCATTACAGCCTATAAAAAGAGTTTGCAGTGCAAATAATGTGAAGATTACCAACTCTCTGGTATGGCAGTTTTTGTTTACATTAGCCTTTTTTTCTCTCTTCCATTCACTTTTGAGGTAGGTGATGTTGTGCCAGAAATACCTACGCTGTTTCCAAAGAGGTCAAAACTCCAGCAAAACTTGTAGGACATTAAACAGCTGTATTGATAGAGCAGTGCTTTTCATCAGAAACTTCAAACATACTGCAAATTTCAAATTGTGTATGTGAGGCAAAACAAAAAAGGATTATTTATTTATTCAACAATAATTTACATCCACACGTATTGGCCAGTGGGACACCTACAAAGATATTTGCCACGGGCTGAAAAAGAAGCAATGGGAGTGTCCAACAGAGGACATGGCTGACAAATATGGTGTCACCATATTAAACAAGATTGCCGTATGTTTTATGATGACGGAAGAAGGCCATAAGCTGAAATGCACCAGTCTAACAATAGCAAAACTTGTCAAACCATTTTAGAGTTTTGACCTCTAGTTTTTGTTTACATTCTGTCTCAGTTAATTTTTTTATACTTTTTAATATAAAAATAATTTATTTGCAGGGTTTATTTGAATTCGTTTGTTTGTAAAGTTGAACCCATTAAAAGTTACATTCAGCAAATTAAAGTATTTGATGTCTCGAGGTTTATTTAGTCGTTATTAGGGATGCGCGATATTATTGGAACGATATCGGAATCGGCTGATAACGATTTAATGTTAACATCGGCATCGGCCCAATATGAAAAATTATGCCAGCAGAATGCCTTTGCGATAAGCATACGCATAGCTCACGTGCTCATGTTGTGGGTAGCGATAAGATCACGGTAGCAGTGTGGTCTTCTGAAGCGAGACTTTTGCTCTGACTGGCGTGATTAGATTCACTGCATTTAATGCAGCCTCCCTTTTAATGCCAGTCCGTTAAGGCGTTCTATTTACTTAGGGGGCGCTGTTGGCCTACTTGTAATAAAATTTTAAGTAAATGCACAAACAACATTAAGATAATTGGGTTTCTGATTAATAAGATTGTGTTTCTAATAAAAAGTAGTAATTGTGTCATAAAACAATGAGTATTCTTTGATTCCAAAGGTCGAAAGCTATCCCTCCATGAATAAAATCACAACACATGACACTTGTACATTAAATAATTTTATATCTATACAGATTTAGTCATTAATGCTGTAATGTTTTTTTTACCAATGGAGTAGGAAACTTAAATACAAGGAGCTCTAAAAGATTTCCAGGATTTTTACAACGCTTTTGCTTTAGACCATCTACTAATATTAAATCTTCAAATAAAATGTCACCGTTACCACTGCATCTGTCTGAAAAAAATAATGCAATGATTGATTTATAGTTATTTTTAGCTTTCAGTGTACCCTAATTATAAAATAACTTCATTATTGTTTATTTAATTCTAACAAGTAAGTTTTGTTAAAAACTAACCAAAATTAAGAATAATTTGTTTATAATCTCTGCTCATGAGAGACTTGGTGTTGTTTCCAAACAAAAGGAAATATCTCGACCAGCACGCATTCAAAATTGTTGAAAAATATCGGCATGTCGGATATCAGCAAAATTCCAATATCGCGCATCCCTATTTATTATCATGGTAAGACGTATCAGGGGAGTTAGTAGCTGATGGTTGGCTGTGAATATACACTTAAATCATTGCAATTAAATAAAAATAAAGGTTTAATTTGATGGTTTGATAACCAGGCAGTAATTCACTACAATTTCAATCCTTCATATGTGAATAGAGAACGTTTTTTCTCTGCTTTATCTGTACACTTCAATAACACTGCTATTCCTATGAAACCTAGGAACATCAATCAATTAGACCAAAAAATCTGCATGTTGTGACGATGACCACATACACAACACTAGGTGTTCTATGCAGGAGTGAGTCTCGCGGGACTCATTACATCTCAACAACTGCATATGAACAACAAATCTTAGCTAAATTTCATAATTTGAACCGATGTTTTGTACTACTACTGTATCTTTTAATTCTACTTAATTGTAGACATCTTTTTTAAATGTAAATGTACAAATGCAATCTGATTTACTTGGTATAAATGCTTTTGTCATTAGTAATATAAATGTTGCAAGGTCCCCACAAATCAAATGGGAAAGTGTGTATTATGCAAATAAGGTCCCTATCAGGTATGTTATCTCAGTTGTTTTTTTTTTTTTTTAAGAGTCCCCATTTAGCATGTTCAAGTCATTCTTCATCCTTCGGATATCAGAAGTCAGTATAGGCTAACAAAGCAATGGTTATTATCCATTTTTTTTCAGACCTCTAAAACCTTCAGAAAGAGTGGTCCCCACAGGTGATGATCATAAAGTTGGTTCCCATACAACAGGGAAATCTGTGTCTGTGTACAAGCTACACTAGTGAGCACCACGTTTGTGAAAATATCCTCACAAATATAGTGAAACATGATGAACAGTTACTTGTGAGGACATTTGAAGTTGTCCTTGAAATGCTCATAATTGGGCAAACCGTGAAATTTGTTATGGTTTTGTGTGACAATGTAACCAGTATTTGTTTGTGTGTGTGGGACTTTCAGCCTTGCACTGCTGGACAGAACAACCTTGTTATTGTTCTTTCAAGAGATTTGTAGCAAAAATATTAAACCTGTTTTTTTAACTTAGAATTTGACAAAAAAAATCGTCCTTGGAACCCTTTTTTGTTTTACTATTTGCACTTGTGTTTATAATAGGTTGCAGATGTTTTGGTAAATGTGAATTTGTGCACAGTGGGGTTCAAATGTCTGTGACCACTTGTGAAAATGCTTCTATTTTGTATTTTTCTAATTGTATTCAAATACAGATCTTTTCATTACGTAATATTAGTACAGCAAACATTAATACATTTGCATGAATTGACTGTTCTAAAGAGCATGCTGTTTCACTGGAAGCAAGAACATCTATTTGTACAATGAAGTTTAAATAAACAATGCCACAAATTTGGTCATTTAATCAATAATTTAAGTAAATATTTCGTCTTTTTTGTCCCAACTTTTTCTTTTTAAGCCCTGAAACGGCTGTCTTTATTTCCTGGAATAATACATTTTAAGATTAGACCAAATAGTCTCAGACATTCAGATCCTTATGTATATATTTCTTTCTCTCTTTCTCTGTTTCTTTAGCGTGCTATAGAAGACTGCAGTATTGAGCTGAGTGAGCAGTATGAGGCTCTTATGAAACAGCATGCAGTGGAGCAGGAGGAGCACAGCCTTTATGTCCGCAGTCTGGAAAAGACCACAGATGACAGAAATCATCAGTACCAGGTTCAATATCACATCTGTACATACAAATGTCATTATATATAGTCTGTAGAGGTTCTGACACTTACTGTACACATGGTTATTTGAATAGCAGTCCTTTTCTCCTTTGCACAAAGTATTACCATTCTCTAGTAAGTTCAGTGTATTAGTCTGGTTTTACCTGGTATTACCTAATTTTCATTGTTGAAATGCAGTGTTTTTTTTATTATTTGTACAGGGTTTCATTGAAAAAATTGAGTCTTTGCAAGTTAAATTGGAGCTGAATAGCAGCAAGACCACACGTAAAAACTTCATGGTAAAACGGCAAGAGCTTACTGCAGAGAAAGAGCGAATGGAAGAGGAGAAAACAAGGTAAACTAGCATTCAAATATTTATCAAATCCAGCTGTCTGCTTGGGGCACAAGTTACACACCACCCGTCTCAAAAGATCATGTTGTTTTTCATGTTTTAAAAGTCTTTCATTCGTCAGCCAAATGCATTTATTTGATAAAAAAAACTATAAAACAGTAATATTATTATTACAATGTATCCATTTTCTATTTTAATATATTTTAAGAATGTCATTTATTTCTGTAATGGCAAAGCTGAATTTTACCATTACGTCTCTAGTGTTGCGTCTCATGATCCTTCAGAAATCATTTTTAATATGGCAGTGTGGTGTCAGAAACATTTCTTCATTATCATTGTGAAAACATTCTTGTCTACCTTAATATTTTGTGAAAAACTGATCCATTTATATTCACTGGTTCTTGTTGATGAATATAAACTTCAAAAACAGCATTTTTTTTTTAAATAACTTTTTGTAACATTAGAAAAATTCTTTTGGTCACTAGTGATCACTTTCATGCATCCCTTGCTGAATAAGGATATTCATTTCTGGTTCTTTAAAAAAAACAAATCGACTGACCCCGCTTGTGCATGGTAATATAATCGGGTATGTCCACTGAATATTAAATAACATTGTTTATGTGTTTAGACTGGCTCAGCGGCTGGAGCCACAGAAAGAAACTCAAGATGACGTATTGGAGGAACAGGGTCACGGCAGTAACAAAATCAAACATAACAGAAGAATACCTACAATGTCATCTGTAGCTGTGTTTACTCTGGGGTTTTTTGTGGGTTTGTGTAATGTGAAGCTGTCCTGGGGCAGGAACTAGCTGACTTAGGGGGGACTCATAGGAGACACTCTGCAACATGCAGAACAATCCCGTCAACCGTTTTTCTTGCAAGATGAGTCTAATTGCGGCACCATCACAAGCAAACATCTTCAGAAATCATTCATTACGTCTTGACTGTGTAAATTTGTGTATGTGTCGTGTGAGCCGATAGCTGGCATTAGAGATGCAAGAAAGAGCTTATGCTGTCTCAATTGGAGACTGGATTGTCGCTCGCTCGGAAAATATCTGAATTTTCTCTCAGGTACTGTGTGTGAATTAATTCTGTAAGAGTAATGCATGTGCATAGGTTTTGTTGCATAAAGTGATATAATCTCCTTTTGTATTGTGCTCTCTTACCAGATTAAATCCTTCCCGAACCACCTTCAACCAGCGACAGCAGTGGGAGCAGAATATAGCTGGTCCCTCAGCAGTCATGGTGGAACTAAGTGAGGGAGGAGCTAAATATAGTTGTATTACCGGTGAGGGAGATTCGCAATTCTTTCACTCTGTCTTTCTGATTCTGTTCTGTTTTTCATTTCCACACATAATAATTTTTAATGAAAACCATCACTCCCTGCCGAGAGGTGAAGGTCTGCGCCGCTTGCCTTCGTCCCGCTCTCCCGTTGCTTCCCCAGTGCTACAGTGAGTGTCCTTATTTTTCATATATGGCCAGGGTTGGAGTACACTACTAGTTTCAAATCCTTTTTTGTTTTTAAAGAAGTCTCGTATTTTCAACCAAGCATTTATTGAATCAATACAGTTTAACAGTATTTTGTAAATATATTAAGTTGTAAATACTGTTTTCCTAATTGCATTTTTACTTGTTGATTGTCCAGGATGGCAAGCTGAATGTTCCCGAAATCCTACTGAAATCTTTTAACTTGTCAATTTACTTGCATTGTAAAAAAACAAAAACAAAAAAAACAAGTGTAGTGGACTGCTTAATATTTTTCGTGGAAACCATGATACATTTTTTTTCCAGGATTCTTGGGGGGGGGGGGGGGGAACGGCATTTGTGAACAGCATTTTCTTGAAATAGAAATCTTTTGTAACATTAAAAAAATCTTTACTGTCACTTTTTGATCAAATTAATGTGTTGTTTCTGAATAAAAGTATTAATTTCCTTAAAAAAAAAAATCTTACTTTAACTTTAGTTAGTCTGTAATGTTGTTGTTTGAGCATAAAAAAGATCTGCAAGTTACAAAGCTCAAAGTCCACTTCAAATGGAGATATTTTATTTAACAGAAATCATTTTTCAAAAACTACAACGAACAACTCTTTTGGACTACAACTCATATTTTCTGGGATTTGTGATGATGACCGACGAATGGGACCTGGTTGATCTGCACTAGAGAAGGCAACGAGTGTTGTCACTATGTCGGAGACACGCTAGCTTAACCAAGGCAGACGAACTTAGAGTGGTTAAAATCATCCGGGTTTAAATCGCGCTCACATTGATTTGATTTTGACGCAATATTTACACTGAAGCTCGCAGGCGGCTGTGGTAAGGGGCATGACATTTCCTGACCAGGCGCCAAGTGGAGCCAATCACAACACGCACTGGCCCAGCTAACCAATCAGCACATTTCATATTTCGACGCTTCATTTGTACAGGACTATTCGATCGCGAAGTCGCCCACCACGCCGTTCATGAACCAGACTGGGGGAGAGGTGTTGTAATAACTAGTTTCACATGTAAAAATATCGAACAACCTAGTATGAGAGCCTGTTCTAGTACACCCCCAAAACAAAATCAAGACTTTGTGAAAGAGCATAATAGGACCCCTTTAACCCACAGCACACTTTTGAACAATACTGTATTACGGCGTATGCAGTGCTATTGTAAAATTGATAATCTGGTAAAGAGTTAGTAAACTGGCTGTTTTGCCATGGTTTGAAACATGGCCTATCTAGACATATTTAAGTTTTGTGAATGTGACTCTAGTGATATAATTAGGTCTTTCATTTTATAATTATTTTGCATTGTTCAAGTTTAGACTAATGTTAGTAATGTATATTTTGTGTGTGTCATTTATTTTTGATCTTCCGAAGTTGGAGATGATAATGAGTCCACTTCAGAATCCTGCATCCCATCCTGTTTTCAATAGTGGTCCGCCGACTTCCACAACTTCTCCTCCCATAGTTCACCCACAACTCCACTCCTCGATCACACCACCCCAAAGAGCCACACCACCACTTTCTGCCCCATCTCCTCAAAACACACCATACCTGCCCATCACTATAGGTCCACAGTCCGCACACATCCCAAACATTTATGTTCCCTTGACAACTCACGCACCTGCCCCTCAAATACCCATGCAAACCATCTGCCTGCCTCAAACTTCATCCCATGCACCTGTCACGCCAGCCCCACAGATCCTACCACAGACACACGCAGGTGTTCCAAGTGTCTCCCATGCACCGTCCGCTGCCTCAGCAGGCAACTTTGTTGTATTACCAAATAATCACGGAGCCAGTTTTCAACCCCAAGCTGCAGTGCGCCTTCCCCAAACATTCATGCCATCCACGGTTACACGTAACTCCTCCCCCCAGCCCCTCCCCTCCAATTCTGCGCCAGCAGGAAAACTGGACAAGCTGCTGGAGAGACTGGGCTCACATTTCCCACAATGCACAAGGTACTGAGCTCACTAAGTTATTTGATAAGCTTCTTTTCTTCCTAGTAAATTTTAGGAGCCCGTATAATTTTAGTTGATTGTTTTGTCTTCCTTAGAGACAGATTGTTGTTTGAAATTGATCTCTCTTTTTCTGCATTCATTAGAGATCAGTTGACACGTGTTCTACAGCAAATTAAGAGTGAGCGCGGTACTATGGCTGGCATGTCGATTGATGATCTTACTCAGCAGGTTGCACAGAGACTTGTGCAGAACCAAAAACCGGTGTGACCAAACACTTATCTCCCTCCTCAGCATTGTTTTTTTATTATTACTTTCGTTCTGTGCATTGGTCATATCATTTTTAACTTGATCACTGTTGTAGCCACCAGGTCCTATAGCACCTCCATCTGGAGCAAGAGGCTTTCCTTCCTTTTTTTCGGCTTTGGGGGTCCTATTCATCACATCGTCCTGTAGCCCAGTTCCCGCCGCCATGCCTGCTGCAATCATTGTTTTACCGATCCCCCAGTTGCTCAGGTCTTCCACACAAGACCCACACAGGTAGCACTCAACTTTAAACCCTTTTCTTAAATCACATTTAACAAAATACTATGACCTATAGTGGAGTGTGGGAGCTATGCCACTTTTGTACTGAAGTTGTCCTCTTAGTAAGGATAAATGAACCGAGATAAAACTATATGTGACCCTGGACCCAATTTTTCACAAAACATTTCGAAGTGGATGGTGATGTATGGTTTGTTAGGATAGAACAATATTTGGCCGAGATACAACTATTTGAAAATCTGGAATCTTGAGGGTGCAAAAATTACAGGGTAATCAAAAATTAAGTTTTAATATATTTACAGTAGGAAATTTACAAAATATCTTCATGGAAATGATCTTTACTTAATATCCTAATGATTTTTGGCATAATAAAAAATCAACAATTTTGATCCATACAATGTATTTTTTGGCTATTGCTACAAATATACCCCAGCGACTTAAGACTGGTTTTGTGCTCCAGGGTCACATATGCCTAATTCAGGATGTATACGATTATCTTAAATAAGACAAAAAAATAAAAAGTAGTAAAAAGTAAAAAAAAATATAAAGTTTACAAATGACCCCACATTAGAGTATATAAAATTTTGGGGAATATTGAAACATAAAAATTAACAAATTGATATAAATATTAATTGCCGTTTTATAATCTCATTTCAAAAACCTACTATTTTTACAGTACAGTTTACTGCATATTATTTCCTAAAGTATATCTATCAACCAACCAGGAAGACCAGTATTCAGATTATTTGAATACTTCTAAATATCGTGGTCATGGGTTTTTTTTTTATTTTTTTTTTTTAAACCAAATAAACATACACTCTTTTTCTTTGTCTCTCTCAGTCCTCTACACGGAAATTTTGTTTGATGTGTCAGAATTCTGTGGATGCTGGAAGCCAGTACAACACCAATTGCTCCCATACCATGCACAAAGAAGTGAGTGTGTAACATTTATAAAATACATTTAAGGCACATTATTTGCCTTGTCTGTGTGTTCTAATAATGGTTATTTTCTCTCCTTTTCTTTAGTGTGTTAGCGTTTGGCTCAAGACTAGCAAGAATAACTCCTGTCCTTTCTGCCCATCCAAATGAGGTCTGACTTCAGGAGAGAACACACACTCATAGCTGAGCCAATACATGCAAAAACTAAAGTAGAATGATCATATAAATAGTTATCAAGACACTTGTGAATTAAGTTTTTGTAATTCTATGGTAACTCTGGTTAATGTAAAAAAATATATTGTTCCATTCCTGGTCAGAGTAAATTATTATTATAAGGACAATATATTGTTATACTAATTGATGTTACTTTGCAGATCAGTGGAAATCCTCACAATATGATTTGTACTTTTTTCAGTATTCAGTGTTATTCCAAAGATTCTCAAACATGCCCTGAAGTATAATCCTCATTGTGTATGCTTTTATAAAAGTCATGTAGCATACATACAAATTCCAAAACAAAATAAAATATTTCTTTTAAAACTTTTCCAAGTGATACAAAACTGTACCTAACTGGAAAATGTTGCAGTTATATTCATTGTATCTGTATTTTATTAAATTAAGGATCAACAAAGGCCTTTATGTGGAGAGCTTTATACATTAAAGAGGAAAAATAAATTGTCTTTGTTTTGTAATCGCTAATAGACACTCTTTTATAAGATTTAATACGATTTAAAATAAATGATAATGTTGTTAAATAAGAAAACTGTATTGTGACATACCATCTTGTTTCTGAATGGAAGAAAACATTGACACAAATTACCTTTTTTTTTTTTGCATTTTATTTGTTTGCATTTTTTTTTTTTTTTTTTTTTTTTTTTTGCATTATTACATCAAAAATTATTTAACTTGAACATAATAAACATTCATAACACAACCGTTGCATCTACACTCCTATCACCAAACACAAGAATATCTGTTTTTTGCTGTTGTTTAAAGATCTGAGTGTGCAAAGTCCTTGTGCATTTTTATGCCTGGATGGCCTTGGAAATGGTTTCATACACCTGTGCAAACCTGGCCCTCACATTCTCTATGTAGGGCTCCATGCGCACCTGGAGGTCCTGGGTGTGTGGGGCGAGCTTCTCTCTGGCCTCCTCGACAGCCTTCACCAGCTGTTCCTTGTATTCCTCAGCATAGGGGGCGGCCATGGTCCTCAGCTTCTCCAGTCGCTCAGTCAGCTTAGTGCGTATGGCCTCGACCATCGGCACAAGCTTAGACTTGGTCTCCTCAACATTGGTCTCGACTTTCTGCCTCATCTCATCCAACAGGGGCTGCAGCTTGGTACGCAGCTTCTCCGCATTTTCACGGTTCAGGTTGGCATACTCCTGGAAGACGGGCTCCAGCTTTTCACGGTACTCGTCAAAGTGCTTCTGCAGGACCTCGTACAGCTCAGCGCGGTGGGGCTCCAGCTTGGAACGGAGGTCCTCGACGTCAGTCATGACACGCTCACGCAGCTGCTTGGTGTTCTCCAGGAACTGGTTGGAGATGGTCTCAGCGTAGGGGGTCAGAGTCTGGGAGGTGGACTGGGCATATTCTTGGAGCTTAGTCAGGCTCTCTGAAAGTTGTACCCTTGAAGAGAAAATAACATCATATTAGGAAACACAAACCATTACAGGTGAAAGTCTGGAATCATAAATCACACTGCTTGTTCATTAAGGCCAGAAGAGATCTGGCCACCCAACTGAGGCTGGTTTCTCCCAAGAGTTGTTTTTTTTTCTTCTCTCCACTATTATCAAATTGAGTTTTGGTTCATTGGTTCCTTGCTGTTGCCTTTGGTTTGCTCAGTTGCTTAATACTAATTATTAACTGCACTGCCAGTATGGGATGATAACAAAATTGAAATTAATTGAGCTGGATAATAGCACTACATTTACAGCGTCAACATTTTTAAACTGAATTGAATCAACAGTACACTGCCTTGAGCTGAATAATGACACTATTGCCTTCTATAGAGCTGCTTATGGGCTGAATTAAACTTGTTTCATAATTTGCAGCATTGACAGTTATCGAACTGAATTGAAACAACACTGAACTAAATTGAGATAAATAACAATACCATTGTCTTCTGTAGATCTCCTTTAAAGCTGACGTTAAATTAGTTTCATAACTGATGCATTTATAACATTAACGCTGGTATTTTCCTTTATATTAATGTGTAATCTGTATTGTATAAATATCTGAGACTTGACTTGAAATGATGAGATGCTGAAGTGTGACATGATACTCTATTTTGAGAATGATTGAACAATCGATTTGGGAGAAGAAGTAAAAAACTTACATGAGACATAAAAATGTAGAGGTCTTTATGATAATATGTGGCTCTTACTTGTATTGCTCATATTCGGTCCCGTCCAAGTTGTCGAGGGCCTTCTGAGCCTGCTCCTTGACCTGGGTCAGGTACACCAAGGCTGCTGCCTTGTAGTGCTCCAGCTGGGAGGGAGCATCAGCTTGCAGGAAACGGGCCTGGGAACCTGAGAAGACAAACAAGAAAAGCTTCAGAAAGCAAAAGGCCTCAGAAAGCACAGTGAAGTTTACCTTAAGACCTTTAAACTATGTCAAGAAACATAGGTGGTCAAATAGTCACCATGGGGGGTAAAACAAAGCATTAACAAAGTCATTAGTTTTTAATTGGATAAACATTAAGTACATTTAAATTACTAAAGAAAAATCAGTACTTACCCACAGCCAAAAGGATGGTCAGTGCAAGAGCCACGAATTTCATGGTTAAGCTCTAAAACAGAAAACATTTATTATAACACTGTTTGATCAAGATTTACTTTGATATTCCCTTGATCCATTCCTCCTCTCCTGCTGGTTTGAGCTCTTACCTGAGTGGTACTGCTCTGAATGTTCGAGGACGGACAGCAGAGGCAAAGGTCTTATATAGGGGCAGGAACAGTGCATGTGGAGTTGGAACCCTGTCCTCTTACACATCAGAGGTTCAAAGGTTACGTGCAATCAGAGATGCCTTTTAGATATCTGCAGTTACGTCAATGCACATTCTCTGTCAGTCTCACAAAACACAAATTATTTGTAAATATTCAATGACATTTCTGTCAGATAAACTGGATAAAAAATATTTTAACAGGCATTTCTGAAGTAATTTTTTTTTCAGATATTACTGTAATCTACATTTGTTAAATCTCTGTAAATCAAATGCAACAGCATAGCAATTCTGTGAGACGTTTCACTGCATCTGAGCAATGATTCCTGGGACAAATATGTATTTAGTGAATCAGCATTCACTGATACAATCCAGCATTAGAAGCAGGAAACTCTAAATTCTTAAAAGTAAATCTAAGTGCTGAAATTCATCAATTAAAGAAAGATAAAGCAACCTTTTTAATTGTATCACGGTGCTCTGTAGGTTGCATTTATTGGTTTGTGATTAAGCAGTTTGTTATTGAATACAATGCATCCATGTGATTACATCTCACTCATAAACTGGTAAGAGTAATGACAAAGCTATGTCAAGACTGAAGTTATCTCAAAACATTTAGCAACGTGTAGCAAACCTTGATCTCCACCTCCTTCTGCTCCAAATCCAATTTTATCAACTGCCAACCAAACAAAGTCATAACTAGTCAGAGGTCATTGATCAATTAGTTATCTCAATGTCCCATGATTTACTCAACTGTTCACATTCTCAAGCAAAATTCAACTTGATTGGCTTATGCTGAGTGGCCTTTTGACTGAAAACTGAGGACATCTCAGTTTAGTATTCATAAATTAATCACAATGCAGATTTATAGTTATGTGAACAAGATTGTCCACTAAAACAGACCATAAGTACTGGGGGGTTAAGATATGCAAGTATACATTTTATATTATACAAATATTAACCTAATGTAGTAGGCCTATTGTATTATATAAGGTAATATATTTCTTGTACTGGCTATAGACAAATGGGCAGTCAAACAGAGAGGGCCAGTGGGTTCTAATCACTATATGTTAGGGATGGGAAGATTCCTCGATTCGCTCGGTGCATCGGCATAAAAAGTTAATGATGTGATGCATCGGTTTAAAAAGTGTGCATCGGCTAAAGTTGTCATTTATATCGCGATGCATCGTTTCTAACATATTTGCATCGGTAAAAACCGATTCATTTATATATAATTACTAGTGGATGCGCTATACTTTTATTATTTAGAAAGTGACCAATAATCAGTGACCAATATTTTATATGTAGCTTGATTTCTCCTCTCATCACTGCTGCTGCTGCGTGAATATGGCGCATCACACCCATAGACATGCCTTGTCCAATAACCCACACTTGCGGTCTTGCACTTGACCACAAGTGTTCAAGTGAGGATGAAGACCACAAGTGTGTGTCGAACTTTTCATTACCTGATGGGACACACTAAGTGTTGTAAAAATGAAAGTGTTTACATAGCTTTATTTTTTATTTTAAATACTTTGCATTTTAAATCAACTTCTAAATGTCTGTTCAGTGGTCCCTATAACATGACAATTTTCATTTGTGGTGCTTCTAATTGTGATAAAAAGCAGTTGCAAATGTTTACAAAATAAATATCACCACTACTCATATTTGCACCAATAAAACGTACAACACAGTTTTCCTACCAAATTATATGTAATATCTAATTATTTTATTAATATTTTACTTGCATTGGAAAGGTTTCCGTGACCTCTCGTGAGATCTCTGCAAAAAGTCTCACGATTTATTTTCAGAACATGATGCATGATGGGATACACTGAGCCTTGAATAGCGCTCTGGAGTGGTATTCGAGATAGTGTGGGTTTAGTGTGTGTTAAGGGCACTGTGCTTTGGCGTTTCTAAGACATGGTACAGTCTTGCTCACTTACTTCCTGTCGCGCTCACGCGCTCTCAAGTGGCCAAGACCGCAAGTATGGGTATTTAACCTCTCTCTAGAAGTTCTAAGCGGCCATGCATGATTTTTTTTTCCTTCTTGTTTTCTCGTTATAACTACTTATTTTCTCGTTATATCGACATAACGAGAGTTTTTTTCCTCGTTATAACGACTTAATTTTCTCGATATATCGACATAACTGTTTGTTTTCTCGTTAAAATGACTTATTTTCTCGTTATATCGACATATGAGAGTTGTTTTCTCATTATAACGACTTATTTTATTGTTATATCGACATAACGAGAGTTGCTTTCTCGTTATAACGACTTAATTTTCTCGTTATATCGACATAACGAGAGTTGTTTTCTCGTTATAACGACTTAATTTTCTCGTTATATCGACATAACGAGAGTTGTTTTCTTGTTATAACGACTTAATTTTCTGATGATCTCGACATGAGTTGTTTTCTTGTTATAACGACTTTATTTTCTTGTTATATCGACATAACTAGAGTTTTTTTCTCGTTATAACGACTTAATTTTCTAGTTATATCGACATAACGAGAGTTGTTTTCTCTTTATAACGACTTAATTTTCTCGTTATCTCGACATAACAAAGGTTGTTCTCTAAGTTACAAAACTGCGCCAACAGGTGGCACTATTGACCTGAATATAACTGATGGGGTGTTGTAGGCTATACTGTATCCACTTTACTGTACGCGTTTGGGATAGAATAGGACCTACCTCGTGATCGTTATAATTTGTACAGTATTGTTCATTAAGCTACTGACATTTAATTCATTCATAAATGCTAAATGCTTGAATCAATATGACTATTTAGTGTATTAAGTTCTTGCTAGATGCATAAGTTTCACCAACGCGTTCTGTCATAAAATAACTGCTTATTAAAACCAACATTGACGTCGCTGTATTCTGTTTGCACCTATATCTTATTTGTGCTTCTTTGAGGTACATTATTGTTAGTTAATAAGCGGGTGTTCTGTTAATCTACAGTAGGACAGGCTTCAACGACGTAGGCTATTTGTAATGTGCCTCTTTTCCTTATTATTAATCTTTATTGTTAATCATTAAATGGCTAATTGATAAGAAATGTGATTTATAGGAAGTGTATAGGCTAATTTATTCAGAGGATGTTCTACGTTTGTCAGCTTTTTAGTGGTTTTCTACATTTCTTTGTGGAACCTACACAAGCACACACACACACACCACACACATATACACACACACATACACACACACACACACACACACAAACACACACAACACACACACACACAAAAAACACACACACACACACCCACACACAGCACACACCTATCCACACACACATATACCCACACATACACACACCACACACACACACACATATACACACACCACCACACACACACACACCACATACACACACACCATACACACACACACACACACACCATATACACACACACATACACACACACACACACACACACAAACACACACACACACATACACACACAAGCCCACACACAATCACACACACACACCCACTACACACACACACACACACACACTCACATGCACATACACACACACACACCACACACAAACACACACACACACACAACACACATACACACACACCCACACACACATAGACACACACATATACACAGACACCAACACATCCACTACACAACACACACCCACACCACACATATACACACACACATATGCTCTACACATGAACGCTCTTTTCAACAGAGCTTGTAACGCACATGATATCAGTCCAGCATATAATGACTACTAAAAATTACAATTTATATATAATTTTCTTTCAAATAAAAGGAAAATTGAAAGTGAGTTGAATCAAAGCAGCTCTAAAAGATTTTAGAATATTTCTGCATCCTGAAGGCGCTCCGCCTTTGTTTGCGGTGTTGCTTTGACCATTTAAACATGTTAATTACACAAAATGTTTAGCGTACTGTCTGATCCAGCCCTTTTCTTTTTGGGTATTGTAGACGTTATTACTAGGCGAAGTGAAATTTGCTGAAATATCCACGACCTAGGCTACAGTGAGAGCGCATGGTTTATCTGTCCATCAGATGTGTCAAAGTTGAGTTCGTTACTATAAAACAGTAGATCAAACAATCATTGTACAAAAAAAAAAACTTTGTCGATATAACGAGAAATTAAGTCGTTATAACGAGAAACAACTCTCGTTATGTCGTTATAACGAGAAAATTAAGTCGTTATATTGAGAAAACAACTCTCGTTATGTCGATGTAACGAGAAATTAAGTCGTTATAACGAGAAAACTCTCGTTATGTCGATATAACGAGAAATTAAGTTGTTATAACGAGAAAACAACTCTCTTTATGTCGATATAACGAGAAAATAAGTCGTTATAATGAGAAAACAACTTTCGTTATGTTGATATAACGAGAAAATTAGTCGTTATAACGAGAAAACAACTCTGTTATGTCGATATAACGAGAAAATTAAGTCGTTATAAGGAGAAAACAACTCTCGTTATGTCGATATAACGAGAACATAAGTCGTTATAACGAGAAAACAACTTCCGTTATGTCGATATAACGAGAAAATTAAGTCGTTATAAACGAGAAAACAACTCTCGTTATGTCATATAACGAGAAAATTAAGTCGTTATAACGAGAAAACAACTCTCGTTATTTCGATATAACGAGAAAATAAGTCGTTATAACAAGAAAACAACTCCCGTTATGTCGATATAACGAGAAAATTAGGTCGTTATAACGAGAAAACAACTCTCGTTATGTCGATGTAACGAGAAATTAAGTCGTTATAACGAGAAAACAACTCTCATTATGTCGATATAACGAAAATAAGTCGTTATAAACGAGAAACAACTCTCGTTATGTCGATATAACGAGAAATTAAGTCGTTATAACGAGAAAACAACTCTCGTTATGTCGATATAACGAGAAAATTAAGTCGTTATAACGCGAAAACAACTCTCGTTATGTCGATATAAAGAGAAAAATAAGTCGTTATAACGAGAAAAAAACTCTAGTTATGTCGATATAACAAGAAAATAAAGTCGTTATAACAAGAAAACAACTCCCGTTATGTCGATATAACGAGAAAATAATTCGTTATAAACGAGAAAACAACTCTCTTTATGTCGATATAACGAGAAAATTAATGTTGTTATAACGAGAAAACAACTCTCTTTATGTCGATATAACGAGAAAATAAGTAGTTATAACGAGAAAACAACTCTCGTTATGTCGATATAACGAGAAAATTAAGTCGTTCTAACGAGAAAACAACTCTCGTTATGTGGATATAACGAGAAAATTAAGTCGTTATAACTAGAAAACAACTCTCGTTATGTCGATAACGAGAAAATAAGTTGGTATAACGAGAAAACAACAAGGAAAAACAAAATAATGCATGGCCGCTTAGAACTTCCGTACTCTTCTTTGTTTTTATAACAGATTTTGAGCAATACCTTTCATTAATCCAGTTGTCTAAGAACAAAAAAGCCTTAAAAAGTTGATCTATCTGTAACTCTTTTCCTATCTTTAATGACATGTAAATCTCAATTTTATTCTCTCAGTTTATTATGTATTAACAAGCCCCTTTTTCTTTTTTTCCCCTGTTCTTTTTCTTTCTTTTTTGTTATTATTTTTTATCTTTTTTTATTTTCATGTTGTATTATTCTAATTTGTATATTCTTTCTTGATATTTTTGAGCCTTATAAAAAATAAAAATAAAAAAAATAAAAAACAGGGACTGTATAAACATGGACGTAGTGTCCGTGACGTAACCCGTAGAATTTCGACAAGCGTTTTGAAGCCTAAAGTGGGCGGAGCCAGCCGTCGCCATCTTGGCAGCGGGTCACCGCGCGTCACGCCCCTGATCATCCAAGAGGGAGCTGGTTGCTGAAACCACGCCCACCTAGCTCGACGGTGGTGACAGCAGCGGCAATCCACCTGTCACTCAAGTGGCCACGCCCTTAATTATGTTAATTATATATTTTAAACGGATGAGTTATAAAAACATGCACCCCCCTCACAGTTGTCATGAAGGGCAAAATTAGATATATAGACCAAAACCACTTTTTGTACCAGGGCTGTAAACATTTTTTTTTTCTGCTGTAAATTTGGGCATTTTAGCATGGGGAGTCTATGGGATTGACTCTGTTTTGCAGCCAGCCTCTAGCGGGCAGTCGATTACAGTTTAAGTCACTTCCTTGTTTGCTTCACGAGAGAGAGCGGGAGGTTGCCGCTTGATCACACCACGGAGACCCGAGGAAAAAAACTGGGATTAAAGTCCAAAAACTGAATTGAAATAACCTAACAAATCAATCGGGGCTAAAGCGGTTCCATCAACGACTAATTAAATTCACACAATCTCACTAATTTGTGCACGCTTATTGTTAAGCAGATCTTAATGTCGATCATGGATCAAATCATTCCACCATGACAAACAGCAAATATATCTGTGTTGTTTAATGCATTTGAGACGTTGTGTTTTTCTCTGTGCATAACTGACATGTCACAGGTATTTTTTCATCTGTAAACGTTAGAAAGTCATGCAAACATGTCCATTTTGCTTTCAGGAGTGGGCGAGGCACGCGAAAGCAACGAGCACTGCTGCGTGCATGCACGCTAAACAGACAGAGCGCAATAATAATAGCACAATATACTATGTCGATGCAATAATCCCAGAAAATATACTTTTGCTAAAAATTGTTTTTTGGACATTAAAATGTGTCTTTTGTAGAATTTTAAACCTACATATAAATGTATTTTTTATGATAGTAGTAAATGTAAAGGGACTATTGTAATAGGTAAATCAAATGTAAGCTAGTTACAGTACTAATTACTAAACTCAAATGAGTTGATGTGTGTTTCTTATAGCAGTCAAAATGTAGTAATTTTCTTTATTTTCATTTTTAATTCAGTGATTTTAAATTTGTATTTAGTTATTTTAATGCTTTAAAGAGCAATTTTAGATTGTAATGTTCTGTTATCTGTTCTGCAAACTAAAGGTTGAGCTGTAATATAACCAGAGAGAAAGGTTGCATGGCTAGAAACTGTAAATAAAAAAGAAAAAAAAGTAAAATAATAGTATGTGAGACAGTGGTAATATCATTATGTTCCTATTGGTCAGTAGAGGAGCTTAGCTTAGCCTGACAGTTAGCCTGCTTTAGACCAGGTTAATTTCCCAGCATAAGTTGCCACAGTGACTAATTGATCTAGGCCTATGTTAAATTTGCTTTGGGGAACCAAATCATTTGACAATGAGTCAGACTAACTGAAATAAGCCTGGCTTATTTGGTTAACTTGTTTTATGAAACAGGCCTTGAGGCATTAAAAGTGATCATATTTTATCCATTGCATCATATTGCATCGAATCGCATTGTGTTGAATCAAATCGAAATCAGATCGCACTGCATCGTAAAGGGTGAATCGTACCGCATCGCATCGGTAGCTGCTTCATATGTATCTTTAATGTATCGTATCGTTGGCTATGCATCGAGATGCGTATCGTATAGGCCTGAGTCATGAGATGCACATCCCTACTATATGGTAATATACACAGAGGGCGAAGTTATCCAAGTGACAGTCTGTATCATAGGAACAGAGCTCCATTTGAGCTTGTGTCATCATCAGCACTAACTTATCACTGTCTCTATTCATGCAACCTGTATGAATCCCTGTCATATACGACCCCATAAAAATAGGCATATTGACGCACAGCATGTCATTGCCCCTGTAGTATTTGTGAACTGGTTTCCACTTTACATTTAAAGTATAAGATTTTGGGTAGTTTTAGTTCTTCTGATAGTTCATGATGACACTCGATAGTGATGATGATACTATTCATGTTTTCAAATCAGTATAAGATTCAGTTTATTCGCTTGTGATATCAACCCAACTAACAGAGAAAAAAAATCGTATTTTTGGGTAGAGAGGACCATTCATAAAAATGTTGTAGGCCTACCCATTAATTATAGTGAAGGTTTGTTCACCTATTTCGAGGTTTCCATGTTGGAGGCTTATTGCATTTCTTAATGAATGATTAAAAATCATCTACATGATTCCGCAGTAGGTTATTTACACAGGTTGGTGCATGTCTCCCTCTACAGGCTGAATGGATTTGACTATTTTTGTATTTCCGGAGCAGATTCATAATCATGAATGATACAGAATAATATTTGCCTCCAGCATGAAGCTCCTCCCATGTCTTTTCCTGATATACAATGCACTATGATCTAATATTCCTGTATTTGAGAAAAACTGATCAGTGAATATTCAAGCTAACTAATTGAATGTGGATGTAGAAACTCTTAGGCAGACTGATTTAGAGCCTGATTACTGGTTAAATGCAGATTCACTGGATTCGTTTAAAAGCATCATGTCAGCACAGTACAAATGCTGTAAAATTAAACTGAAATAAACATCCCACACAACATGTGAAATAAAGTGTACACACGAGGTTCGATCTCTGCCGATTTATTGGAATGCTTGGATCTGAAGCATGTGGCAGTTGTGCCGCAGTAACAGTGCACGCTTTGCAGGCCATACAAATAGTTATAGATGGTTGATCTCTTACACTCCAACACAAAAACATTCACATACACCAGCACCAGTAAGCACTTTGCACAGAGTACATTAATACTAACAGATTCTATTTATATATATACATAAATACATACACACACACACACCCACACTCACTCACTCACTCACTCACTCACTTAACTTTATATATCATTTCTTGCCCACTGGCTCTCCCATACTCACATTTAACTCTTCACATAATACTTTATAGAGCGCATGGACACATACACAAAAACATGGATGCAAGTGAGATACATATTAACACTGAAAACCTCACGATTGTGCATTAGATGCTTAAGAGGAGGAGCTTTCTCACACCCAAACTCACAAACACAAGGTATGACATTGTTTGATGGTTTTCACTCCAGTCTTCCTCTAATATATCATAGGTGTGTTCTTGGGAATATGAAAGGGCAAAAGAGAAAAAGGAGGTTTCAGACGCCTCTGTGCCAAAGATCTTAATATGGGAGCAAGACATACATATTTCAAAGGCATGATTTCTCTTGTGTGAACTGAATCATGTTGCAGTCATCATAACAACACTGTGTGACCGAGTGCATGTATGAAGGCACGGAGAAGATGGCAGAGTAAGTGCTACTATTAAAGGTTGTTCAGACTGTGACAATGGGATTTTGAAGAAATTCTGGTCCCACCGCAAAGCAACATGTCCTAAGAAAAACTATATTTCTTATCTAGTCTTCTTTCTTATACTGTTGTCTATTATGCATCTTAGATACATACACACATTTTCTACTGATCATATAAAATTGGCCACTGTCCTACATCCCCTTTTGTTTTGCTGTTCTTTTTGTATTTTTCTTTGTCTTGCTAAATAAAATATTTTAGGTACATTCTGAATAGCAAACAATTCTTAACCTTGCCTCTCCAGTGATTGACCAATGCAGTGCCCCCTTCCTAGACCAGTGAGGCCCGCCTCTCCTGAGGCGTTTCCTCCCACATTTGAAGCAGCATCTCATGAAGAGTCGTTGATATGGTCCTGTATGCACTGGCAGTCAGATGCAGGAAGTCGAACATGTCTCGAGATGAAATAGTCCCATCTGAGTGGACAAAACTACCTCCCATATCAATAAACTGAACAGGGCCGAGTCGAGGTAGAGATGCGCGAAGTAGATTATTCACTGCTGCATTTTTCTCTCTCAGGGGGTTAGGAAACTCTCCCCTTGGCAACAGGCCCTGAATGACAGGAATTACGACTAATCAGCTTCAAACAAATAACTGAACTGCTCAGAGTTGATACTCTGTATACATGTTAATTAGAACACCAAGTCTCATATTTTCAATATACAGAAATTGTGATTTAGGTAACTCACCAAAACAATAATTTTGGACTTGGGGAGGTGAGTCATAACTAACTGTGCAATGGCAAGTATTCCTCCTGCAACTTGGTCCGCAGTGTGCTCATGATTATTGGTTCCTACCCATAAAACCACCACCTGTGGAAAAACAAATGAGGATAAAATTCCAGCGGTAAACATACATTTTGCTTTATGGCAAATATTGTTCTTTAACATTAGAACAATTATTAGTATTAGAACAAATAAAAAAAACGCTTCCTCACCCTGGGTCTGATGTTCTCCAGTTCTCCATTCTGCAGTCTCCACAGCACATTACAGGTTGTGTCTCCACCAATGCCAAAGTTCAGAGCATGGAGAGGTGAGAACAGTTCCCTCCACACCTGAAACCAGCACAAATAAGAACTGTAAACCAAATGTAACTAATGTAAACCAAATATGGACATTTATATGAAAACCTTTTAAATGCTGATTATTAATAATAGCCTACAACAGACACAAAACATTATCAGGTGCACATTTAACAAAGCATAAGTAAAAAGAGCCATGCCTTTTTCATTTCGGAAAGATAAGACTGGCTTTAAGTGTCATAACTGGTATACCATACATTCAATTTATTATATGGATATTTACCAATCAATAAATGAACATGAAATTCAGAAATTCACAGTGCTGCCCTGGACAACAATCATTATTCAAAAATATCTGACCACTGAATGCCATGAAACACAATCAGAATGAAGTATTGCAAAGAACTGGCTAGGCCTGGGCGATAAAACGGTATCGATATTTATCGAAGGTACACCTTCTTCGATAACGATAGAAAAAATGTTCGATATAGTGCACGATATAGGCACGTGCTATGAGTGACGCAGACAGCACACACAAACATGAACACATGCTGAAATGAATGCTGTGCCTGCCTGTGATGAGGAGATTGCAAATAAAGAATGAATATTAGTTGAATTTAAAATAAACATTTGCAATGTTAGGTGTGCGTCAGGGAGCGTCATCAGTGGCACACGAGATGCGGTGATGATGTAAGTGACGTTGTTGCATTTTAATGTTTTGTTATTCATTCAAAATACTAGAGAAATATAGTAGCTCAATGCGGAGAAGATCTTGATTAGGTTAAAACCGAAACCAAGCCATTCACACAGAACGCATATTCAGCGCATTTTTAGACAGACAAATATGACTGCTGATCTCACGTCTCACACAAGAGATGTATAGAAAGCCATGCAAAGTTAAAACAGTTTAAACTTTTAGAAAACACGTCACGAATTTGTGGCGGTTTATTCCTTTTCACTGCATCTCATATGTTTTTAAAGGCAATCTGTGTGATGGGCGATTCGGCTCTTTAGATTAAGCAATGCATAAATACGTGATGCTGTTTTGTTCATAATTGTTTATGCAATTTTCGAAATTATATTTAATTAATTATATAGAGTTAATTTAGACCTAATGCACGCAAGTTACTTCCTTGCTTTGACAATTTAAATGCTCTGCATTATTTTGTTCATTGCGCCCTCCTGTGGCCTCGGGAAACAAGCCTAAAGTTTCCTTAAAACCTATTTAATCTGCATATAAAACATTAGAAATTAGATATTTGTTTAATTTTTATTTTGTGTTTGATTGTTAAAACAAAAAATATTTGTTGTTTGTCTCAATAAATTGGGTTAATTTAAAAATACAGTGGTTAAATTAAAAAAAAATGTATATTGATCTTTGTTTTAAAAAAGGTTATAAAAATGTCAATAATTATCGATACCGAACGATATGAAGCATTACATCGTTGATCAATTTTTTTTAGCTATATCGCCCAGCCCCTTAGCATCATTAAAATGAAATAAAAATCTGAATTAATTTAGCAAAGTTTTGCCGTTTAATATTATTTACAATTTCATATCTGAATTTCTATGATTGGCTAAAAGTACATGTATAATATTTATAAATACATTATTTAACTACACCAGTTTCACATGATATACTTTAATAAGAATAAAATTGTAATTAATTTGGAATATAAAACATTATGTTTCAGTTTGCAAACCACTAAATGCCAGTTTTTATTAGTTTATGTGTGGAGTGCATTTCAACATCTTGCACATACACTCCTGCTCTATTGTTCTTTTATTTCTGGAAGCTTGGTATGGGAGCACTGTTTGTTTCTCCCTTTGAATTTGTTGCTTCTGTTAGAATTATACTCGTTTGTATTTGGATAAAAGTGTCTTCTTCCTGAATAAATGGAACTGTAATCAAATGTTATGGACACACATGGCTCTCCTTTCATGGACTAACTAATTAACGCGGTAACAATCACCTCATACTGCTGCATAAGCTGCACCATTGAGTCCCCCACAAACAGAACATCAGGCTCTGCATCCTTGCACCCCTGCACAAACCGGTTATGCTGCAAAACATATAGGACAACTCCAAGCATGTTACACTAATCCCTAAGCAGAGCTAGGTGTTATGAAATAGGAACAGATTTGCACAACTCTGAGCTGTTACAAGCACAAGTTTTTACTGTTTTCCACAATGGGGCACACCTGTGACATCCAGCGTCCATCTCCCTGCACGTCGATCACAGGCGCAGGTTCAGCAGCAGGATTCTCCTCCGCGCTCATTCTCTACAACACAAACACAGGTCATACAAAACAACACGACTAATGAGCGGGTGTGGAGACGTAATAGAAATGAATAGCAGTTGTTGACTAGTTCAGATTGTAGTGAGTTGAAATTTAGTAATTCATCGGTCAATAATATTCACTCTGAGCAAAATATAAGCACACTTATCAATCCGAGAACATAAACGCCGCACAAAGAGCGCCTATTTTTGCATTTAGTGCTGTGAGGATGAGGACCCCGAATGAAGCCAACACACAGCAGAGGTTGTGCAATAAAGATTAACGCTTCATATATGTTCTTTAATGAATGCTACTGACAGGGATGGTCAAGTTATTGGCTGCGGTAAAGTTGGTTTCATATTCAGACATTCTGAATTTTTTTTCAGTATCTTCCCAACGGTGGATGAAAAAATGCTAATATTAATGAATTACTATTATTGGCATGTTTGACAATCAGCTACAAATAATGCTATCAAGCCGTCTGTTATATTTGCGCTGAATCTACTGCGAATATCTGTCTATGCGCGCCGGAGAAGTAAGGGAAAGAAGGTTTTTTCTTTCACATTTGTTCTCCTAGCAGAGAGGAGATCACGTCAGCATTCATAAAAATGTGTAGCTAGATTAACTTTTGCTGTAATGAATAAAATAACTTTTTTAAAGGGGTCATGAACTGAGAAAAAAAAATCTCTTGATCTTTTGACATGTAAGAGGTCACTGTGCTATAAAAACAAGTTTCAGAACTCAAAACTTTGTTAGTCTAAAAACAGCTTATATTGAAGTCAATCTGCCAAACTGGCAGGTTGTGGAATATGCCACTTTATGATGTAATAGTGTGGCTATCCGCAGATGATCAGTGCCTGCTTCTACCCCACTGCCTGTTTAGCTCCGCCCACCGATTCACACATGTATTGGGTAAATAACGAGAGAAATGCAGGTCTACAAAGAAACCAAACGATAAAGACGGATCCGAAGACAACAAGATGCACCTCAGTGCCAAGCTGTGAAAAAACACAGTCTTTGCATTGCCTTCCTCCTGATCCCAACATTAGGAAAGAGTGGATTTTTTTTTGTATGAAGTTCTAGTTAGAAGTCTCAGTAAGAACTCTGTCCTTTGTTCACTTCATTTTACAGCGTATTTGTTTACAAACAAGGCACAATTCGATGTAGGATTTTCAGAAACATTGAAACTAAAAGATGATGCTGTGCGAATATATTGGATTCGACAGTAATGTCACACCACACAAGTGTGAGTAACTGTTTTTATTACGTGGTCAATATTGCTTTGTCTGTTATTACAGATCACTTGATATGTAGAGTATTTATGCATTTTTAACTTAAATCACAGCAGCGTCCATCTATGAGGAATGTAGGGCTGTCCAACCTACAAAATAGTAGCAAATCGGCCCCTCCTTAGCAGTGGGCGTTTACTCCGAGTCTACAATCCACAAAGTCTATTCAACAGGACAGAAAAATAGCCTATTACTTCTCAATTATAATGTTTTTTTTTTAATGTAAAAATCTTGATAAATATAGTGGACCTAAGAGACAGTACAACACAAAAAAAGGCAGGTCATTACCCTTTAAATCTTATATTTATTATGTGAACAGTTTTTCGGTGACCAATAAAATTTGATTCAAAGGACACATTTCAGTACTTTTGGGGAAAAACTTCAGAGTGGAGGGTAAAGATGTTAGGTAATGTCCTCTAGTTGCCATAAGGGCTGAAATGTTTTGAGCAATAATTTCCGAAAAGTATGAAACATACAGGTGCATCTCAATAATTTAGAATGTCTTGGAAAAGTTCATTTGTTTCAGTAATGCAACTCAAATTGTGAAACTTGTGTATTAAATAATTCAATGCACACAGACTGAAGTAGTTAAGTCTTTGGTTCTTTTAATGTGATGATTTTGGCTCACATTTAACAAAAACCCACCAATTCACTATCTTAACAAATTAGAATATGGTGACATGCAAATCAGCTAATCAACTCAAAACACCTGCAAAGGTTTCCTGAGCCTTCAAAAATGGTCTCTCAGTTTGGTTCACTAAGCTACACAATCATGGGGAAGACTGCTGACCTAACAGTTGTCCAGAAGACAATCATTGAAACCCTTCACAAGGAGGGTAAGCCACAAACATTCATTGCCAAAAAGCTGTCTGTTCACAGAGTGCTGTATCCAAGCATGTTAACAGAAAGTTTGGTGGAAGGAAAAAGTGTGGAAGAAAAAGATGCCCAACCAACCGATTGTCAAGCAAAATCGATTCAAGAATTTGAGTGAACTTCACAAGGAATGGACTGAGGCTGGGGTCAAGGCATCAAGAGCCACCACACACAGACGTGTCAAGGAATTTGGCTACAGTTGTCGTATTCCTCTTGTTAAGCCACTCCTGAACCACAGACAACGTCAGAGGCGTCTTACCTGGGCTAAGGAGAGGAAGAACTGGACTGTTGCCGAGTGGTACAAAGTCCTCTTTTCAGATGAGAGCAAGTTTGTATTTAATTTGGAAACCAAGGTACTAGAGTCTTGAGGAAGGGTGGAGAAGCTCATAGCCCAAGTTGCTTGAAGTCCAGTGTTAAGTTTCCACAGTCTGTGATGATTTGGGGTGCAATGTCATCTGCTGGTGTTGGTCCATTGTGTTTTTTGAAAACCAACGTCACTGCACCCGTTTACCAAGAAATTTTGGAGCACTTCATGCTTCCTTCTGCTGACCAGGATTTTGAAGATGCTGATTTCCTTTTCCAGCAGGATTTGGCACCTGCCCACACTGCCAAAAGCACCAAAAGTTGGTTAAATGACCATGGTGTTGGTGGCTTGACTGGCCAGCAAACTAACCAGACCTGAACCCCATAGAGAATCTATGGGGGTATTGTCAAGAGGAAAATGAGAAAACAAGAGACCAAAAAATGCAGATGAGCTGAAGGCCACTGTCAAGAAACCAGGGCTTCCATACCACCTCAGCAGTGCCACAAACTGATCACCTCCATGCCACACCGAACTGAGGCAGTAATTAAAGCAAAAGGAGCCCCTACCAAGTATTGAGTACATGTACAGTAAATGAACATACTTTCCAGAAGGCCAACAATTCACTAAAAATGTTTTTTTTCATTGGTCTTATGAAATATTCTAATTTGTTGAGATAGTGAATTGGTGGGTTTTTGTGAAATGTGAGCCAAAACATCACAATTAAAAGAAACCAAAGACTTAAAATCTTCAGTCTGTGTGCAGTGAATTTATTTAATACACGAGTTTAACAAATTGAGTTGAATTACTGAAATAAATTAACTTTTCCACGACATTCTAATTTATTGAGATGCACCTGTAAATGCTGGCTTATGAAAAATTGAAAACACCTTCATAGGAATTTCAATGCACTTGTGAACAGCAGAATCATGTGTACTCAGTAACACATGCGCGTACAGAGACAAATCTTTATAAAACTTAACATTGCCAAGTTCATCTGAGGTGAAATGTTTAGCTGCAGTGTATTTAATAATATTAAAGACAGACCTTACAGATATATGATAATGTTGTAAAGGCCAATCTTTGCCACCCATCAAAAGTTACTGAAATTTGAGGGTGAAAACTGATATACTTAAATTTGCAGCTAGAGTGTGTAAAACATTTTCTTACCATATTTGACAAATCAGTTCAAATATTAATATATATTATTAACACTTTTAATGAAAATAAACAACCTAACTTTAACCAAACGTGAAAACCGGAAAACTACAAGCTTTAATGTATCATATTGTTTATGTTAAAACCTGCCTCATTAAAAAGTGAACAGAACATACAAATCATTTAAATATAGATAGATAGATAGATAGATAGATAGATAGATAGATATGGACAATTGTCACAGTGACCTAAAAAACCGATTACTCTTATTTGCAATGTACAAACATGCAAAACTATATTTATTGTGAAAAGCAATATACGCATGCATAAATAAATAAATGAAATGAAACAATAGTGTGATTTTCGTTTACTCAGTCATGTTTGACAAGGGCATACACATTCATACATACATAGAAATTATTATTATTACTACTTCATTTATAGATGATCAACGACTTGTTTTGGAAGGTTTCTCTATCAAATAAAACAGAAAATTGAGGTTAGAAGCCTGGGCGAGTATACGTCAAATATGCCAAATAATTAGACGGTCCCTTAAAGATCGTTGACGTCACCACCATCCATAGAGATCAATGCTTTTTTACGCTTTTATAAAACAAAACAGAGTTGTAGCTGATAGTCATACTTGGCCATTATAATTTACTCAAACGAACCATTCTGCATACACCGTAAGAAAGTCATTGAGAGCAGAACTCCGAATATGTGAATATGAAACAAACTTTACCGCAGTCAGTATTATTTAGCTGATGGTATAACGAAGAAGAATGAATCAACAGCTGGGAAAAAAGGAAACCACATTCCCGGGTGCACACGCACATCACGTCCATCTCTATGCTCGCCTCCTTTTGACTAACCTGGCTACAGTGTTTGCAAATCCCGTCTGCAATGAGTGAGCTGCTGGTGTGCAGCAGAGCAGAGCAGAGCAGGGCAGGGCAGGGCAGGGCAGGGCAGGGCAGGGCTCCCTCAGTCGCGTACAGCAGCACCGCAGTCGACTGACTGTCTGTCCGGGAAAGATGCAGATGAGTGTATCTGCTGCCGCGCACCTCGACTTTGCTTTTTCCAGCTCTCCCTTAGAAAACTATGCAACCTTAACTGACTCAGGCTACACAGCAATAATAATGTTGGACGTTTTAATTATGTGAGTATACGGCGCGAGGCCTTTTCAAGAAATCACAGTAAACGTTTGTGTTATGTAAACCAAATAGCATCCAACCAACCACCTCCCCACTTCCCTGCGCAACCCGCCCTCGCACTTTCTGGAAGCCTCACTTCCGCCTGCAGCCATAGTCACGCACTTCCCATTGAGCGCTGTCCCGCCTCATGAGGGCAAAATATAGGCGAGATCTATGATTGGAATAACCGTTCTAATCGAATCAGTATCCCACGAGAAAGAGTGTCCTGCTTATATTTAATACGGCTTGTTTAGAACAGTTCGATATACAAGAACTTAATGCTTACCCTATAAAGCGGTATCATATTTGATACGTGGTTTAAGGCCTTTAAATTATGAATATAATTGATAATTTGCTGAAAAACGTGCAAAATCTTGAACACAATTTACCACATACCTGCCGTCTGATTGATAGAACATTGCCGGCATACACAAAAACAGATAACTGAGAAATGCACAAATATGATGGAGCTATTTATAGCTCAACCTACACAGGTGAATACCCCCTGTATACCTCAGTGTGCTCTAACCCTGTAAATGTTCACACTTTATATTATTCAGTTCTGTTTACATTACGTTGCTCTTACCTCTTCATAGTGTGCAATATTATGTCTATTGTGCAGCATTCCTGTGCAATATTTGTCCACTCACTGGAGCCTTTAGAATGCAAACAATGCAACATATACATATTTTCTATTATGTGCCAACTGTGCAATAATGTGTGCAATACAATATTTAATAAGGCTTAAATTTGCACTATCGCCTTGTTTGTACTGTCTTTGTATTGTATTGTTAAACAGCATACTGTTTATCGCTGACTGTATTGCAGACCAGGCTTAACTTTGCACTATCGCCTTGTTTGCATTGGCTTGTGTATTGTTTGTCTTTTGTTTGTCTTTGTCTTTATTTTTATTTTTTTATATATTTTTTTGTATTACAGATGTTTAAGTTACATGTGACTGCACTGTTAGGATTGCTCAAATTTCACTATACTTGTATAAAGAAATCTTTAATCTTGAATAGTTCATACCTTTAGTAGCCTAAGTAAAAAGTCCACCTTGAATTTATTGCTGCGTCTCAATGTACCTACTTATACTATGCCCTTAAAGTATGTACTCTTTTGGTGAAGAAAAAGTACACACTTTTGAGTGAGTAGTAGAAGAGTTTTTTTATTTTATTTAATTTTTTTATAGTAAATAAACAAATGTACATACAAAATAGGCATTGAACAAACAATATTAAAATTAACAATTCTCAAAGGCAGACATAGTTGCAATTACAATATGTAACAGTGAAGTTTTACATTAAATGTACAATCATGAAGGGCAATGAAGAAACAAAAAAGAAAAAAAAAAATAAAAATAATATTTTATAATAATAAATAAAAGTAAAAATAATAGTAAAATCATTTATAGAAAAGCAAGTTCTTACAAGGGGTAGCAAGGAGTTATAGGGCACTTAGCTCACTGAAGAAACTGGCAACTGTAGTAGCTTTTTCATTTGAAAGGGCATCAAGAGAAGCAGCAAAAATGTTAAGTTCATTAGAAAAGTGAGGAAAGGATAGATGGGTTTTCAGAAATCTGCATTTATGAATGAAGTATTTAGCAACTTCAAAAAGGTTGTTACCAAGTAATGTTGTGAACAATCTTTCTTAAGCACACCAAACTTAATTTGTTTGTATTCAAGGGGATTTACACATGTAATTATACATGACATTTTACTGCACACTTGAGTCCAAAACAACTTTGAGTAATTACAATTAAAAAAATATGTTCAGTGGTTTCACTATCAATTTCACAGAATTTACCAGTTTTCTCCAATATCAAATTTTGATTTGAGAAATTCTTTAGATGGGTATATGTCATGTATTATTTTAAAATGAAGTTCTTTCACTTTAGGGAGACTTGGAAAGGTAAGATAATTCATCACCCAGACAAGGAGATGGGAGAGAGAATGTAATGTGAAAGAATCCCTTTTACTAATAATACCATGTTTTTTGGTATGGCATTTACAACATTGTAAAACTCTTTAGGATGACATACAAATCCATGTTTTAAACAAAAATCATTGTAATTGAGAACATTACCATAGTTGTCCATCGTATCCAATAGCGAAATTTATTTTTATATTGAAACCAGTTTTCATAAAATAAAGATTTGTTATGGTGCAAAATAAAACGCTTGTTCCAAATACAAGTTGTGGGTGGACTAAAGTTGTGAGAAAATGCTAATTTCCAACACAGGAGAACTTGTTGATGGAATGCAGACAATTTAAGAGGTAATTTGGACAAATCAGTCACATCTAATCAAAAATTCCAAGCCACCTACCGTCCCAAATATTGAAGAAGAGATAGTAAACCATAAGCAGTTTGTATTGTATTGTATTACAAAGAAATGATCTTAACCATTGAGTTGTTAAAACACTATTTATTATTTCTAAGTCAATAACATTTAATCCCCCTTCTTCGTAACTGTGAACTAAATCATTTTTGTTAATATAGTGATGCTTATTTTTCCAAATAAAGTTAAATAATGCAATATTACATTCTTTTAGTAAGTGAGGTGGGATAGCTGAGGAGGAGGCTGGATAAACAAACCTGGAGAGTAATTCCATTTTAGTCAATAAAACTCTTCCAAAAATTGAGATATCTCTTTGTATCCAGTTATTGAGAATAGTTTTTTCCTTTTGAAAGATTTTTAACAAAATTTTCTTGGACACTTTGATTAATATCTCTAGTAATAGTTATCCCCAAGTATTTTACACATGTTTTTATTGGTGTGTTACATAAAGAGTCTAGTTCACTGCCATGAATTGCAAGTAACTCACACTTGTTCAAGTTTAAGTGTAGGCCTGATGCTGATGCAATTTGAAATTGGTCCTTTAAAAAGATCACTGTATCGTCAGCTAATTGACTAATACCAATGTGTCTTCCAAATACACTGAGTCTATCAAAGTTGCTGTTTTTATCTATCAAGATAGCAAGCATTTC
Source organism: Sinocyclocheilus anophthalmus (assembly GCA_018155175.1). Classification (NCBI taxonomy): domain Eukaryota; kingdom Metazoa; phylum Chordata; class Actinopteri; order Cypriniformes; family Cyprinidae; genus Sinocyclocheilus; species Sinocyclocheilus anophthalmus. Next base: position 65,894 of record JADLZN010007370.1, read on the forward strand.
TACTGTTAAGATAAATAGAAAAGGGGAAATGGGACATCCTTGTCTTATTCCTCGTGAAATGCTGAATCTCTGGGATGTTCCAAATGAAAGGGATATAGAACTATTGATGTCTTTATATAACGCATTTATAAAAGAAATTAATTTAATGCCAAAACCAAATTTTTCAAGGGAGCAAAATATGAAGTTATGTTCGATCGTGTCAAATGCCTTTCTAAAATCTAAAAAGAGAATATAGCCATCATCCTCAATACATTTACGATAATCTAAAATATCTCAAATCAATCTGATGTTATTATGTATTGATCTGCCTTTTATAAAACCAGACTGTGATTCACTAATTATTTGATTTATGTCTATTGGAAAATATATGAGCTACAATTTTATAATCACAGATGAGTAAAGTGATGGGGCGAAGATTATCTATATGTCGTGCCTCTTTACCTGGTTTGGGGATAAGAGTAATTAGATCTTGTTTCATAGTCGAAGATAGTTTTGGATACATTCGAGAAAGGCTTTTTATAATTTTTATAAAATTCGGAAGTGAGGCCATCAGGGCCTGGAGATTTCCCTGAAGATAATTTATCTATTGCTTTATCTAATATCAGAGGCGGACAAAGTACTCAACTCCATTACTTGAGTGAAAGTACAGATACTGCTGGTCAAACATTACTCCATTACAAGTAAAAGTTGTAAAGACAGATTTTTACTTAAGTAAAAGTACAGAAGTACTTGCTTTTAAAAGTACTTAAGTACCAAAAGTACATTACCTTTTTTATTATTGTACGTAGTAATACTTGCAATACTTCTGAAGCAACTTAGAATACATTACACCTACTGAATACTCTGACTAGCTTGTAGTATCTTTGGAATAAAGAGCTTTTAGAATGTTAAAAACCTATGGGGGAAAAAACTAAACAAAACAAAAATTAACACCCCTACCGACCCCACAACATCCGGGATGGTAGTGATCTCACTTAGCTCTGACATCTCCATGTGGCCATTCATCCAAATTTGAACAGAGTGGACGGTGAAATTGCTGTAAATACAGAGTGATACGGAAGAAAAAAAATCAAACCTGCTTTAAAACTCAGCAACACAACTGTAGCTGTACAACTTTACAGCAGCAACACTGCTTTAACAAAAAAGCAAACCAGCAAGACTTATTTGACATCAAAACAAAAATGATAAAATGCTGTCTAATCGCTCTCGCGGTACTTGGATGTCACACACAGAACAGTCTGTGCAGTGCTGCTTCAGTCAAACACCTTTTGTGTTTTATTAGGAGACGCACAACAGTTCTTCTTTGGCTTTATAGGTAATATTTTCACATACACAATTAAGCAAAATCAGACAATATTGTGTCTAATATATACCAAAATATTAATATCTTTTTATTGAATTGTTGTAAATAAATATCAAATTTGCAGCTGGTCAGTGCTCAAAAAAATGCTGGGAAATCACTTCATGTAGCCCCAAGAGTGATTAATGATAAACTGTCTGAAAAAAAGAAAGTCAAGTTTTAGAGAAGAAAAAAAATCACTTACTGACTTTCAAAACTGCTACATAGTAACGACTTTCTACTACCAGGATCTTGATAGAAATGTAGTGGAGATAAAAGTACAATATTTGTCTTTCAAAAGTAGTGAAGTTAAAGTCACAAGTTCCCAGAAAAAAATAATACTCAACTAAAGTACAGATATTAAAAAAGTGCACCTAAGTACAATACTCAAGTAAATGTACTTAGTTACTGTCCGCCTCTGTCTGATTCCTGTGCAGTAGAAGAGAAGGCAAGCTTTGGGACATACTATCACGCCACACAACTGCGTCTTTAAAGGAGCGCTCTGTCGCACCTGTTACACGCACCCTGTCCCTGTAAACTGGCCTGTCAATCATCTTGTCACAGTTAACATCCTCCACATTGCATTTCATTTAATTTCCTACATATTGGAGAGAAAAGAAGTAGCTCGTTGATTTGCCAGTCGCGGGGTTCTTTTCATGCAGAGAACTCTGCTCATATTTTTGCATAATGATGCATTTAAAAGTTAACGACCATATGGTCGTTTATAAAAGTTCACATTGCTGTTGCAGATGAAATATAACACGGATAACAATAAATACATTTTTTTTACCAGGATAAATGTTGATTATTAGTAACTCAAATCCCTTTTTGTAAACCTCTCTGTTTAACTGTCGGTCACGTGCATCCGCCACGTTTGTAGTTTTTCTAACGCGTTGTATTCGTGTTTGTAGTTCTGGACCGAATCCTTCGCCAAAGCGCAATGGATTGTGGGCAATTTGAGCCATTAGTGTGTGCACGGATCCACACTTCAAAAATCGACCTGAAATAGTAGACATACTCTTTTCAACATAATATGCTTTGGGACACACTTATTCTATTCTCACATACTATTTAGGATGGATAGTATGAACACTGAGACGCAGGGCATGTCTTTTTCTGAAATCTATGGTGGCAGAAAGCAACTGGCTGCAAATGAAAAAAAAAACACCTGGAAATTAAGAAAACATCATCAATTTGACAACACACGCGCTGCAAATTCTCACAGCACAAGCAGGGCTACAGAAACGTATGGAAGCCTGTTTCCGCCATAGTTGAGAAAAGAAATCGATTCTGTAAGTCATAATAATGAGAAACACGCTACAAATACTCACAACACAAACAAAGAAACGGCTTTCCTTAAACATTTCCAATGTGGTCTGTGCATTTGCAGCACGTTTCTGTTTTTGTTTGTTTTGTGTTTGCAGTGCGTTTCTTTGTGTTGTGAGTATTTGCAGCCTGTGTTGTCAAATCGATGAAGATGTTTCTTACTTTGCAGGGGTTTTTAATTTGCATCTTTTTTTTTTTTTTTAGTAGGCTACATCTCTATGCACGAGAAAAGGACAGATCCATTTGCAATATTCATAACTACGAGATGAAAAGGCTTATGTGCCTGAATAATTTAAGGATAATTGTATTAATTGCAATTATTTGGGACTTGATTAATGACGTCACTTGAACCGGAAGGCTACGGCTGCAATTTTTCATTATTCCACGAGATTGCACCAGAGCCTAAATAAATAAATACTTGATTGCACATTTAAGTAGTTATTTTCGTAATAATCTCGTTTAAGAATATGACTCACAACGGTAACATTTGTCATTGCGAGACAGACAAATGAAACGAACATCCAAAGAAACCGTGTCAATTATTCTTTCGAGTAGAATGGATGTTGTTGCCACACTGCCTACGAGAAACATGCAGTGGCATGCTCTGGATACACAAGACAGCAGTTAAATTGTGGGAGAGAGACTGATGTGCAGGTAGACCTTTGCCCCACTGGTTTTTGTTGACGCCTTTTAAAACTCCTCCCCTTTCACTCACGGAGAAGAGCAAGTGGGCTGAGTGGTTTAGCATGGCCGCAGTGCTCAGGAGCGCCGAAGTTCAACTAATACTTAGAACTTGAGTGTAAATGCAGTAAGCGGCTGGATATATAGTTAATAGTAGGCTGTTACCATTTAAAGGAGCTCTGATAGCTCCTCCAGTATTTTCCCTATGAGTCGAGTCTGGATTTACCTGTTCCCTGCGCTATGTGCGCTTGTTTTGCCAGGTGAGTTTCCTACTTCCTGTATCCACCTTTGATTTCGAAGTGAATATAAAATGTTTGATTAACTTATTTTCTATTACATATTTAATTGAATGAGTCATCATTTGTGGTGTTAGGAAGATTGTTTTCCTGCTACGTTTGGCAATTTGAGACCACTGTGGCCACATTATAGCTACTTTCGGTAGTCTCAGAGTTACGTAAATCTTCAACAAGCTAGTATGGTTTAATCACGACTCAATTTTTATTGTTTTTCTGTGGAACTTATCAGACCCTCATCAGATTTGCACTGTGGTGCCGTTCATAAAATCAGATTATACAAGATTAGATTGATCCTCAGGGGGTTAATGCAGGCATTACAGCAGCTTGAAGTGGATAGCAGGTGTAGTAAGAAAGATTAACGATATAGGTAGATAAAACTAGGTAGAAACAATTTGAATGAATGGAATGTATTTTTAATGAAAATAAAATCTAAAATGAAATACACACAATATACTACTCTCAATGTATTAATAAATAGCCTATAGGTAGGCCTACTACTGCAGTGAGTAGAGAGTGACCTGAAACAGATTTAATGGGTGGAACGGCTGCAGTCTCAGTTTAAGCAGAGTTAAACACACTGATCTCAGCAGGACCTGTGAAAGCTTTACCTTAATGCTTAATAATAAGTTCAGGGTATTTAGTGCAGAACACCTCAGTGCAGCAATAGTTCCATGTGACTGAATGATGCTGTATGTGCTGCTGATTCAATATTGCCAACATGTATTACTGTAAAAATGGTTCAGATTGTTGTGACTAATTGTTAGCTAGAAGGACTGGAGATCCACTAACTGTTTAAAAAGTTGAAAACCTCACAAGATTGCACCGAATATTTTTATACCTATTCAGTTGTGTGTAAGGGTTGGGATTTAACATGATTGTCGAAATGTGGCATGTACACTAGACGATGTAAATATTTAGATGCAGTTTTTGTCATCTGTGTTTTTTACATTTCTATATACAGTGTTAATAAAAGAAAATGGCTTAATGGTTATGTGACTTTCATGTGAGTGGTTTTGCTTCGTAACATCTGATTGAACTGTTCTGATGACTGACTGTAAATTAGATGAGGTCTGATAAGAGCGTTATGACATGAATGTGTCCACGACAAGTATCTATATATCTGTCATGAACTTTGAGATCACATTATGGTTCTCTCTTTCAATGTTTGGTTGAAGGCCACCGAGAATGTACATTTTAGTGCCGAGTTTAGGGTGAGCAAATATAAATGTTGTTGGAATGACCTGTTTGTGTCACTTCTTAGTAACGTGTTAATCCATGGTTACCAGGTGTACATCAGGTGGAGGGAATTGAGGTGCTTACATCCTCAGAGTTGGAGGCAGTTAATGGGACAGATGTACGGCTCAAATGTACATTTAAATCTACCCATCCACTCTCTGAAGAAAGTGTCTCTGTATCCTGGAGCTTCCGACCACTCGGAAAGACGTCTGAAGAATCGGTGAGACCGAATGGGTGTTGTTGAGTTAATGTATCTGAAAGTCTTTATTTACTGGGTGAAATGAGGCTTGGTTCAGGAAATGCACTCTTAAAACACTGTTCAAAATCTTCAATACAATGTTCCTTCTGCCCCCTTTCTCTCTCTTATTCCTTTCTTTCACTTTTTTTTTTAAAACCACAATTCCAACCTCATTTCAGTGGGTCATAGTCATTCCTTTCGGTTTAACTTTGAACTATTCACTCTTTTTTACTCTGTCAGATTTTTCTTTACCACGGACATGCATATCCCCCGCAAGATGGCAAATTTAAGGATCATGCTGTATGGTCTGGTAATGTAATGAAGGGGGATGCATCCATCACGCTGCAGAATGTGCAGTCCAGCTTTAATGGTACCTACAGCTGCCAAGTCCGAAATACACCCGACTTCCAGGGCTTTGCAGGCGAGATCAGCCTCAGAGTTGTTCAAAAAGGTAAGAGCAGATGCTGTGACACCTGTTTGAAAAATCATTTACTCACCCTTCTAAACCCGTATGGCAGTGGAGGTGAAGGTTGAATGAGCAGGATATTGTGTTCTTTCATTGATCCCAGCAGCTGAAGGACAGAAGTATCTAATAAACTGGGCTAGAATAGCAGACAGTCTTCTCTGAGAGTGTTATGGTACAGACAACAAGAGTGCAAGATAAACAAATGAGAGTGATATTCTGGCCATTCTTGAAAAGGGATCCATCCTGTATTGGACAGATTTTCCTCACCTTCATTTCGGTTTCAAGTCGGGGTTGCACACTAGAGGAATATCCATCGGTATTATTATTCGAAAACATAAAACACCCTATTCTAATTTTATACGTGTTGCTTTGCTGGCAGAGTCGGAGTCTACAAGGAATCCATGCATAAATTCGAGCACGCAAACTAGCGACGTCACTGCAGACTTTTTTAATAGTTGCCAGGTGGTGAAGACAAGAAAAAAAGAAACTAAATTACAATGTCACGTGCAATCGCCACTTGCACTCTCCGCTATGCGACGTCACTTGCAATTGACACAAATCGTGTGTGTTGCCAATGGAGACAAGAAGCTGTGGTGCTTAAACGATTAAAACTAAATTAGTACCATAACATACAGGGTCCTGCAAGAAAAAAAAAAAAAGACCCGCAAATCCGTTGCCACAGAACAGCAGAATATGAACGCAATGCACAAAGTCTCACGTTAAGCATTTCCTCCCTAGGGAAAAATAGAAAAATTGCATAAGTGTGTAATATACATATAAACGTGTGTGTGTATGTATGTATAACACAGTAAACTTGAGTGTATGTACTGTACTGTAATTGGCACGGTCTGCTTTGAATGCTTTTGTTCTTTATATATATATATATATATATATATATACCACCCGAGTAGATAGTTTACACACGTTTTCAACTAAAAGAAAACCTTGAGATATAATGTAACATTGTTGTAGAATAAACATTATAGAATAAACATTCAATAAGGCAGTCAAGCATTAAGTATACTTTCTCTTTTCTTCTTATAGTTTCATTCTCTGAAATTGGAATACTGGCAATAGCTGTGGGTGGATCCATTGGTGTCGTTCTCCTGATCCTCATCATTTATATTGTTGTGCGGGTGTTCCGGAGACGGGACAATGACATGGATGTTGAGATGGAGGACCACAAATCAAAGGATCAGGTGCTGGAGAGAGGATGCCAGAATTCAGGTGTTTAGTGGTTCTGGCTATTAGTTTACCTTTTTTTTTTTTTTTTTTCTTTCTGGACTACACCCATTTTAAACTAGAGATGCATAACATATTTTGCCAACGGATTTTCTATTACTGGTAGTGAAATAACTCTAGATATTATCTAGATGGCAAATTGATCTGTAGAAGCTTGCTTTCTTCTACTGATAATTTTACCAAGATACGTTTTTAGTTATCATACCTATTTTTTATTTTTTTAACTATGAAAGCTTAAGGTGAGGTACATTTTTATACAGAAAGTGAGATCATATCCTTTGTATTCTTAAAGGGGTCAGATGATGTTGCTAAAAACAACATTATTTGGTGTAATGAAATGTGTTTATGCGGTTTAAGTTTTAAAAACACATTATTTTCCACATAATGCACATGATTGTTTTCCTCTATGCCCCGCCTTTCTGAAACGCATCGATTTTTTACAAAGCTCATCGTTCTGAAATGTGAGGTGTGCTGTGATTGGCCAGCTTTCCAGTGCGTTGTGATTGGCCGAATAGCGTGTGACGGAAATGTTACGCCCCCACCATACTGTGATGCCCTGTCCGGCAGGAGCGATGATTCAAAAACATTAAAAACCCATTATAAACGAGGCATTTGTGTCATCCAATGAGGACATAATTACGGATTATAATGACATACACTGTCTTTTTACGCGTTGCATTGCATCGTGCCACGTAAACATAAAACCCTGTCTACATTTGTGATCGGAGAAATGACAAACAACAAGTGCTACACTAAACTGCTCAAAACTCGCGTTTGAATCAAAAGTGGCCAATTCTTTAAATATGAAAACTTACTTACAATCTGTGAGTCAGAACAGCAGGCATTGTAGTCTACAACCAGGTTCAGGAAACAGTCCTCCATTAAATGTGCTGCACACATTTGAATATTTGGGTTGTACTGTTTTGGAACAGTGTTGTAAATATAACTTAATCACTGATTTCTAGTCGTGTACTCTTTTGGAAGACCAAACAAAAGTAGTTTCACTTCTACAACACAAACAAACGGGGCTAGAGTGAGACAGAGGTGGCGGGCTTGAGAAGCCTTGAATCCGATTCGTTCCACGGTGAAAGACAATCCGGTGATCCACAGCGCGGAAAGTTGATGTATTCCCTCAGCGACCAGCACGGATCAGCTCCACGCATGACGGCAGCAACAATACTACAGTGAGAATTAAAGTTAAGCCTTTTTTCTTTGCGTGAACATTTGGGTGGTGTTATGCAAATCTTCCACATAGTGAGGTAGATATGTGGGGGCGTGTTAGAACGAGCCGTTTTAGGTAGGAGTGGTTGACTCTTAAATTTTATAAAGAATCTCTCTTTGGATTTGAGACTTCAGTCTTTACAACTTCAGGGATCTTATCTACGCACAAACAGCTTGTAACACTCCAAAGAGAAAGGAAAAATTGAAATCGCATCATATGACCCCTTTAAAAAGATATGAGATACCAAGTTTTTATGTGTATCTAAACTCTGACTTCATCGACTGTTGTTGCCAATAAGTATGATTGAGAATTTTTGTCATTTTCCATTCTGTGTTTGTCTGTTGTACTGCTCTATGGCAGTTTGTACAGTCACATGTGTATATGATCTGCATATATGCATATGTGCTGTTGTGCACGTGTATGTCTGCATCTGTGTTTGGGTGTGTTTCTGTACATTCATTAAATGTGGTTCACAAACCTGTGCAGCAAAAAAAAAAAAACTATCCTTTTAAAAGAGCAATATAATTTCTAAAACCAGTAACAACTTTTGTAAATGTGTATATATAATAAGGATGGATCAAAGATAAACTGCATGAAAAAAAAAAAAATAAAACAAATGTAGTACTTGGACCTTTATTGTTATTTGTACTGCCCATCTCATTGCATCAACCTCAAATCTTCAGTGTTCTGGGATTGTTTGTTCATCAATGCTGCCGATCAGGATTTTGCGATTTAGAAAATATCTTTCAAGTGAGTAAATTCATCCTTTAATCCTACTTTGAAATGAAATACTGTAAATGTCTCTGTTCATCTCAAATGAGTTTTTATATTCTTGCAAGTTATTACATTTTATAAATGTTTATGCTGTTTTTTTTTTTTTTAATTGACACATTTTAAAAGTTTTTTTGTGGATGTTCTGTTCTCTTTTGAAATTGACATGGTAAAGCTAGTTTCAAAAGTCATCAAAACTAAAACAACTGTTTTAGATTTTTTTTTTCTAACACCTACCCCCACTGAGTCTGATTGTATGCCAGTTTATGTTGGACTTCTTTTGCAAGGATTAAATTCTAACTTAAATTTAGCTATCCTAATTTTGGTTGTGCTTTCATTAAATTGCCAGATTTTATGACTAGTATACTGTTTATAAACAAGGATTAAACATTTTATGTGGTGATAGATAGATAGGCATGGCAGTTTATTTATATAGAACCTTCAACCCATGGTAATTCAAGGTGCTTTACATAAAAGGAATTAAAATAATCCTAAAAATAATAATTAAAACTTGAATTAAAACAGTTAAGAATAGAAAAAGATTATGCATAAAATACAGTGCAATCAGCTCAGACGTAGAACAGTGCTCATTCAATAAATGCACAGATAAACATGAGTTTTGAGTCTGCATTTAAATGTGACTAATGTTCTATTCAACTAGCTAGGTTGGGTGTGTGTATACTGTATGCATTAATACATTTGTTGGTGGTTGAAAAAGCACCCTCTGGTGGCTGTATAAGTCTCATAAATTACTGATAACATGAGTTAAGACTTACATTCAATACAGTGAACAGACAAAGATCCTCCCCCCTCAAATGGACAAACATTGCACAGGCTCCTTTTTTAAATGTGGCTGTAAACGGAACATGCATGTGTGTTTATTATAGTAACACTTAGCACACTGAGAGGATATAGATTAAAAGCATGTGTTTGAGAGACAAGACACAGGATATCACTGCTTGTGTTACATTACATTGATCTGAGGTTAGTCTTTAGACTGTTTATTATAAGAACATGCTCTGTTCTTTTCTCTCTGTGTGTGTGTGTGTGTTGTGGTTACTAACTGGATGAGGGCTTATGAGTTCTAAGACTTAAAAGGAGTATGCATTTATGATTTTCAATTGCTTCAACCAAAATAGAGGAACCTGACTTCGTCCGTGAGTGTGTGTGTGTGTGTTTGCTCACTTACTGCGGTATACCAGAGTGCTGAAAGAGGCTCGTCCCCTACCAGACTCTTTGCTGCACCAGCAGAGGACACCTCTCTCTCTGTGTGTGGGTGGTGTGTGTGTGTGTGTGATGCGAAAGAGAATGCAGCATGTGGGAACTGGGTACAGAAACAGTAAAAAACCTCCCCCCCCATTGCCACATAAGTTGCAGCAACAAGCTGCAGAGCAGCTCAAAACGGATAACATAGAACTCCAACCTGCAGCCTCATCCCACAACACACACACACGCCTGCACTGTCCCAGTTCTTAACTCTGATTGATATCAGTATGGAGATTTTTGATGCCATTGTTGAAATGTATATGGATACTGAACAATACTTTGTCAAAAACTAATCAGCATTTGTATATATTTTTTATAATTGTTGTTTTTGAGCTCATTTATTTGAGAATATATAAATATTTTGGAATTATGTCATGTTTGAAATGACGAACATTGCAGCATGCATATGAAATGAAGGCTAAAGCGGTGTTGAAAAATTGGTTAAAACTATATATAGATATAATATATATTATATAATATATACACATTTAAACTTCAAATCTTCATATTGAAGTGCAAGAGAGTGTGTCTTTAACTTCAACTCTTAATTTTGCATTTCTGTTTTCAAGCTTCCACAAAACATTGAAAAAATGTGAAACACTTTAGTTTAGGTGCCAATTCTCACTATTAACTAGTTGCATACTAGCATGCATATTACTTGCATATCAGCTGTTTATTAGTACTTATAAAGCACCTATAATGTTCTTTGCAGGGACCATATTTTTAGATCCCTTAATCCTTACCCCATGCTATCCTCACAACTACCTTACTATCAATAAGAAATAAGAAATTGGTCCTCAAACTAAAGTGTGACCCAAAAAAATTTCATTAAAAAAAAATGTGGTAACACTTTGTGTCCATTACACGTTACATGTACTTAATATAGTAATAACAGTAAATTATGCATAATTAAACAATTTCCCCCATCCCACCAAATAAACTTAACCCTGGAGGAAGGAATGTGTTTGTTAAGATTATTCATACTGTATAATTGTAATACACTGAAATAACATTGTAACAATGGACAATAAAAAAAGTACATGGAAAATTAGGCTCCCCCCCCCCCCCCCCCCCCCAAAAGAAAATACCCTAACAGGAGAGGACACCACACACATAGCAACATAGCAAGTATTCAAAGATGAACAGGACATGAAAGTGAGTAAAGTATGACAGATTTTTTGTGGAACAATCCCTTTAAGAAAGATGAGTGATGGACCAGTGTTGTAACGTGACTTACGTAATCACATTACTTTTTTCAAATAACTAGTAAAGCAACTCATTACTTTTTAATTTACAAGAAAATAACCAAGTTACTTTTTCAAATAAGTATCGCCAGTTACTTTGTTTTCTCATTTATTGACTGACAGCTCTCCTGTCCCCATGTTGAGAGAAACCAGATGTTACTGTAGTTCTAAAATAAATATGAATATGCATTAATTAATCTCACTCACAAAAAAAAAACAGATTCAGTATTCCTCAAAATGAATTAAAATAATGCAACTCAGAATATGACGCAAACCTTGATTAATTAAATGTTAAACAACACAAATACCCTTTATGTATTTTATCCCATTCTGTTAACCAATGTCTTTGCTTCTGACCTTCGATGATCCAGTTCAACCGTACTAATAAGCTAAAATTACTCCAGACAAACAATTGTGTCTTTTTTTATTGCTGAAGTGTGTTGAAATTTCTTCTTCTGCATTCTACTGTACGGACATAAATTTACTTTCCCTTCAGCTGAGGCTTTTATATTTGCAAAATATAACTTTTTTATTTTAAACACAAACAAGCAAGCCCTGTCCAGATTTTAAAAAGTAACGCAGAAGTAACGTAATGCATTACTTTCCATACAAAGTAACTAAGTAAACGTAATAGTTACTTTTTATGGAGTAACGCAACATCGTAATGCATTACTTTTAAAAGTAACTTCCCAACACTGGTATGACATCTAAATGTTTTACAGCACTTGTGTCAGCCAGTGCCTGATTTTTCTTGGAACGACAGAAACATTATTGCAGAACTTGAGGATGGAGTTCACAATGTAATGCTGCAGCATCGTACTTCTCATGTCCATATGAGGATATTGCAGTAAGAATCCATGTGTGGGTTGCAGTCCTTAATGGAGGGGCTTAAACAAGGGCCTGTTTTGAGAAAAGAGGATGTGGTTTAAGCAGAGCAGTATCTAGAGCTAGATATGATAGGGCAATAAGAAAAGCAGGAGACACAAGCCAAAAACTTCCAAGCAGTGTCTACTGCATCATACCAGCTACAGTAATTCCTTAAATTAAGTAAAGGATTTAAGGAAATAAAAAAGAAAGAACAATTTATATTCATCATGGCTTCCAATGATTCACCAGTAAATATAAATGCAGAATACAGAAAGTCTCTGGGTTTCAGATGACAATTGCCCTGATCCAGGAAAACCTGACACGGCTGGTGCAGCCTATTAACAATACGAGAGGGGGTGGGGTTGAGAAATGCAGAGTCATAGGAAACTCAATTCTGCCAATCTATCATGGATGTGTGAGAGGTGGACATAGACACATATTCAAAGTCACAGTCACGTTGCAGGCGAACACACATGTACAGTCTACTCTCATTTATGTATCTTTCTCAATGTGGGACAGTGATGCATGTCACTCTTGTCACTCTCATCACCCTGTCACTGTTAATTGATGTGTATCCCAGCAGTTGTGGAGCTGGCAGACCCCTCATGTTTCTTTCTGGAGCTGTCCTTCCTGTTGTCTCTCTAAAAACTGCAATGCAGAAGAGACTCCGGACCCCAAATAACACAGCCTAACAACCTGAACCCACATTTACAGCTCAGAGAGAGGGAGGAGGAGGGAGGAAAGGAGCAGAGATAGAAGGGGCGAGAGGAAGGAAGGGAGGGACAGGCAGTCAGCCAAGGAGGGGAAAAGTTGAGCATGAGCCAGATTTGAGCAGATTTTTCAAAGAGAGAGAGGAGGGGGGGCTGCTGTTGAACAGACTAGCTGCAGTTGTCCTCAGACCTCTAGTGCTTCAGTGCTCTTCACTTCTGTTTTACCGGCTGAATTGCACGTGTCCCTCAAAAGGTTCGTCCGTGAGAGTGCATGTATGTGTGTGTGTCAGAGGGTGTTTGTGTGCGTGTCTGAGCAGTATGTTTGACCAAAGCACTGCGGATTTGTGTGCAGCATATTCTGTGGACCGATGCCCTCTGCTTCTCCAAACAGGACACACTGATTTACCTGCTTAACAAAGGTACGGCACAGACACACACACACACTGACTCAACCAGACACAAAAACATGCAGCTCTTGAGTCATTTGTAAACATTTTGGTTGGTTTTTCATAGTCAGAAATGTATGTATATATTATAATGCTGAAGAATGGACTTCATGCACAAATACAAAAGTTCAGTGTGTTCATCTTTACAGTAACCGCATTCAGAACCAAGATATGTGAGATCTTTTGTGCTTCTTTGTACTTGTAATATGTTATATATGTGTATGTGTATATTTATATTTTATTAATATAATACGCACAATTATATGAATATTATTACTTATCTTTAAAGATATTTTATTAATTTTTTAACAAATGTAATAAGAATAATGTTTATAGTAGTAGTAGTAGGGGCGTGTAGATCAAATGCGACCATTAATAAATTATACTAAATGCTTTATTATTTTAAAAAAAAATTTTAATAAAACTAGTTAACTAGTAGTTATTAATATTATTATTAGTATACCTAATATATTTATATATATGCATTATATATAATTTTTTTATTAGATTCATGTATAATTAGCTTTGTTGAGAGTTAAGAAATATTCACTACATTTTTTTATATTTATTAATATTGTTTATAAATACATGGTTTGTATATTTACTAGTTTGCATGCATGCTGTAGAGACTTACATCCAAACCAGCTTACAGTAAATTGCTTTGAAACTTGCTGACTTAAGTATATTCTGTCAGCTGATCTCTCTTGTTGACATTACAGCAGATAGGGTTATAGTTAATGTGGGATCACTTTTTTATAAGAGAAATTGTGGAGTGTTTTATGTCTCTATGTACTTTGTAAGTCTTGCTGCCCTCTGTTGGAGAATTTTTTTCTGATCAAAATAAATTGCTCTGAAGAGGTTTTGAAGCCAGATAGACTTTATTAACAAGATAAGGCCAAGTTATGGTTTGCAAACGATAACTCCAGAATCTCGTTATTCACATATATTAACTGAAGCTGTTCAAAAGATTTGTATTTTTAGACAAGGTATCTTTTACCATATATGAACTTCTGAAGGGTGATCAATAACATCAGGTATTTCTAGCTCCTATTTTCAGTGTCAAGTCCTTTGCCATATATGAGTGTTTTTCAAGTTTTAAATAGTTCACTGTTCTAAGTACACCGCAGTCCTTAGCACACAGTCGTGTAAACAGCACACAGATAGATAATAGATAATGGTAGAATAATTTTCTCTTATGATTGGGCATAATTCTATGCATTATATTGAATCAAGGTCAATGAGTATATTCCACACCTCCTGTTCAAAACTTCCCTTTTTCACAGGTTAGAGGGTAACCGAACAACCAAAAAAACAAAGCCAGATGGAATTCTAGCAACTTCATTTTCCCAGCTGGGCAGATCTTTGTGCTTCCAGGTCTCCTGAGAACTGGACAGGCCTTTAACAGGAGGAATCTTATATTTGATGTTAGGAACTGCAAGCTCCAATTGATCTAGTGCGCAATTGCTGAGAAGTGTAAAGGAGCCTTTGCCACCCAGGCAGCATCTTGAGGAACAAAGAATTCTGGGAAACTGACAAAAGTGGACGTGAACTGCTGAGGAAGGCAGGTGCACGTGACAAAAAGAAGGGAGAAGAAAGTGAAGTGCAGGATGGAGAGACAGAGCAGAGGTCGTCTGAGAGGAGTGCCCTCAGAAAGAACTGTGTTCTCTCTTCTGCTCACACTCATCATTGGTAAGACTTGCCTCTACCTCCTCACAATGAAAACATACTGTTGTCAACTATTGTGTTTAGTTATGATTTTTAATGTAAAAAAATAAAAATAAACTTTAAAAACTGTTTTTAAATACAACAGACCAGATGAATTCCTATTCTTGTCAGAGAGTTGTTTACGGCAAGTACCAAGTCTATACTGTACTAATATTTCATACTGAAAATTCATATTGAATCAGTGAGTCTATGCAGTTCTCTGATGTCCTAAAAACAGACACACACGCAGCTCCTAATGTTGCATTGCAGAGCTGCTGTAGCATAAAGTGTTTAAGTCAGCATTAGTTTAGTGGCTCAAATTTCTGAGACATATTTGCCTCTGACAACGAAACTACACTCAGGAAACTGTGTTCAGACTCAAGACTTTCTTTCTGATTATGTTAAAATGTTCACAAGTGTTTTATCATTTAAGTTGGGCCTTGCATATCACACTGCATTTGTACTTGAATATGGGATGACATGGTTCTGAGGAGCTTGCTTTTAGTTTGCAAGTTCAAATTTCGTTTGTCAGTTATGGTAGCATATTTTGGTTGTGAATAATGACAGAGATTTATGTGTGCGAGAGCTGTGAACGGGCATCCCGTGCTGCTCTAGAGAACATACTTTGGACCACCACAGACTAATGGAAGATGAGACTTGCAGTAATGTAAGGAGTTTTGTTTCATGGCTGGTAAAGGGGAGTATCACAGATTGTTATTGGTGCTGAGTTAATCACAGAAAACAAGGGACTGAAGATCCCATTAAATAGGCTCTCGAATCAAGTATGTCTGACTGTTTGAGTCAAACTTTGCTTAAGACTCTTTCAAATGTTTTTCATCATATATCAGTTTCAAAGTATCTGGGCTGTTTTATCTTCATTCATTTAACACAGCAGCTCTGTATTCTATAGTAAATAAAAAATAGTTTTGTTTCTCCTAACGTATTTTGGGAGATTTGTTACCGAGAATCAAGTCTCATGAGACTGATTCCTCATCAATATTTATTCAATTAAATGCTTAGTCTGGGGTGAAGCAGCAGGCTACGTTTCTGTAACGGAAGTACAAAGTCTCTTAGAGAACATGATGACAAGCATGTTGATTAAATCACCATTGAATACAGTGTTTTCACAATCACTCGTTTCCTTGTTTAAAATACCTCTCATGAAAGGGTACAGTTGATTGGTAGGACCTCTTCACTGCTTATGCAACGTCTCGAGTAACACAGCAGTGTAAACTCAGCACTCTCACACCAGCACATGTTTATTCTGTCACATTGCATGCCAAGCAAACTTCTGGACACTTGACGTCAGAGAGCCCAGGTGTGTATGGAAGCTCGCCCTATATCCTGCTTATTTCTCATCTACAATGGTAGGCCTACATACAGTATGTAAATGTGTACAATATATACATTTATAGGTGTTGCATATTCTGTATATAGGAACTTTCAATATCCAGACACACAGTTTCCCTGTTAGCTTGCAGAATTGCATTCAAACTGATACAGTGCATGTACCATGAATATCAACAAATTGTACCTCACAATGAAACAAGAAAACATGTATATAATTAATTCACTCATTAAATTATGCCTCTTATGTGTTTCACAGTAATAGAAGACGATCAAATTTATAGTAAACGCCTAGAACAGAAAAAGTTAAATATAGATGACTAAAAATGCTGTGCACATGAAACAGTATCTCTGTAGAACCACATATGAAATGTGAAAGCTGTTATATGAACCTTGCTAAACTACATGCTGACATATTCAAATATTATTGTGTCTTATATGTATTATTTGCATAATTTATATTATGTATTCATTTAGTTGCATTTTTACTATTATTATTTTATTAAAAGTTATTTCATTGTTCAATATATTAATGCATTTGGTAGACACTTTCTAAACCTCGATTGAAAATGAATGAGTTGTTTGGGTTGTTGAGAGGTTTCATACTTGACCAGTTATATTTATTGGCACTACAAAGTATCAGAAAGTTTTATGCATGATTTATTTTTCTTAACATGTCTGGGTGCTGAAATGATCACTGTGTCAACCACTAAAAGTTAACATATGTTCAGTTCAAGTTTATTTGTATAGCGCTTCACGATACAAATCGTTGCAAAGCAACTTACAGAAAATGAAGCTTCTACAATATTTAGTAGTAACTTATCAGTGGTGACTGTCAGTTCATGTACATATGGCAGAAATGTACGGAAAAATCAATTTAAGATGTAACAAAACAGACGATGAACACTATTAACAGCAATTATTATACGATGCAATCAAACTTATAGCAAAATTTGGTAGTAATTAAAATAATGCGGTGTGGCATAGTAGATAAAACTCTGGGCTAATAACTAGAAGGTTGTGAGGTAAAAGCCCTTTGATTCATGAGAGAACTGCAACATTACCTTTATGTGAGCAAGCAAGAGAGAATAAATGGGAACGGGCGCATTGTATATGTGTGCATATGTCAGTTTGCCATTAATCTTAATGGACTTTTGATAGATTTGCGTCTCTCTCTTCAGGTTTCGATAGTGTCACTGACTACATAGGAACATTTCATTTCATGTTTTCCATCTTCATCTGCTTTTTTTCTTCCTATTTCAGGCATGTGTTGCGTTCATGCTCTGGAGATGTCTACTGGTAAGATTCCATTTCTGGAAGCAGTGAACGGCAGCACAGTCCTTCTGCCCTGCACCTATGCCAGCTGTATTGGGATCACTAACCTCTACTTCAAATGGGAGTTCAATGATAATGGCACCATGCGTAAGGTAACAGATATTCAGTTTAATAATTATGGGATACTCAAATTTATTCCACTAATGTAGAATACACTAGAATAGAATAGATGTTACCACACAACAACAACCAAAACATTTCATCTTAGGCCTACTAAACAACAAACAGTCTTGTTGGGGGTTCAAAAGTCTGAGACCACATTGAAAATTTGGGATTTAAAATCTAATTTAAACCTGGAAATAAAGTTTTCGGAGTTTCTCTGTTCTTGTATTTTTCTGTTAAATATGCATCTGTGCTATTTTTGGTTACTAATCAAATAAGTAACTCTGCGGCACTGATCACATGAACTGCTTTACACTGACGGTCGAATGTTCGCGCCATCCAGCGGTCAGACATTTTGAAATCTCGTATTCACACCGCGGCCTCGCGCTCGCTGTTATACAAACGCAGCTGGCGCCATCCTGCGTCTCTCAGTTATCTATTGTAGTTACAATGACTTCAGAGGAGTTCAGTGTATTTACTGTTTTGCTGCAATGTTCGCCTTGTCACTACCGATTGTTTTATATGTTGTGGTAGACTTTTTTTCTTAGCAGGAGCTTTTGGATAATATACAAAATGTTCATTCAGTATTTCATGTCAATATATTTGGTAAGTGGCCGTGTAATAATCTCGATAATACACAATAGGCTAAACCCCTTCAGGCGTCCTCCACGTTTATTTTTTCTATAATTAACTGCTCAATGTGGATTATCCTTTACCTATCTAACGTGTTCAGTTATACATGAACACCATGTAGACCTAGCAGGACACTTTTCACACTGTATTCAGCTTTTATTTACTTAAGACAACATCCAAAACATAATTTAACAATAAAATGAGTTACTGTTGCTAAGTCTAACATTGATTGGATCGAAATATAAATAGAAACCCTTACTTTATCTTGAGCTGGTTTTGTATGCCTTCAAGGGCACTTGAAGTGGAAGAGCAGCAGTTCTTACAAATCATTCCATCGACTTGATATTGTTTCTCAGTGTCATATTCTGTGTATTCTTTCAAGTAACAAAGATAGTAACAAAGATAGATCATCACTACAGACTTCAAAGTCAAAGAGAACAGTCTGAGTTAAGGATATTGTAAAATGGAGTGACAATTTAAGATATAGGCATTTGCACTGCAGTATTGATAGTCTCAAAGGCAAAAACACATATCTAGAGCCAGTGTTAGTTGTACTTTACATATGCTCAGTTTAACATTAATAACTGACAGTTCTCTTTCCCAATCAGATGGCTGATTCTGTAATTCCAACGGATAATGTGGAGCCAAATAAAGTAAACATTTGCCGTGAGAGGGTGGAGTATGTTGGCTCCAGTAAAGGAAATAACATCTCCATCCTGCTTTGGAATATAACATTTGAGGATGCAGGCGTCTACACCTGCTTTGGCAAAAACCCCAAAGAGAAGGGCAAGAATCACAGCGCCATTTTCACTCTATATGTAGTAGATGAACGTAAGTGTTGCAGGGTGGGAAGAGAGAGAATGATACATGAACATCACATTTCAAGGTCATTATTCAAATAACTATATGCCTTTTTCTCCTCTCTCATTCCCTTTTTGTTGTATTCTCTGGCTATCCCATTCTCAGTAAGGAAGGTTGATAACACGCTCACCATCATCATTGCTTCCTGTGTTGGTGGATTCATCGCTTTGTTAATGGCCTTCATGCTGCTAAAGAACCTCACTCTGTTCGTTCTCGCAAAGATTGAGGAAAAAAAGTGAGTTCATGGCAAATTGTAGGATGTACACATGAGCATATATTAGACTAGAACGATTAAGATTTCCTGTACCCTTTTCCAGATTTGGACCATGTCATTGCTTGCCAATAAATATAAATGATAAAATAATTGATGAATTAATATGCAAGTAGTTGTAGTAGTATGTATAATATGTATGGTTTATATATATAATCTCCCTCTTGTTCTGCCCATTTCTTTCTATGTTTTTTTTCAGTAAGGAGTGCCTTGTCACCTCCTCAGGGATTGATAACACAGAGAACGGTCTGTCGGGCTCCAAATCTACACCAAAGAAAGCATGACAGCGTGCAACCAAACAGAGTCACACATGCACGTGAAAACATGGATCAGCCATCAAGCTATGCCCTCTCTGTTAATTTACATCCGTGTTTACAAATGCTATACTTATGTTTTTATTATGTAGAGCAATCATAGTATTAAACAAGATTTTCATTCATAACATTTCCATGGATGATATTCACATGACTCATTTTAAACATTTAGTTGATGCATAAACACGGATATGAATAAAACGAGGGGCATAAGGTATTTCTGCATATAATAAATTTATATATGCGTTTAAATATGCACCACACATGCAGCCTCATGCACTTTAGTTTCTTGGCCCACACCGAATCTGTGGGCTGTACTTATTCTTATGATAGAAAAATGAAATATTTTCTTCAATAATGCTTGAGACAGGGATAAATGTAGCTATGCTATTTATTTAGTTCATTGAACTGGACTGTAAAACTGTGAAGAGCCCATGCCCTCACATCTACAGTAGGTGCCTGACTAAAATAATTGTGAAAGGAGTACAGGTTTCTTGTGTTAAAAAAATGCAGTCCTTTTTGTCAAATGGCCATTGACTTTGAAAAATATATGTTGTAGAAAGGTCAGTTATGCAACAGAGAAATTTGTTTAGAGGGACACTAGTGATTTGTATTGTTTCACTCACAGAGACAGACTCTCATAGCTGGTTAATCAAACTGCATGTTTTAATGCAGTACCTCTGAATAGAGCCAAAAAAAAAAAAAATCAGCAGAACTCTGATTGTAATAAGCATGAAGGGAGAATTAGGCCTTATTTTAACAGTCTTGAGTCCAGTTCAAAATAAACCTCATTACCGTTTTTGCTTGAAAATAAAACACAGGTGCCTGTTAATGCTTCTGTCGCCACCTTTTGGCGAGGATGACTGAATCAATGCAGAACAATATAATGCAAAAAAAAAAAAGATAAAGGCCGCAAATCGCCAAAGTCACCAAACAGTAAGTAAATACAAGCTAATGAATGATACTTGACAATCCGTAGAAATCCGCATCCTCTTAGAGAAAACCCTGAATGAAACCGAAAATGCTGCTTCAAATAATTTCCGATGCATTATAGCATGTGTTAAATGCCAGAAGTTTTAGGGGTACATGGCTGACTATAACAGTAGAAACATTGTATGTAATGCTTTTTTATATACTGAAAGAAAATTGTCACATACTGAACATAAATAGCATCAGCTTTGAAACTAAAAATAGCTTGGTGAATTTCCATGCTAAACAAAATATGAATACCAAAATGGAAAAAAAAATAATATATTATAATATAACCCTTCGATGAAACTATTTGCCCGAAACAATGCCAAATAACCTATGACATAATGGAAAATGAATATTTAAAGGCAATAAACTCAATCATACAGTCATGCAAAACAACTAACTAAATGATAACGGTATATATCATCTAAATATAGATTTAATAATCAAGACATGACTGGATATAGGTCTCACAGATTTTCAGAAGTTTAGCTAATAAGCATTTCAAACTTTCACGTGAAGGATTCAGGGAATTCAGAGGATATCAGAGAAGGGGCTGACGTCAAGCAAGTCTGCTCATTCAATTAGAAATGAAATAACATTAATAAATAGATAATGTCCCAATAATCTGTTATTAAAACTACAGAGGTGCTGTACAAAACATCAACTCTAAATGACCGATGGCAGATTATCCTGTCATTTAAAAAGATATGTTACCTCTTTTAGTAAAATATTATTTAGTGAGATATCTTGCTTGATGTTGGTCACGAAATACACATAAATCTTCCTTGAAAAAAGCTGCTTGTTTTCAGTGCCAAAAGGAGTTAACTCCAGATAAACAGTCTAGTCTAGATTTGTAAACTCAGATTGTGGATTTGTTCATTAGAACTATAGAGCACAAAAACAGTCTAGGAGAAATCTGGTAAATTAATATAGTATTTGGACCTGAAAAATCTATAAGCAGTGTATACTATACAGTATAGCCAGTAGCTCTCCTTTCATACCCATGTGTAACATCACTAAGTGTCTATTGTAACAGCATTTATGTTTATACTATTTTTTTTTTTTTCATTTGGAAACAGTATATTTTCTTTAACATTGCAAGGGTGTAGTTGAAATGATTGCAATTCAGTTTGATGATGTCATTGAGGCTCAGGTTTTTTTTTTATCATCTTGTGAGTGCACACAGATCAGTAAAGCAATACACATTCAGAGGACTCTAGCTTCTTTTAATAAGAGAAATATTGGAACGGTACATTCATACATTTTCAAAGCACTTATACTACCTCTTATTCAGACATTTTCATCATACTGTTGTGCTAAACTTACACTTAATATTTCTGCATTTAACATTAAGATTTTGGAAGAGTCAAGGATTTTTCAGGTTGTTCAAAAAGATTTTGATATTTTTCCTTGTAATTTGGCTTCAGGATCTTTGGTCTTCTAATTAATATTATCTTTGCTGTCTTCGTTTTATTAATGCACTATTAACAACATACCGCACCAGGTTTGGTTGGATTATTATTTGTCAGGCTTGGCAGTAGCCATGGCCTAATTTTTCAACCAAACCACAGACTAATATGACAGTTCAAAGGGGAAGTTTTCACCATTATTTGAATTGAAAGTTTTTCCTAAAAAGCTGTATTTCTCTGTAAATATATCTCATGTTGTGGTATTGGAATTTGAAGTAAATTTCTGTCTGACACCTCACAAACACCTATGGCCAAAAACAATTATCTTGATGGTGGTGTGTGTCTGTTCACACTTATGTGAAGCTTTCTGCAGTGTTGAGGGCAGCTCACCTGTGGAAAACTAGAATGAGGAAATGCCAGATACAAAAGCAGTAATAGAGAATGTGGGAGAAACCAATTAAAATGTGGATTGCTGGTTTGAATTCATTCAGTTATTCTGTTTATCCTTTAAATCACTCAGACGGATGGTGAAGTATCTTAAATTGATACACCCAAACTTGTTGCTTTTGAATAAAATTCGATGTGCACTTCTGTAAAAGTACAACTTCTATAATGTTTGTTACCAGTAATTGCATGCAATTGTACAGTGTTAAAGCATAAGAGTACACTGCAGCCGTTTAAAAAAAAAAAAAAAAAAAGCTGGATCAGATACATTCAGATGCTTTACGAACACTGAGCTACACCAGACTGTTGAGACAAATGTAAAACCAAGGAGAATAGAGGCCTCAAGGACTCAAGCCCACAGAGTCAGAAGGAACAATGCCTTGGAGGAGTTATGGTTTGGAAAATGACTAACTTGGAATTTACTTCAATCCAGATCTACAGACAGTAGACATTGTTTGACATCAGTCCCTGTAAATCATGCTGTATCATAGATGGTCCACTCAGCCCACAATCCAGAATTCCATTGTTTCCTTAAGCCAGTGTGCAGGCCTGTTATTCCCCATTGGATTGCACAGTCATGCATATTAGATTTCTTTATTATAAGCAGCAACTAAAATAAAATGTTTTGGATAAAATAAAGGTTGTGATGTGTGCTGGACTGGTAAATGAATCAAGTAAGAGCTTTGTTTTAATTTATTTATTTAGCTTTCTAAATGCGTTTGGTTAGAAAAAAAAATTAAAACACTTGGAGTACTTTAGCTTTACAATGAGCATACAGTATTGACTGGAAAACTGCCATAATGCGACTAGTGAGACTAAAAAAAGCATGATGTTTTGATATAATATTCGTGTTAAATTAATCATCAAATTAATTCTAAAATGTATCAATATCCAGATTCAAGAACGTAGATTTCTGTAGTAACACTGAGGTGATTTGTTGTCTTTCCTCTTGTGTCACAAAAGCATGAAGTGATGTGTCCATGGTTCACCTTCTCATGGACGTCTCTGAAACATGACATTCAGTCTGGAAATATATTTTCCTTTCTTATATATTAATGTGCACAATCAAGTAAAACATACCTTCATTACAGTGTAGATCCAGTTGAGAAGTTGACTAACATCCGTGTAAACGCCAGGTTTTCCATCCCGTGCACAGCCCACTCCCCAACTCACTATACCCATTAACTGCCAACGAGATGACAGGTACACCAGTGGACCCCCACTGTCCCCCTGAAAAAGAGAATACTTTAAAGTGATGATACGATTTGGAAATTGCTTTTTTTCTGGATACAAAGACAATTATATCTCTCTCTTCTGAAGGGGAGCCTGCATTTGATGTTACCTGACACGCATCTATGTTTCCGTCGAAGAATCCAGCACAAAGCATTCTGGGAGTTATGGCAGAACCATAAACAGAGGGCTTGGAACACTCTGACCTGTCAATCAGTGGCACTGAAGCTTTCTGCAGCACAGAGGGCAGCTCACCTGCGTAAAATGAGAATGAGGAAATGCCAGAGACAAAACAATATAAAGGTTGTGGGAGAAACTGAACAAAAGGAGGATTGCAGATTTAAAGATAGAGGTTCACAATCCTGCCTTATTTGAGTTACCAATTATCTATTAAGTGACAAAGCCCCTTCCTCTTACCTTTCTCCTTTAACAATCCCCATCCAGTCACCACAAGCATCTCCTTCACAGACAGCTGGTGTGGGGGTAAACAAACTGGCAAGATCGATTCTAAGGATAGACAGAAAATAAGACCTATAGCCAATGATATTTATTTGTGCCTTTTGTTCTATGATAAACCTTACAAACCACTGACCTCACTACAACTACTGACACTACTGCTTTAGAGTACTAGGATGCTAGAGTAATGACACATTGAGACTTAACCAAAGCATACTGTAAGTGATCATGGTTTATGTTTTAGAATATGCCATACGTTAGGGACCACCGTTATTTTCTTCGTTCTTTTGGGAGCACTATGAACCATGAACAGACTTGATTGGGGGGGGGGGGGGTAGAAAGTTCTTAAAATTTCAATTCTTAAAGGGTCAGCAAAGGAGGGAAAACTAGGAAAAATAGCTGTAGATGCTGAAGTGGGACTCTATCAACTTGAAAGGTCCCTCTTACATAATCAAGCAATTTATATAATCATACAATCATCGTAAAACTCTGATGTAAGAGAGTAGCTCATCAGAATGGATAAATGAAATACTGTACCCCCAACAGTGACAGGCCAGGTGAGTTTTAGCATGGCGATATCATAGTCATTACTCAAGCGGCTGTAGTAACTGTGGACAACAATCATCTCTATGCTGCCGACACCCCTGGATGCCGCCACTTGGGTCTGACCCAACACCACGGTCCATCGTCTCAGCTCCCGTGTCTGGCTAAGAGTTTGTTTGTGTGTGTGAGAAAGATGCAGCAAGTCACAAAACATCCAAGTGAACCAACTGAACCATAGTCATTCATTTAAACAAGTAAAAATGTGTTCTTATTGTAAAGAGAGGAATTTTATTCAAAAGCAACTGGTTTAGGTTTACCCATTTGAGACATTTCATTAGTCAACTGAATTATTTAAGGGGAAAGACTGAATTAGACGAAAAGACTAAAATTCTGTTCTAGAACCCATCTTACATTTCTGAATGACTTACCCTGTAAAACAGTGAGCAGCTGATATGATCCAGCGCCTGGACAGTAATGCTCCTCCACAAACATGCTGGTGGTTCCACTGAAGACTAACCTGCCACGGCCAGTGTTCGATTTCTGTGTCCACCCCACCAACAATACGGTCCTCTCCCACCACCTCTCCACAGTCTGTATTAACACAGGGGAGACGTTTAGAATCAGACACATGAACAAAGATATTAGTATGCTTCCAAATTCCTTATTCCTGAAAAAAAAAAATAGAATTTACATCAAAAATTTAAAATAAGTAGAATAAAAATGTATTGAATAAAATTTTGTGTTTTAAACAAATAGGAAAGTCTGTCTCAACTTGACGAAGTATGTCTTGTTTCAAAGTAACAAAAAAAAAAAAAAAAAAGCCCCATTCATTTTTCTAAGCTTCTATACAGCTAGAATTTATGGACCATGGGTAGAACATGCATAATTTGCTAGAAAGTTGAATGTCTTTCAATTGCAACTCATTAAATTTCACTTCCTGTTATTCCTGTTTAACTCTGTGCACTGTGGCCAATTAAATTCAGATTCCAGCTCATGAATTGAACATACACATCTCAATGGTCTTACCTGAGCAGGACACAGACACCACTGAGCCAGAGAGACATTTGTCACTGTGAGAGAGCACATCATTGTTTCTATATGTAAATGATATGATAATTTGATGTGGAGAATATCACAAATGACCTCATAGCAAGTGTATCTTACCCAACTGAAAGTAAACTCTGGATGTCAGAGTGTGTGGAGTCATTGCTGACTGTAGCAAATGCATTGTGAGAGTTGAAAAGTAGACTCTTCACCGGGACTCGTGTACTTCGTGGACTCCTGTAGTGGAATATTTTCTCAAACACTATAAAGACTGCTGCAATCAATGGGAAGGTGCTCAGATTTCTTAGTTACATAAATATTGCAATATAACAGCACTTATATGTGGTTTTCCAGCTTAGTTTACTAATGGTCATTGGTTATGAACCATTGTACTGTGTGTGCTCTGCTTACGCTGTATAGCCCAGTTGTTGACAGGTTAACCTCGTGTGCTTCGTCCTCCAGTTATCAGCACACACTGTTCTCCATCCATCCTTATTAACAAACACCTGCAGGACCAGTCTCTCCCCCATCAGCCTCACTTCATAAGGAAATATAGATGAATCACATGTTCACCTACAAATTCATCTTTAGTATACTTTAACCAAGGCCAGGGAACAGTAAAAATCTCTCAAAAAGTGGTGTTAAAACTAAAGGTTCTTTATTGGCATCTCTGGTTCCACAAAGAACTTTGAACATCAGTGACACTTTTCCATTTTACAAAAGGTTCTTTACAGTGGAGAAAGGTTAAATACGTACTTGCATAAAGATTCTTATGAATTTTTTAAAACATGTTTATCACAAGATATTTATAAGAAAATAAAAATAGTTCTGTTAAGAACTACTAACTAAAAGGGTGAAGTTTTATTACTCGATATCACGAATGGTCACTGACATTTATATGCTGTTTAACCGGGTAAAATCTGTAATATGGGAAAAGAAAGAAGACTCGTGGAGAGGGCTCTGGGTTGGGGAGAGCTTTAATAAAGGAGAGACTGAACGCAGGCCGTGGATACAGGAGAAATAACACATGGGTAAGAAATAGTGACAGACTGATCCTGAACTGTTTTCATTTTTCTTTCACAAGAATATTGCAGAGCTAGTATTGCGCATTTATAAAATACGATCAGAAAATATGACTTATTATTTTGTCACATAAACCGTTATTAGGGAACAAACACACGATATGTGTAATGTAACAACAAAGTGCATTTATGGATTATTTAAAATATATTTATATTTTTTCCAGTCCATCAACACAATGACTACAAATGATCTTTAAATGGAATATTTTTCTTTATGCAAGAGTGTTAAGTTGCTTCAGTAGACGTGAATCTGATTGTGTACTAATAGTTTTATGTCTTTTAGCTTCACACCAGTGAGCTGAATGATGGATATGATTGGGGTCGACTCAACCTACAGTCTGTCACAGAGCAGAGCTCTCTGGACGACTTTCTGGCCACAGCTGAACTTGCTGGAACTGAATTTGTTGCAGGTAAGTGTTTATTATATCTCTGGATAATTTCTACAATTATTTCTAGGAGTCAGGTTTATTATCGTTAACTAAAACGATTTTTTTTATAATTTAAATGAATCTGAAATGGAATAAAATATAAAATCCTATAGAATGTTGATTTGCAAAGCTTAACTAAACGGAAATTAGAAATGCTGCTTGCTAACTAACTGAACTAATTTTAAGTTGAAGCACTAAAATCACTAACTGGAAGTAAATAAAAGCTAAAACTGAAATAAAAGAAACAATAAATACCAATATTTAAAAAAAGAAAAGAAAAGCACATAACAAAATTTTTACTAAAATTAAAATGAAAACGGAAAATATCTATATAAAAAGTATAATAGTTTATTAATAACAGTAGAATAACACTGTTTGGAACAGATTAATAAATGTGGTGGTGTTTTGCAGAGAAGCTGAACATAAAATTTGTCCCAGCTGAAGCGAGGACCGGCTTGCTTTCTGCTGAGGAGTCCACACGACTGAAGAAACTCCACGAGGACAACAAACAGTTCTTACGAATTCCCCGAAGGTATGTAGTTGTGTAATTAAATGTGATTTCTTTCAAACGGAGTTCAAATTCCATTGATCTGTTGTAGATACACAATTATGCAAAAGCTCATGTATTCAGCCTTGTGTTCCGTCACTGCAGGCCTCCTTGGGATGAGAGCACAAGCCCTGAGGTTCTGCAGCAAAACGAGAGGGACCGTTTTCTTACGTGGAGAAGAGAACTGGCTCGGTGAATGTTTGATCAATTTAGTCCAAAGACTAGCAAATCCAATTCTCCAACAGGAGAAGTGTTTGTGAACAAATGCACTTTCTGTAATAGGCTGGAAGAGGAACAGAAGTTGATTCTTACCCCTTTTGAGAGGAATCTTGATTTCTGGAGGCAACTCTGGAGAGTTATTGAGAGGAGGTGAGCTTTTGTTAGCAGTTGTAATACAATGGAC
>JADLZN010007371.1:0-46669 GCA_018155175.1 Sinocyclocheilus anophthalmus
AAAATTCCCTAAAAAAAAAAAAAAAAAAATATTGTGCAGATGTGATTCTGACAACTGATTACTGAAAGGCGGTGTACTTTCAAAATCCCTTGAACAAAGCATTCAGATCACTTCATTGAGCAGCATCTGTATTTAGTGAGTAGTAAGTTGCTTTGGGTGAACTAGCTTTTGAAGCAATACATTGTTTCATTTCCAAGCATTGAATGTCAGTGCATGGCCTGCTAATTTAAGAAACAGGTTCCTACATTGCACAACACATACCTAGGTGCAGTTCTGAGCGTGTTATCATTTGTGGTTCCTCTCTACAGTTAGCTGGCTCTCAAACATAGGAAGGAAATGAGAGCGGTCACCACATTTAAAAAATAGATCAGTCTGAAAAGGTCGAGATACGAAATGTGTTGGGAGCCCCTTTTTTGCGAGCCGGTTGTAAACTGATGTGCAGTCTAGATGTACCAGGTGAATGATAGTATCCCGTTCACATTCAGATCATTTTTTTTTTTTTTTTTTATTTGTTTTTTTTTTTGTTTTTTTTATATATATATATATATATTTTTTTTTTTTAGTTTTTTTTTTTTGTGCTTTTATTTTAATTGCACATGATAAGGTATTCAATTGAATACTCCCAACATAGCTCTAGACCCGCATATTACATCCAAAATAAATAAAGAAATTATACTGAGTCCTTAAAGGTTTATGCCTATATCCAAAAATAATATAGAGATGCAGTGCCGTATGGGGTGTTTGACAACTAACATGAACAGTAACTTTTATTCACCATAAAGATTTTAGATTGGCAAAAAATCAAGGTAAAGTGTATTTTTCACGTAATGAAGGGAACGGCCAGATGGCAGGGTGTATGATGAATGGTAGTCACAGTTAAAAGCCACAGTGTGCAGCCGAGGATAGTGACAATGTTCACCTAATATAGTTAGTCTTTAGTGACCTAACTGATTTTTTGAAAGTGATATAGGTAAATGTTGAGACACAATTTTCATTAAAGACTTACTTACAAGCCAAATGCCATAATTAAAGCTACGACAGTTCACCCTAAATTGAAAATTCTGCCATCATTTACTCACCTCAAGTTGATCCAAACCCATATGAGTTTCTGTCTTCTGTTGAACACAAAAGAAGCAAAGATATGAATTTTGAGAATAGTGGGTAACTAAAATGGTTGTTATATGCCGAGTACCTACTGGGAGACCAATTGCCCCTATACAGTTGGATCAAGCCAATATCTCTGCTAACATATCTGTGACTGCATTCATTATATAACATGCTTGTTACACTCTTAAAAATAAAGGTGCTTCAAAAGGTTCTTCACGGCGATGCCATAGGAGAACCATTTTTTGGTTTTCCACAAAGAACCATTCAGTCAAAGTGTCTTTAAAGAACCATCTCTTTCTTACTTTTTGTAATCTGAAGAACCTTCTTACACCACAAAGAACCTTTTGTGAAACAAAAAGAATGTTAAAGGTTCTTTATGGAACCATTTAGACAATAAGGTTCTTCTATGGCATCGTGAAGCACTTTATATATTGCTTTTAAGAGTGTTGGTTCACTTGATTTACATTCACATTCGCATAATTTCCAACATATTTGTGAAGACATTTTTCCATTAGCTGTAGAGTCTTTGTACTTTGTGTTTGGATGTCTCATCACAGCAGTATCAAGACTTTTCATAAGAATTAAAAGTAATATCACCGTTCAAATCTCAGTATGTGCCTGGGATTAACTTAATTACAGGGAGTACTTCAAGTATTTTGCTTCTGAGGGTTTCCACTGACAAAAACAAGTTTAGGAACCGTTGACCTAGATGAATAAATGCTGTTTAAACACAGTTACAGAAAACCTAGTTACAGAATTGTTAGTTACTGTTAAATGCACCAATATAGCTATACAGTAATACTATTAATAAACTAGTAATAAACAACATTTACCTATATATATTTTTATCTGTACTTTTTATATGGCGACATTTGTGAATAGTTGTGGTATTTTGCAACCAAATTATTACTGAAACATTTTCTATACTAAAATGTTACTTGAACATTTTAACATGAATAATGACATTTATGCAAACAATTTTGCGCAATGGCAAAATTAATTTGAAATTTTTAAATAAAAAATATTTGAAAACAAAAAAATGCATTTTTAAATAAAGTATTTATTTTATGAATGAAAAATATTTGTTCTAAAAAGACTTTAATCGATTAATAAAACACTTGTAATATAAATATACATAATATTATATATAATAATATAAATATCTGAAATTAGCGTCATGCTGCCAACTTTGGAACATCTCACTCTCTTATTGTTATAATACTTGCTCGCTACGTTCATGCGCCAAGGCGATGGTGTCCGCTTCCCCTCTTTAATAAGCCATTGCTGGCTTGTAAATGCACTTCATGGTTCAACCTAAATTGTCATTTCGAGCCCGCCCTTGACAGCCAGAATTTGATTGTAACTATTTGATAAAGTTAGCCATCATTAAGCTCCGTTTACTTCCCCGTAAACACATGCTTTGACACAACCAGTATTGTAAAGCACTATACAAATAAAGGTGAAGAGAAGCACAGATATCGAATCTAGCAGGCTTTAGGAAAGTCAATGGTCAAATAAGAAGCAGCATGAAATCGTCAGTGTTGCTTAATTTTATATCACCTTCTAAATCCGGTGTAAATATTTGATACATTGCCCAACTCGGGCGTAAGCATTTTTTATTGTACCATGACAGGTTTCTAAGAATGTTCCTGTTCTCAAGGTGAGCCTTTCCCATAATAAGCAACTAGATAAATCCTTGCTTCATTTGCAGAGTCCAGCCCGAGATTGCCTGTCTTTTATGGCATGCTAAGATGACACTACCGGGGTTCAAATATGCAAACTCAGCATGTGTTCTCAAGCGCGGTATGCTGTAGTAACTCTATGGCTCCACTTATGTCAATAAACTTATTTGTGCAAGTCTTACAGTATTTGAACAAGGTCACAGGCTTATCATTTGGTAAATATTAAAGCCGGAATAGTTGGGAATTGTAAACAGCTTTAATGGAACTCTCACACAATTTGAGTGCAAAACCAATAATAATAGTTATACACAGGGAGATATGTGGAAAGTAACACGTAACATAGTACTTTGGTTAATCTACAGAACACAAATTAAGATAGTAAACTCGATCAATCCTTGAAGAGCCTAACAGGGATTCAAAAAGTTTATAAAAGGCATTAGTAAAATGAATCCAGGATCAATTCATAGCGGGCCGGTTTAATACATAGCGAGATTATCACTTATATATGCATATACAGATGTGATTTAGGCTTGCTGCATGCATCCATCGCCATCCTTAACTACTGGAAGAAACTTCACTGGTTCTCGTGTGCTCTGACATGATACACAAAACTAGTCGCGCGCCGTTGTGCACAAGCTTCCATAGCTTTACCATATCGAATTCGCTCCTACTGTTGTATGCTGCGGTTTATGATGTCAATGAAGAGCATCAAATAAATCTGCTTATCATATAAGCAGAGCTTTGCTTCTAGGGGCAAACCACTCACATATTCTTCAGAAAATGTCCAAATCTAGTTCAGACTGTCACTGAATTAAATAAGCACTTAAATTCATGGCATTCCTGTTCATTCATGGAATTCATCACTCAGTGGAAAACCATTTTGTGTTTGTATTTAAATGGCTGTAACAGTATTATCTTAATTGCTCGCTCTGCGTTGAAGTGAGCATATTACATGAGAGTGAATGTGTTCTCATCCTCATACGCAATGTCAGATTCTTCTCTAGTTTGACTCACCGGGGATAAGGATATCTGCTGACAGGATTCAACTTCCTTCCTCCTTGTGTCCTGCTCCCAGACTGCTTTTTCTATCTGAAGATGGAAATCCTGGCTACCCTCACAACAGATACTAAATTGTCAATTTGTGATCTCATTAACCCTAGATTAGATATGGCTTGTGGCCGTTCTTAGTTGCCTTTATCACTACTGAGAGAACATTCTCACTAGTGATCAAAACAACAGCACAATACAAAATAATTTTATTGTAAACAAATATCTCTGTAATTTTAAGTTGTGATGCCTAATATTTATATGAAACAAGAAAGATTATTAAAACTAGGGAGCATCTATATCTGCCCGATTTGGCCGATATGCCATTATGCCGATATTTTTCAAATCATTTTGGCCGATACCGTTACCGATATATTTCCTTTTGTTTGGAATCAACACCAAGTCTCTCCTGTGCAGACATAAGCAAATTATTTTTAATTTTGGTGAGTTTTTAACAAGAACTTGGAATTAAATAAACAATAACGAAGTTATTTTATAATGACAATACAATGAAGATTTGAAAATAAATAAACTAAATTCAATCGCTGCATTTTTAAAAAAACGTTTTGTAACTTTAACATTTTATTTTAAGATTTAACACTTGTAAATGGTCTAAAGCAAAAGAGTTGTAAAAAATTCTGAAAATCTTTTAGAGCTCATAATTTGTTTTAAAAAATATAACATATTACACATTAATTAATAAATCAGTATATATAAAATTATTTAATTTAAAGGTGCAGTAGGAGATCTTGGAAAATGCTAACTTTAACCTGATAGCACTGAAAGCGAACGTCCCACCCTCCCCTGCAATCACCGTCCAAAGCCACGACCCCTGAATGCATATATACGCTCACAGATCAGAATACCAGGTGACACATTACGATAGGCCCTACATCAGCGCTGCTCAATCCGACGCCCATCGCCCTTCCGAAGCTGAAGTGAAACTTCACATGGATTTCCCTCTGCCTCCGCGGAGGTGACCCACTTATTGGCAGCAGGAACAAATAAACACTATGTATGGGATCATAGCGATCGCAGCACACAGTTCATGCACGTAGCTCAACTTCCTAACGAAGTGCGGTATCTGATCCGGGCATACGATGTGCTAACGATGCGAGACTATGCCAAAATATGCAGCTGCCGCCCGGGGGACGGCGTGAGCGAACTGGACATTCGCAACCGCAGGCTACATCATGCTGTCATTTCACCGGGTGAGAAAACTTTAAAAGCTACTACTCATACAGAAGGATTTTGTATGCCATTCTTGCCTCTGATCTGCACAGGCCGGATGAAGTGCCTGATAATGACGTATCCTGTTCTGCGCGATCCGCGTTCGCTTGTGACCGCCCTCAGAGTATGACTAATACATACGTTGACAGGCGAGGCTAGAAATCTATATTAATAACGCTCGGACCGAACGTATTTAGATTCTGCGGTGTACAACGAACATTCTTGCGTCATTCACTTTCCACAGAATATATTAAATACAGATAAATACATTTAGACTCTTAACGTTAATGATTGCTATTGCGGATGTGCAAGTGAACTTTCAACCAGAATTTTCACACAAAAAATGTTTCTGATGAGAGCAATCACCTATTGCCAAGTTTAAGTCGTGTTTTTTTGATCTAGTTGTTTTTCATGTAGCTAAGCTCATGACCTTTAAAGTCAAAACATAGGCTACTCATGCATTTTGTTTTGGATGCAGCAACAATTATCTGGCTATTAATTTAATCAGAAAGCACAGTCTAAATTTATTTGGGTATTTTGCTTTATTTATCATAGAGCGCTAGCGCCAACAGCGCACCTACGGAATAAAATCCCTATCAGCCAGGGTACTCACTGTTGACTCATATCGCCCCCCCCAACAACTAGAACGACATCAGTCTGCTACGTGCATTCTAAGTTTAAATGCAGACTAATCTAATCATCATTTAGCCAAAACTTTGCTTCAAGAATGAGCCACACTGCAGACGTGATCTAATTGCTAGCACACCCTGAGCACATGTGAGTTAATGTATTCCTCTTATCGGGGCATAATTTTTCATATCGGGCCGATACCGATATTTATATTTAAAGCCATTGTCGGCTGATTCTGATATTGGTCCGATAACATTGTGCATCCCTAATTAAAACAGCTCAATTACAAATGCTCAGTTTGATGATTTAGTTGATTTATAATGAGTTTGTTGATTTGGGAGTAGTTCTTAATGCAACACTGAACTAGTCTGAAATGGTGTCATGTTATCTCCAGGTCTCCATTTTTCAGTAGCTGTATGTCTGTTTGATTGACACTCAGCCACTGAAGATAAGATACGCACGGCTTGGCACTTGTTCAAAAGACTGCATTTATATACCGCCAATACCTAAGGTACACAGTACGTGACAATGAACAGAGCCCTCATTTACAGCAGTTATAATGGCTTGAATGAGCAGCCTTCTCTTTGCAGCAATGGTTGTTCTGTTCTATTTTAAGAGTTGTATTTCAGCATTTATTTGGAATTGCTGTCCTCTTGTTGACTTTCAGTTATCCTTTACTCACTCTCATGTCTAGTAGTTTGCATAACTAGTTTCACTGGTTATGTAATATCTGCTTTGTCTAAAAAAGTAATTGTTATTGAGCTTTATCACTTTATCTTTTGCAGATCTTCCTGCTTGCATGTCCCCCTTGTAAAACGGCCATGGTTATCTTTAGGTAAGTATT
Organism: Sinocyclocheilus anophthalmus; assembly: GCA_018155175.1. Classification (NCBI taxonomy): domain Eukaryota; kingdom Metazoa; phylum Chordata; class Actinopteri; order Cypriniformes; family Cyprinidae; genus Sinocyclocheilus; species Sinocyclocheilus anophthalmus. Next base: position 6,541 of record JADLZN010007371.1, read on the forward strand.
CAGTAACGGGTTGCACTGCAGCGAGCTGTTAGATTTCTTGTTACCTTCACTCTTGGTCTTCATGTGCAATTTAAGTCTAGTGACAGTAACTACTATAGTGTTTGGCCTCTTCAGCATATGAGGAATGCAAACCTATGCATATCACCAGACTCTTCCTAAAATAGCCTTTCAACACCTTCTGCGAATCGCCTATAGCGGTCGCGGTACTCCATGGCAGCTAGTGTCGGGGTTTTGGTGAGTTAAACGATTGGCTAAACAATGTAACACATTACAAGGTACTCGGACTGTTAACCGTATCAGCCATTACATTTTTTTTTATCCAAGCCTCCAAGCAAATAGTAAAGTAAAGGCTATTAACTGTCAGATTTACCAATGAAAATATAGCTAACTTACTTTTTTCCCCCCCCATTTACGACTCCATGATTGAGAGAATTTGGATAACGGTGAGGGCAGTTGGCGTGGGTTCAGCCTGTGCTAAATATTAAGGGTACTGCCACACAAGCTAAATAGCCTAAATGTGAAACATGCATATTAGTCAGTTTATCACCTGCACAAAAAACATTCAGTATTTTTCAAAATGGAAAATAAAGGAGATGCAAATAGCCAAACTACCCCCAGAATTTGATTTGCAAAAAGACATGCCAATAATAGAATGTTTAACACAAAAATGAGCGCCTCGAGGCGTATTCATCTTCACTTTTGGTAGTGAGAGGGCCTTTTACATTTGCAAAAACTGAACGCCTTTATATTTTTTTTTTTTTTCTTTTTTTAAAAACACCCGCAAAACAATATATTTAATATTTATTCCAAAGCTACATGTTGTCACTTAAGGTGAGAGTGATCAATATCTTACATTTTACGGGAAACCAGACAGACATTTCCCTTGGAAAGTACGCAACAATCATGGAAGGATTGCTTGAATAAAAAACTAAACATAAAATTAGAGGTAGTGTTAGTGACACTCTGAAGGATTTGCCGACATAGACATTAATATAGAGAAGGGGGGTGGCGTACACTCTATAATACAACACGAGGAAGACAACAAGGTGTAATAAGCGGATATTCATTAACCAGAATGATAGACAATGATGAGGCTACCCAACAACTACTAGATGCGTGCATTAAAAATGCAAGTGACTGAGTTGGATGTTACTATAGCAGTTATATATTTTCTTATTGATAAGATAAACTGTAGTTTCTCTGGAAGTAATAAACCTTATTCTGGATTCATGTTTCATCTGAAAGCAAAAGGCATCTGTTTGTTGTCCACAAATGCCTGATCACATCAAAATGAAACATAATGAAACAATTCTTGAGCTACAGGAATCAGGTTTTGTTGATATGACTAACTGGGCGCTAGATCTACAATAAGTGTAAGATCTAAATGTTGCTTGTCATTGTAATTTTAGCACATGCATTAGGACATCTAATTAAAACAATCAGTTTTGTATAAAGCGATATATCAATTAACATGACTTGATAATTAACATTATACCACACGTGAAGAATTGCTATGATGTATGCTCTCTAATATGAAATCATAAACATAAGCCCTTTTGTAGTTTTAACAGAGTGTTGCTAATGTCCCTGTTTTGACTTAAGTGACAGGGTGAGGCTAAATTCCTCACAGAAGCTGTTAATGTCCTGAATGAGAGACGTGCTGAATTGGTAATGTCACCAGATGGCAATAAATGATAAACAACCCCAGAGATGACCTGCATTTTAGATTCATCACATTATAAATTGATTTCTTTCAAAATGAGTCACATGAGCTTTGATTCCTTGCTTCTACATTTTAACGTGAAAAACTAGTGGCCATGACCTCAGATGCCTGTTTCCAATAAGTGCTGATGAGGCACAGTAATGGCCTGTTTTAGACCAGCACATTAGATCTGGCTTGAATTCAACATGAGCAATGCCGTTCATGTTCCTAATGTGTTTCAGAAAAGTCCAACTGATTATGTAAAAAAATAGTGGCAACATAGCTGAAAATAATATTTTAAGTAATATTGCTTCACTACTTTTCTCTAAAGAACAGATGTGGTGCCCTCGTACTGGCTTTTGTATGAAACTGAGAAGCTAAGGCCAGGAGACTCAACATACTGTTTCACATTGCAATCATCAAGTCTAACTAAATGCTGGGACACAAGTTAACGGTCAGTCATCGTGCGAGCATCTGTCGAGCTAGTTTTTTGGTGTGCTCCCTCTTGGTAGGCTCTCATTGACGGCAGTTGGCCGATTCGCCATGTTTTATAACAACACGAGCCGCTTAAAATTAAGGAAGTTCTCAACGTAACTGATATTCAAAATGGTAAGCACTGCTTTGTTTATGTTTTGTATATCTGCACATGTCTTGTATGGTTTTTCCTTTTGAATGTACGCCACAATAAAAGCTCAATGGTTTAATGTTTGTATGCAGAGAAATGAAGACAGTCATAAATGTTACCGTTGCTCTGTAAAATTATAATAATAACAAAATAGCTGCAAGCTGTAATCATTAGGGTCCAAGCACCAGTGGTCCATGTGAATGATTTGCTTTCCAACTGAAATGTGTCTGATGATGTGGTTTTTACAGCAAAGTCCATCTTGTATCTTCACTGATAAATTTGGGTTTAATGTAACCTCTTACAACAACACACTGGTGTCAAACGAGACAACTGACTTGAAGCCAGAACTCTTCTGTAAAACAGTTTCATGACAAGATATGTGATCATAAGATATTTGGTGCATGCGTGGACTCATATTAGACATTTAAATTTAGATATCATGTCATAAGAAATCACATCATAAGATGTCATCAGACAATTTCAAATTAATATGAAGCTTTGTGCAGCTCAACCTTTACATGGTGAATTTGTCTGAATTATTTTGCTTAAACTCGAATGTGCAGTTTTTTGTAGAACTGGGTGACTTCAGCTAGTGACGTGTCATAGTGTCACATTGTTTCATTCATTTTCACATTGCATTTTAATCGTGACAGCCATCATTTATTTAGTGTAATTGTGCAGGGACAATTTTTGCCCATTTGTCTTGAATTTGTGCGACATATTTGTTAATTTTGGTGGCATTTTTGCCACAAGCCACCATTAATTTCTGACCCTGCTCTGCAATCATTGGCTATCATGACCAAACAGTCAAGTCAAGTCACCTTTAAGCACTTTATACAAACAGATTGTGTCAAAGCAGCTTTACAGCATTAAACATCAAAAAAATTGTTGATAATGCAAGAGGACAATAGTAAACCGAATCAGTCCACCTTCCAAATAATATCTGCTATTCATTTTAATTGATTGACTTTTTCATTTGTTCATTTGATGTATTTTTCACCTGTGCCTATTCAGAAGTTTGATTGCAGAATGTTTGCTTAAGAAGTTTACTATGTCGTTTGTTATTGATGTGTATATTCTTTTTAAAATGTACGAGTTAAATAAAAGAGGGTATTAAACTCTTGGACTAAAAATGAGCCCCACTCCGGCCCTGTTTTTTATCATATTATGTTAATTCATTATTGTAATGATAAACACACTTAGTTCGTAGTGCATATAAGTTATTAACCTTTACAGCACTTCAAGTTAGAGGCTGCTACTGAAAGTCTTTCACATTAAATAATTTCACATGTATTGTCTAGTATGCGTCACACTTTATTTTAAGGTCCAATACTCACTATTAACAAACCATTAACTACGAATTTTGCCTCAATAAATCTACTTAATATTATACTGAATAATAGTAAATAAATTAGTTTTTAAAGGGGTCATATGATGCGTTTTAAAATTTTCCTTTCTCTTTGGAGTTTTACAAGTTCTTGGTGCATAAAGAAGTTCTGTAAATTTGCAAAGACTATAGTCTCAAATCCAAAGATATATTCTTCATAAAAGTTAAGAGTCAACCATGCCCTCCTAAAACGGCTCGTTCCCCATTCTAACATGCCCCCACATGTCTATGTCACGATGTTGGAAGATTTGCATAACTCCACCCAAATGTTCACACAAAGAAAGAAGCGTAACTTTTATTCTCACTGTAGTATTGTTGACTCTGCAGCCATGTGTGAAGGCGTGCTGTACAATGACTGTGCTGGTTCGATTCAAACCGTAGAGTTGTTGGAGCATGTGTTTTGCTCAGAGTGAGCGCCTTGTTGTTGTCATTCTCCGATCACAATAGCCAGAATGGTTTTATGTTTACGCAGCCGCGCATGCATGCAATGTGTATAAAAAGTACGGGTAGTTCAAGCATCATAATCGTAAGTATGTCCCCACTGGAATTGTAACAAATGCCTCGTTTATAATGCAGCGTTTAATGTTTTGTCTCATGTCGCTCCGGACCCCGCGACAGCAAGCAACACGCGTCATGGAATGCGATAAGGAGGGACCGTAACATTTCCATGACACGCTTGAGGTATTCGGCCAATCACAACGCCCCTGGATAGCTGGCCAATCAGAGCACACCACGCTTTTCAGAACGATGAGCTTTGTAAAAATCGCCACGTTTCAGAAATGCGGGGCATCTATATATGTTAGAGCTTTTCTTTCGCTTTGTCTTCGAGGAGTAAACCTAATGTACAGCTATTGTGTAACGGAGGACTGACGAGACGTCGAGACATGTGGATCCCATCTGCAAGCTTTATTTAAGAGATGCTGGTCATAACAGGCCAGGGGCTCGAACAATGCGCCAAACAGGGGTGTATCATGGCGGCCCAAAACACGGATAGCATCCAGGCTACGCGCTAGGTCAACGGATCGGCAGACAGAATCACAGGGTGCGGGAGAATAGAGCGGGATCAAAAAAGTCCAGGAGGATAAAAAGGCAAAGAAATTGAGAACCGAGAAAGCAAACAAGGCAAACGGGCAAAACAAGCGAAACACGCGGCAGGATACGGAAACTAGCGAATAACAACCTGGCTAAGCAATACTGGAAGAGTAATGGTTGTTTGAGTGATTGATTATATAGGATGTGAGTGATATGAAACAGCAAGTGTGCAATCATTGCTGTTGTGCAATTCAGTGCAAGAATGCATGGGTGCATTGTAGTCCGGGGAACTGCTATGCCCAACAGTGTGTTGTGCGAGAGTCAATGAAAATGGAAAGTGTGACCTCTGATGGCTAGCAGACGGAGGTTCATGGACCGGATACGTAACAGTATGTGGAAAATAATGTGTTTTTATTACCTTAAACCGCATAAACACATTTCCTTACACAAAATAACCAAAATAATTGTTCTTTTTTTTAGCAACATCATAGACACCTTTACATTTAGGTATTGGTTAGCGATTAGCTGGTATGCTAGAATATGGTCTTATGTTTCCTGCTTATAAGTACTAATATAAACAGCAATGCTGTTATTAATAGGCATGCCTAATAAGCTAATAGTTAATAGGAGAATCCAGTCCCTATACTAAAGGTTTGGCCATCTATATAAGTTGATATTGTGTATGATACTGACACATCTAATCAGATTAGATGTGGATTATTCTAGTAAATATGCGTGTGTATATATCACCATGTTCATTTTCATACATCACAAACGTCAATATATTGTTAGGGCAATTCCTTCTATTGTTGCTTTTTAAGGCCAGCATCATGATGCATATAGGTTTGTTTTGATCAGACGTATTTCGTTTTACAGTTGCCCTTTGACCTATGATAGCCTCATGGGCTTGAATGATATTCTGATATCTGTGCAGTTTAATGACTTTTCTTTCCCTTGATGCAGTGATATTTAGCATCTGCTCACTGTGTTTTAAGGATTATTATTGTTGCTGCCTGAGCTTTCGTGTCTTGTTATGTTTTGAGGCCTTCAGGCTCACATATGCTGAATGGAGCCCTTTCTAGGCTCTTCTCTTACCCAGTAGTCACACTCGACACTGGTGAGTGTATTTACCTTGAGCTAGGCGCCCCAAGTGATGCTGCAACACCAAATTAATGGCTGGAAAATGTATGTTTTGCTCTTCTTACCTACTCACCCCCCCCCCCCCCCATCACAGCTTAATTTTCGAGAAGCGAGATCTATTATTCAGCACTCCATGACGTGTATCTTGTGCCCAGTTCTACCTCTTCAGAAAGGATGGTGCAGTTTCTGAAGTGTTGGGCAAACCGTCATATGTGCTACGGAGCCTTTTGCAGCACATCATATATTGCCATGTTGGACTATATTGTTCTCAGCGATCCATGTGACACGGTTCAGTTGAAAAGTGAGCAGTTAGTCTGTTGAAACAGTGCTGTTATTTATAACGAAAAGAAACCTCATAAACCGATGTTTCGTGGGTGAAATGACAGTTATGTGGATGTTGCGTGTGACACTGAACGCCACTTGGTAAAGCTACATGCTCACGGAACAGAAGACGCTCAGCAGAGAAATGAGGTAAAGCCATAGGTAATCTAGTGTTCAGAAAGAAAGCCGATTATTACAGCTCTCATTAGCCTACAAAATAAACTGATAAGAACAAATGTTAAGCAGTGTTAGTGTTTTTTTTTTTTTTTTTTGAGTAATTCTTAAGAAAATGCCCTTAAGTAGCAGGCAGGGAGAACAAAATGTGTTTGAACAGCGGGCGGCAAGTTTGTGCTATCACTGCCAAAAAAGTTAATTAATATCTGATTTTCAATATTTAAGTCATTTTTGCCTTGAATCTAGATATCTTTACTTGCGGAAGCAACATGACTTAAAATATTATAGACCTTGTTTTTTCTGAAAAGGTATCCAAGTTTTGACTTAGTTTGTGCCTTAAAACACAAAAACATATCTTTCAAATATTTTTTTGACACCCCGTGCGCCAGATTATTTTTTTCTAGATTCAAGAATGTTGTTTGATATTATACTGAGAAAACAATGGCAAAAAAATACTGAATAAAAGCTAATGTTGTGCTGTGTAACTAGACAATAATCACTGCATAATGTCTAGTCAACATTCCACGCTATTCTAAGCAACAACGAACATATTGTGAGTTTTCCGGCCCTCCTGGTCCCAAAACTGCGACTGAAAGATTTAATGATTGGTAATAAAAACAGATATCATCCACAATAATAAGTACCGGTATTCATTATGACATCGCGCACAGCAAATTTAAACGTCTTCCTGAACAAATCTCAAAAAGCTTGAGGAGTTTAATTTTTTTTTTATTTCTTCATTGCTTGCAATCTGAAAGAAGGGGATGAAGCTAGACGCTGTTCTCAATTTGACGACTGCTCATGTGACGTAACAGTATTGAAGCATTAGATATTATGAATTATACAGGTATATCGTCAAATTCGACTTGAATGTTACCCTTGCGTATGCTCTACTATCGAAGTCCCCTTCTAACCGTGTGCCTTCCCTGCTAAATTGTAACATTTTTATATCCGTTTTGCCAACATAATGATTCGTCCTTACTATTCTATTATTACCGAAATAACTTTTCACCCAATCCTAAAAGCTTCTACTTCAGGGTGGGCCCGGCTAGAGTAATGGTGTCAGCAGAGCGTAGGAAGGGGGCGTGTGATAGTCAAATCCCTCAAGTTAAAGCGTCGAACGTTTGTCTTCTGACATGATTTTTCCCGTCCCTCGTGAATGTTAATCATCATTTCATAGAGATGCATAATACACGGGTTTACTCCTACATGACTTTTGCCCCCTGCTGCGCCCACCCAGGAGTACCAGGCGGAGAGGCCGGGCTATTTTTTTAAGGTTGAGGGAAGAGTAGGAGGAATTAGGAACAGAGTAGGTGCGCGAAGCTGGCCAGACCAAAGAGAAATTTAGTTCAGATTGAATGATTTCCTCGCATTAATGTAATAATGTGGTACGTTTAAGGTACTGCAAGAACTGCTAATTTATGCGGAATAATATACATAATTAATCCGCACACAGCACCCTGGATTTAGTCCAATACTTTATTATTAGTATTTTTCATCAATATCGCCCACTAAAGCCGTAAGCCCTCGTGCAGTCCCCCAATTACTGTCAAAAGAACTCTAATACAAGCGCAAAGAAAACGCATGACTTTAACGATTCAGGAAGATGGCAGGTGGCAGTAAACCAAAAAATAAGAGCAGTATATAGAACTGATTACCATCTTACCATATAATGCTCAAGTCTAGTGGTGTGATATGTTTCATGTGAGTCGAACCCTAAAAGTTAACGACGAGATCCCGGGCCCACCCATTGTCTTGCAGGTCTTGCCCTCATTATTAGTGCTTTCCTGTAATCACAATTTTGTTTGTTTGTTTGAAGGACGAGTTGAAATTCTGTGTGGTAACAGATGCAGCTTAACCTCTGCTGAACCCTGCATATTCCTTTAAAAGAAATGCTCAAGCATCCAGATAAACATACTTCCCTGACTTAGAGAGATCTGGGCTCCACATGCATCTTTAAAGACTGTGCCATGTGTCTCGTTTGTCAGGTGTGTATAAGCCAGAGCCGCTCAGAGACATGTGGTGGGCGCTGCTGTCCACGGGCATCCTCTTCCTCTACCACTTTGTGTTCCTCCAGAGCCTTGGAATGGTACGACAATCAAACACTATTGTGAAAATCAGAAAGGCATACTAGTTTTCTACTTTGTATTTCTGCCATACAAATATGGACGAAATAGAAAGAGTTGGTAGCTTATGACTGTGTTAGAAATGGAATGCTAGCTTACTACGTAGTATACACTGCATGCTGAAACCGTAGACATTGTTCTACAACAGTCCACTGCTTTGTCACATGACCTCATAGCATTGTGTGTTTAATTAAGCGGTACGTTACGCAGCGCAAATCTGATGGCATTTTTCTAGAGCTTTCATAGGAGTTAAGTTTATATATGCATTTCTGCCACTGAATAGAAAAAAGGTAATTGCAACTTTATCTCACATCATCAGAATTTCTATTCTTGCATAGCGGCTGCCACAAATTAATCGATTTCTAATCGCAGATTACAATTATGCGACGCCCACAATTAGTAATTGTCCAAAGCGGCAAGTAATCGTTCCAATTCCACTTATGTTATTCTGTTGCTGCCTTAGGAGATGCTTTTTTTCTTTACACATTTATTTAAGCGGTTTCTTCCGATTTGCTATTAGTTTTCGTATCAATATTATCAATACCGATTACGTATTTGTCCTGTTTATCATTTCCACAGAAACCCCCTCTGCCTGTCTCATGTTGCCCTTTGCCGGCGTATACTATCGAACGCCACCACCCTCACAGTTATTGTTTGCTACAATTGTGTCTCTTGCCGAGGAATGACCTCCGCAAATTGGGAGAGGATTGTTTCAGTCACACAGATAAAGCGCTGCAGGAGTCTGCGCACGACATTACTACCGCTTCTCGCACAAGTAGCAACTCTCGTGGTTTGTTGTTAAAACGCATTTTGGTCTGATAATGGAACAAGAAAAAGACCAAGGTTAGAATAGTCACACAGTAAAAAGGTTAATTTTGCCTTTACTGCGTTGTGAGATATTATGAAAAGCGGTCCGGAGAGATTCTTTGACTGTCCAGTGCAAAGCCGTTGTTTTAGTGCAGAATTATAGACTTCTTTATATCTTAAATACATTTTTTTTGAATTGCCAGCACTTTATAACACACATCAATTCTCGTGATCTGTGTACAATCTTCACCTTAAAGAATATATAGTCATTGACGTGCCGAATGTTTCTGATAGGCAGAGCCCTATGTGACGGAAACAACAGTCTAAAATGCCCCGACGAGACCCAAAAAAAGTGTCAACGAAGAAAGGACTGACTATCAGTCACAGTCTCGCAGTCATTACAGAATCTATGTTCCCAAGCATCTCGCACGGAACGCTTGGAGTGAATACGGATCATCTGCAAAGGAGTCCTGGCCATAACAGTTTATTTGTCTCAGCAGGGCAATTGTGTTGTGTCACAACGAGTTATATCCCATGCAAACGTCTGAGGAAAATATTCAGACGGACTCGTTAGGTGATTGTTTTTTTATCATAACAAAACATACAATTTACTAATATACACAATATAAACTGTATGCGGAGGAAATGGGGACGAAATAATTAGAGAGAAGCGAGCAGTATGCGCTTTAATAGAGAAAGGAATAGAGACGGCCAAAGTATTAACAACCCTCAAGGATATAAAATCACAGATACAAGAGCTGAACAGTTTTGCCCTAATAGAACCGTTATTACCCCCAATCTAGCCAAGTCATACTCAGTGCTGGCCCGCTTCAGTTAGTGTAATCAAAAATTCTCCGCCTTGACATACTGTCAAAATGCCTGGCGTTAGTCGCCCAGTCCATGTTTTAACTGAGCCGAAGCAAATGTTGGAACTTCACAATCAATGTCTATATTTCAAATGGTTTAGTTAGCCTTGTGCGATACTCTACAAGTGTGTACTTTTTACATTTTCATTAGATTTTTTATGTTATTACAAGACGTTTATGGCATGTTTGTTCTGACTCATCTCCAGTTTTTGGCTGCAATATACACTGATCAACCACAACATTAAAACCTCCTACCTAAGGTCAACGTGCAATTAATCACCACCCACTGATCGACTTAAGAACGGAGCCAAAATAGGTTGCGGCCCGACATAGGGTAGAAGACTGCGGTCAGAAATGTCTTCAAAGTGGCCAGGTCTATGCTGGGCCCTGTAGATGTCTGAAAGTCACAGACCTGATGGTTGTGCCCCATGAATGACACCTGCTCATAGTCGAAACGCCTTTATAGAGCTAGCCATGTACTAAACCGCGGCATATTAGCCAGTTAGAGTGCAATTCCATAAAGCCACCCACGCCAATGGGAGAGCGGGCATAATTCTGAGCTGGTGGTGCAATTAACGGACAATGCGACCACATTTAAGAACACCAAGCGCAGCCAGATATATTCCATTAAGCACCAGCACAATTCTACCAAGAGCAGCGCCAAATTACGAGCACTGCTTTACAGACATGACTTTTTTGCCCGGGGCCCATACTAAATAATGCGATTTTGCAAATCACCAGTAATTTACGCAGGTCGCAAACGTTAGTATAATCGCGTTAGGGATTCCTTTTAAAGGAAATAATATGATGCTTCATGCACTCTTACAAGTTGTTTGCAAAATGAATAGCGATAGTTAGGCAGTGTGTGCTACACAACCACCCTAAAATTATAAAAGAATGAATTCAAATTTTACAAAATACTTTACCCCTTCTTCAAATCGCAGCCTCGATACTCAGACGCTCTGTGTGACGGCACATAAAAAACAGGCCCCCTCCCACGCAATAGTTGATATGACAGTTAGAAGTTTTCAGCACAGACTGGACTGCGCGTACTACCTTAGCCTCCGCCCCCTGAGTGAGCTGCTCATCAGTCCGGCCTTGTTTCACCGCGCGAGCAGATGCTAGACAAGAATGATGCCAGAAACACGAGCGATTTGAGGTGTATACTGCTTGTTGCGATGTGATAATGAACATAGCAGTCAGTCATTACTCCCAAGCCGCCGGCAGATGGATTATTTTTTCGTATGGTTGTTTAAAGGGATCAGGCGCCCAGCGATGTTACCTAGATGGGCTCTCCCCTCTATGTGCGGCGTGCTGAATCATCTCATGCTCAGCCTGCATATACAGAAGAAGGAGCAGCTGTAAGCGTTTTTTATATGAATCTTTGCCAAATCACCTTTCCATCAATAAGCGTGCCCCTAATTAGCGGCAAGTTTCATCGATGAATGCGGCCATCAAAGTAATACAGTCCTCAGAAACGCGGCTCTCTGCGAAGAGCGAGCGCTCGGCGGGAAGTCAAGGGTCAGCATGCAGACCCTGCTCATTATCATTTAAAGGAAAATGCACAAAAACGTCTTGATCTGATAAGAGCTGTTTTTGACAGGGTAAAAACAATTTTTTTTACACTATCATTGAGAAATTTTAACCAAACTATGCTTTTCAGTAAGATCCTAAAGAATAATATCAACTTGTGGAAAATGGGCATCCAATGACCCCTTTAATACTCCCCTTCCATAAATTTTGCATCTGAAAGGGAAAATCCTACAAATGCATATTCAATAAGATCAGGCACAAAAATAACTGTCCACGTCTTTTCATGTTGACTAAGTATTCACTGTCGCCCGTCTTAGTAAATCTCTACAGTACTATTTTAATGCCAAAAGACAGTTTGCACTGGCGCAAGCTGTTAGTAAATCTGGCCCATAATGGGCAAGTGAGCAGTTGGACCATAAAGCAGTGGAAGGAGACTGGTCTGATGAAACATGTTTATTTAAATCATGTGGATGTTTGGGTGTGTTAACATCATTAACCTAGAAAAGAGATGGCAGCACGATGTCTATGCCTATGGAGACTGGCTGGTGGAGACCGTGTTCTGCTGGGAAACCTTGGGCACCACCTACCTACAAACTGTTACAGACCACGTTCATCTCTTCATGGCAATGGTTTTACTTGATGGCAGTGGCCTCTTTCAGCTGTATAATGCACCTGCCACAATGCAAAAACTGTTCAGGAATGGTTTGAGGAACATGACAGAGTTTAATGTGTCGCCTTAGCCTCCAAATTCTCCAGATCTCAATCCGATTGAGCTATCTATGGGATGTGCTGGACCAACAAATTTAGTCCACTGAGGCCCCACCTTGGAACTTGCAGGATTTAAAGGATCTGCTGCTAATGTCTTGGTGTTAGATACCACAGGACACGTTCAGATGTCTTATGGAGTTCATGCCTTGACACATCAGAGCTGTTTCGACAGCACGAGGGGGACCTAGACAATATTAGGCAGGTCATTTTAATGTTGTGGTGGCTTGTCAGTTTAACTGCACCCAAACCGGGAGGATATGACTTGTTTTAGATTATCAAACCAGTTGTTTTTGAATAATCCTCTCTGGACTGGAAATATCACTTTTGTTTAAAAACATTAATTTGTTCCCGATTGTTTCAGAAACTAAAGTGCATGCATGCAATTTGCACAGTCTTTACTCTTTAATGTTTTATTTGATGTATAACTTCAATTCTTAAATATAAAATGTTTGCATTCTGTTCTTGCGGTCACACTTTAAGGTCCAATTATTAACTTTGAACTATGTTGCCTCAATAGACTCCTAATTTGCCCTTGCCTTATGCCCCCTTACTGTATTAATAGTACCGGGTAATTAAGTTTAGGTATGTGGTGGATTAAAGGGTTAGTCACCCAAAATAGAATTCGTCATTAATTACTCACCCTCATGTCGTTCCAAACCATAAGAACTTCGTTCATCTTAGCGCACCAAATTAACCATATTTTTGATGAATTGTGAGCAGATACTCTGACCTCCCATAGACAGACATAGGGTACTACCACGATCAACGTCCAGAAACGCTTAGCAAGCGAGTAAATCAGCTAAATACTTCTTCATCTGCCCAATTTACGAAGCTACAAGAATACTTTTTGTATGCAAAGAAAACAAAAATAACGACTTATCCGTGTGACGCAGCTAACTCAGAATAGCATATGCCTGTTTACGTTCAGGCTGATACTCTCCAAAATTGAGACCCCACCAAGACCAGGTGACGCGGCCATGGAGACAATTGTGTAAAAAATCGGGGCGTTATTGCTTTCTTTGCACTCAAAAAGTATTCTCGAAGCTTTGTAAAATTACGGTTGAACCCCTGATGACACATGGACTATTTTACCGATGTCCTTACTACATTTCTGGACCTTGATCGTGGTAATTACCTTGCTGTCTTTGGGAGGGTTAGAGAGCTCTCAGAATTCATCAAAAATATCTTAATTTGTGTTCCGAAAATGATCCGGTGGTCTTACTTGTGGGTTTAAGAACGACATGAGCTCGAGTAATTAACGACAGAATTTTCCTTTTTGGGTGAACTAACCCCTTAAGGGATCTAAAATATGATCATGCAGATTAAGGCATCAATATTAGCTTTTTAAGTACTAATAAACAGCCAAAATGCTAATAATATGCATGCTAATAAGCAAATAGTTAATAGCAAGAATTGATCCTAACTGTTGGTTTAACTCTGTTTCGCATATGCATGTTTTGCTTTAGTTATTGTGGCCCTATGCTAACTCAGTCTTGTGTTTTTGCTTCCCACCAGTTGACAGAAGTGAATTTGAATAACATGCTGTGTCCTGCTGTCTCTGACCCCTTCTATGGACCATGGTACCGAGTATGGGCGACGGGCCACCAGACTGCCCTGACGTTAGTGCACGGCAAGGCTCTGACCATCCTCTCGCAGCACACCGCTCCCACGTGCCGCCATTTACTGGATATAGCACGTCTACGGAACAAGAAGTTGGACTAGTGTTTTTATCAGCTACCCGGTCCTATATTTTTTTTTTATTTTTTTTCATGGAACAAAACCTCAACTGCGGAACTTGTCCCGCATCCTAGACAAAAGTGTAGCATACATAGAGAATATACAACTTTAGCACTTTTATTTTCTGTTTGGTCACCTTGTTTGGTCCAAACCTGGTTTCTCAAAGCTGGATCATTAGATCGAAAGACTGTTTTAACACCATAGGAGCCGGACTCGAGCAACATTAACCTTGCCTTGTTTTTTTTAGTGTTTGTCAAAATGAACACTCGCTGAACTCAAAACACGCATAACCTTTCTTCTCAAGTTGCCTTCTTTAGTTACACTCAACAGGGGTCCAACCCAGTTCCTTGTACTCGTTTGCCGAATAGCTGATGTGCTGTTATAAACGCTGCATTTCCTTGCTCGCTGGTGAGGCGTTTTTAAGAGACTGTCACAAAATTACATTTTGTTAGTGTTGTGGAAAGTGTAAATGTAGTGGTACTGTATGTCTAGGAGATTTTCCAGAGTGTTTCCAATCCATGGCAGTCTCTTTCTTTTGTATGTAAATAGAACTAAAGTTTTAGCTGAAGTTATTAGCTTCCACAAAATATTTTCTGTTGGCTTAAAGTGTCCGTTTGATTCCATTTGCTATTTGATCAAGTACACACACTCTACTGATATTATCTAAGGCAGTGGTTCCCAACCCTGGTCCTAGAGGCACCCCAAAACTGCATTGTCTGCCAGAATCAGACACATACGATTAGATCATCAGTTACATCTGATTCAGTATATCGTTCCTCATAGCTGGGACTCCAAGACCTGAAATTGGGAGTGCTCAGAGAAAGCACGAGACTGCCCAAATATGGATGCAGTGCACGAGGACTGGTCGTGCCTCAAAGCGCCAGCGTGAATTGCGCCGATACACTGATCTAAGGGAATGGACCGTGTTCTAATATAGCAAATTGACCATTCTTTGTAGAATGAACATTTTAAAGGTTATTTTTTGGTTTTTATTTGTTCAGCTGGGATACTCTTTAGATGTTTCTTATTGGGGGACGTTAAAAAGGTTATTTTCCCTTCATTTTTTTTAACAATCTCAATACTAAGCTGAACACAATTATCAAGAAATGGGTGAATAAACAATTCCAATATGTAGTCAAATGAAGGAAAAATAAGTTCTGTTACCAGCCACATGAGGGCTGCATCTCTTGTTCAGTCCCAAAAACGACTGTTTCTTCTCAAACCCAAAACTAAGATTTGCTGAACCATTTTGTGGCTGTTGCAGTCATGTAAGAAATACAAATTTTAGCAGTCTATTGAATTATGGGATCACTCTCATTTCAATGTAACTTGACTGAACGGGAAACCTGTCTGTTTTGGTGTCATTTATGCACATATGTTTTTATGGTCTATATTAAAGGTCTTCTCCAACATATGACATTGATGAAGATTGTCTTGGTTTATCAAAAAAAAAAAATCAAGTTAGTCTGTGAAGCATAAAAAGACACCCAATGCTTCTTTCAGAATTTATTTTTATTGGATAAATGATTTTTGTTTAAACGGTAAATAACAATAATGTTTTAAACTACATTGCATTGCCACAGCCATCAGCTCAATACCCACCTATAACCCATCGTTAGCCCCACACCCCACCCCACCCCACCCCCCCACCACACCCCACCACATTTTTTTGATGTATTGGCCCTATATTTTGTCATTTTTGTCATTATTATTTTGCAGAGCCGTAGCTACAATATTCATAAGGAATGCCCCCATGTTCAAGTCTCATCACACTTATACAGCAATTCAAGTGGGATAAAGGAATCTAAGATTCTACAGGCGCGAAGTTTGTTTTTCTATAATATATATTTTTTATACTTTAAAATTTTAAGTTTGAAATGACGGAATCCAAACTGAAAAAACAAACAAAAATGGGTCTCCGTGGGCATTCGGGGCTACACCAGGCAACCCCGGTGCCCGCAATGACAACACTGCAAGCTGTCAGTCATCGAAGGGCGCGTTCAAAACTCATCTTCTCAGAGTTCCAGAACATTGAAAACCACTAAAATAATTTAGAAACTAGGTCCAAAATATTTTTTGTTTTGAAAAGAATTAACTCGATATACAAAAACAGTCATTGTGCTGGTTATATTTTTACATTTTTTTTTTTTTCACAAAAAAAGTCTTCAAACAAATTTATTGTAGTTCATTACTTTTTTTTTTATCCTTCCATCATCATCATTATATGAGTTATACTTGCCCCCCCACCCTCATATCTATCAGTGCCGATCTGTATGCCAGGTGCTAGCTACTGACCGAGCGCCAGAGTAAGAAAGAGGACATTATTTTTTTCTCTTAATGGCATTAAAAACTTAAGGAGATTTTAACTCATCCTTTTGTATAAAGTATAAACTGCTGCCGCTCTTAGGACAAACATTAAGAAACCCATAAATCTAAGAGGCACGCTATGGGGTTTTTTTCTTTACAAAAATATAATAATAATAACACCAACAACAATTGATGACAAACAAAAAAAAGAACAACACAAAAAGATGCCAACCTAGTATTACGTCATTTGACACCGTGGTGCAAGTCCTCAAAGACAGACTACAATGAAAATTCATTGAAAACTTCAGGTAGCCAAAATCCTAACACACCATTAGAAATTGTACAAAAGAAAGGAAAAAAAAACACAGAAACACAAGACATTTCTCTTGCAGGGAAGGTTTTTGGAAGGACAGGAAGGCAGGTCTGTAGAGCAGCATTTGGACATGGCTGGAGGCATCTTTGGTTCGGTTGAACACACAAAGGTAACATGAGCCAAACGACGATGGGTTCGACAGCGAGCGCGAAGCTCGTCCGTAGGTGTTCCAACCCAACATGTATGCCTAAAATGAGCATTTGCTATACATACCAAACACTAATCCCAGTTGTGTAGTTAGAAATGACAGAAACTCAAAGACGACATAGCGTGAAATTGGTTTTTGAACTCGTCTTTGAGCAACGTAAATGCAGGTCAGGTACTGAGAGTTTCAACAGTGTTCAAATGTGCCTGGGATTGCGAATGTCCTCAAAGTGCATGTTCAAACTACTCTAGGAACCATGAAAATACTTTGATCCAGTTGCAGTCTTTTCACAAAAACCGATTTTGCAAAACTTACAATGTACAGACGTATCTGACAGAACCAAAAAAACAAACAAACGAAAGAACCGACGTGTCTTTCAGCACACAGTGTCGCTCGCAATCGAATGAACCGATGATATTTGAACAAATGTTGTTAGCAAAGTAAACTCAGCACATTGAACCTCATTATCGCTGTAGTTTTGGCCATATTTAGGTGACGGCGTTCAGCTAGTTAAGCCAGCAATCGTTCAAAATGGCAATGTATATGAACGCGAACATCCACAGCATTTAACGACGGAAACGAAGAGCGAGACTCCAGGGTATTGCGTAAATGTGCACGTCTAGAACAGATGCGATGTTAAGCATATGCCCGAATCCCCCAGGCCATGAGGGAAAGATGGGTTTAGACTCGTCACTACTTGTCCTTTCAAACCTGCAGGAGAGTTTGATACACTGGTAGGAAAAAAACACCTGTAAAACAGATCTGCATATATTGAGGATAATAATAAAGTCTGATATGATCAATGAGTCCGCATGACCAGTCACATTTACTGTGACCACCCCCCGACATGAGGTCCGATAGCACCATTTTATATACTCTTTCTTTTTCTCTCATATCTATATAGCAGTGAAACAAGCATGCCATGTTTAACAGGAGGCCTCCTATTCATGCAAAAAATGTATTGCAAATGTCAATACATCCGATTTCAAATGCAGAGAGTTGGTTTTGCAGCAGAAAAAATGTTCCGTTTGTGCTGTTTTAATGGACCAACAAACGACGCCCTGAACGTCCAACTAAAACTAGGCTAAACACGGAGGCCAACAAAAAGAGATATTTAAAGGGTTGTTTAAGACCAAGAGACAACAAAAGTGTAACTTTTCATAACTGTGACCTACTTCCTGGTAGGTGGGGTTTAGATTAAACAAATGAAAAACAAGGCTGGGCAGTAATAAACACTTGACTGGGTAACAGGCAAAAAAATTAAAAAAAAACTTCACACAAAACCTTCACATTGTGAAATGATCAGTCTCAAGGTAGTTGAGCACTCAGGGCGATGTTTGCTGGTCTACGTCATAACCATTTTAAGGCAAAACAACTGAAATCAGGTTATTTTTTTAGGTTTAAGTGAGCTGGGTAATGACTGTGGATGGAACCCCAAAAGCCCTTAACATTTTGCATATGAAAACAAAAGACAGAAATCGTTCCCGATTTTCCTTTCAGAAGAGGTCAAAAGCGAGTCCACTGCTTCTACAGAAAATATGACACGTGATATTCAGTCTACATCCTGGTCCTTGCAAAAAACCAATAACACTGACACCTTTCAGAGCAAGAGTTTAAAATGGGCTTAACAAATTGTCTGTGAGAAAACTATGAAAACACTTACAACCGTAGTTTAAAAACTCCCTGGTGTGGCATGACGACATTATTGAAACGAGCTTCACCGCGAGATGTGGAGGGGTTCAGACGCCACCAGAGCAGCTTGACTCGAGAATCCGCAAGTTATCTTCTCAATTACAGCCACTGTACAGTTCACGCGTTCGTATTGAGGTGTAAACATTGCTGCCATGCGAGACAGAAATGGACATATTCATCCGTAAGACCAGATCATTCAAAACTAAACAAAGAGCTTTCTTAAGCATCCTCCTGAGAGTGACGATTCCCGTGCCAGGTAAACAGACCAGGAGAGAAACGAATTAAAAACAGCCATTTAGAGCAACCACCCTGCCACAGCATGCGTTAAAAAGAGTATGGCTTTTTTTTTTTTTTAGCTTGTCCCTGTCATTTGACCTTGGTTTCTCACAAAGGTTTTCCTCTCTGTGTGACTAAATAGGAGCGTTACGAAACAGACGAATTTCTGTTGTGAGCAGAAACTGACTAGAAACCAATTACACCCTTAGTACAGAGCTATACTTTCAACCTCACAAACGACACTAGCACAACACATCAACAAAAGAAAAGACACTTGGATTAATACACGTGTAGCAACACTACACAAAAAATGGCCTAACTGTTTATCTAAATAAATTCAGTTCAAATCAACTCCAG
The DNA here is from genome assembly GCA_018155175.1 of Sinocyclocheilus anophthalmus. Classification (NCBI taxonomy): domain Eukaryota; kingdom Metazoa; phylum Chordata; class Actinopteri; order Cypriniformes; family Cyprinidae; genus Sinocyclocheilus; species Sinocyclocheilus anophthalmus. The sequence continues at coordinate 25,909 of JADLZN010007371.1, forward strand.
TAATGCTAAGCGCAACAGCCTTTTGCATTATGGGGAAAATATTCTGTGGTACCCAAAAACTAATTTAAGATAGTGGTTTCAATAATCGGAGAATTTGAGGAAAACAAAAACAAGACTTGACTAGCTCTAACTCGGCCACACTGCATATCCCTACAACCCACAACACTGCTCACGATGAAACGAGAAAGGAAAACAAAATCACCACTCACAAAAGAAAATGATCAGAGGAATTGCACAGAGAGGAAAGAGAATCCCTTAAACCCTGTGGTTGCCTATACGATATAAATGTCAAACTAATACAAAACAATAAAAGAGGGAAAACAACAACAACATTGCACAAGTCACTAAAGCGGAGCGTACATAACAAGCATCTTCAAAACTAGCCCATCATTTAATATGACTTATTTCCATCCACAGACTAAGAAACCTGATTTTAGGAAATTTGTTGAAACAACAACAAAAAAAAAAACTTAGTACTTGTTTATTTGCTTAAAAAGGAAGCGGGGCTTGATATATTTTAGTATATATATATATATATATACACAAAAAACAGAAACTAATAAAAGAATACAAATGCTCAAAATAAATGAATTGTAGTTTTTCGCTTTATAATCACCTAATGCTTATTTGCCACCCGCTGCCATGTCTCCAACGGACTGTCGACATGGCAACGGAAACTATCATCATAAAATGGTACAGTAGTACAGATAGCTAGACCACGAGGGGGCGGGCTCTCCCGGGAAGATGTCCGCCGAGAGGTCCAGTGACTGGTCATGCGGCTCTCCCTGCTAGGGAATAATGGATTTCACGTTGTACGGAGGGAGAGGGTGCCCGATGCCATTCTGGTAGTGATGATGCTGGCGGTGGGCGATGTATTCAGCGTAGCTCATGGTCATCTTTTCACTACGGTACCTAAAACAATGGTGAAAAACGGGGGTAAGCATCAGAACAGTGAAAGACTCCATAAAAAGATTCAAAAATGATGCACTCACAACGATGTGTAATTGATTGCATCGTTCTAATTTTAATATGCTGCAGTAAATTTTATATGAAACAAGTTAAATGTAAATGTATGTGTCTTTAAAAACTAAATGTGTCATTACTTAATAATTTGCATGTCATGAGTGATTGAATATGCTGAAGAGCTATGGCAGAGTGGATGATTATCAGTCAACAGCAACTTAAATGTGGAGCAGCCTCGCACAAAGCTATACTATGTCTTCAGAAGATTTACATTATTATTAGGGGTGTAACGTTACACGCATTCGAACCGTAAATGTTCGGTACGGGTCTTTTGGTTCAGTACACGTGTGCCAAACAAATCACTCAATTTTTTCAGGGAATTCAGACAATAAATGCCGTTTTGGCGCTCTTTGATGTGGCGAGAGATCGCTGTATAGAAGTCTTAGTTCTAAAGGCAGCACAGATGCGCGTCATCCCTCATCTTTAGATACTAGTTTAATGCGAAATAAACCGGAATGACCATCCATGAAAGCTCAGTGTTCCAAGTGCGGAAAGTATTATTTTAAAACAGCTGCAAAAAACACATGTCAGTAGCAGTTTGCATTTACCTAGGTAAGTCATCAGGGTCTAAGCTGGTATGGCTGTAGAGAAATAACGTTCTAGAGAAGAGGCATTTCGCATAAATATAGACTATACTTAATTATATTTTACTTTGCCTGTTAGTGATGTCTTAATTATTTAATGCATGTAAATAAATCTTTACTGAACACAAAGTTATGACAGCCACTGGGGAAATTATTATCTTTCAACAACAAAAAAGAAAGAAATGTATAATTAAGTTAATTTAAAAACTGCACTGTGCGCAATTTGCATACAATTTTGAATGTTGATTATTATAGTTAAAAATAAACAGAAATTGAATTTAATAGTTTGGGCTCTGTTGTTAATTGTAACCTTACAGTAATGTAAAAGGGCTCCCTATAGTTTAGGTAACTCATTAAACCAACAGAACCAACTATAACAGAGCTGAGGAACCGAGCTGGCAGGAGATTAACACTTTTCTCGGGAAGGCCAGCGCAAAATCAGCCCCAGGGACCAATGGCATTCTGTACAAGGTGTATAAATATTGTGAAAGGCTCAGAAGACGACTTTGGAAGCTACTGAGAGTCACATGTAAGAAGGATTTTCTCACGGACAGTTGGCTGGTCACTGAGGGATGCTTCATCCCTAAGGAAGAAAATCAAGCAATTCCGTACCATCTTACTCCTCAACGTCAAAGGCAAGATTTTTCTTGGGATTCTGGCGAAGAGGCTGACCTCCTTTATGCTGGACAGTGGGTACATGGATATGTCCGTCCAAAAGGGGGGAGTTGGCTGTCTTGAGCACACCAGCATAATCACTAAGATCATCGAAGATGCAAAGAAGAACCGTGATGACCTGGCAGTTCTGTGGCTGGATTTAACAAATGGATTTCTCGTTAAGTCAGCAGAGAAGTTGCGGCGGGGTACAGTGTTGGCCAATGGCATCCAGCAGGTACCTATAAGAGCATTTATGGATGACCTCACCATCACGGCAAAATCAGTACCTGAAGGCAGATGGATTTTGGAGGTTCTGGTGGAACTCACCGATTGGGCAAGGATAGAGTTTAAACCTGAAAAGTCCAGAAGCCTGGTATTGGGGAGGGGGCACATTCAGGACCGGTTCCGCTTCAGGTATAGGACAGACCTCAATGATAAGCAGAGTGTGAGGGAGATGATTAACCAAGTAGACACCTGGATGACATCCTTAGAGAAGAGCGGCCTACCCGGCAAATACAAGGTTTGGGGTTACCAACATGGGGTACTTCCTAGACTGCTCTGTCCTCTGCTTGTTTAGGAGGTACCTGTCTCTACCGTCGAGGGATTGGAGAGGAAGATTAACACCTATTTAAGGAGGTGGCTGGATGTCCCAAAAACCTTCTGCTCCATTGGCCTGTACAGCACAGGCAGCAAGCTTCAGCTGGCAATGACATCAGTGCTCGAGGAGTATAAAGCAACAAAGACACGCCAGGCCATGATGCTGCGAGACAGCAAGGATGAAAGAGTACGCCAGGCAGACATTGTGGTCAGGACAGGTCAAACAAAGCTGACGCATATTGACACTGGGCCCAATTTGGACATTTTCACTTAGGGGTGTACTCACTTTTGTGGCCAGCGGTTTAAACATTAACGGCTGTGTGTTGAGTTATTTTGAAGGACAACAAATTTACACTGTTATACAAGCTGCACACTCACAACTTTACATTGTAGCAAAGTGTCATTTCTTCAGTGTTGGCACATGAAAAAATATAATAACATATTTACAAAAATGTGAGGGGTGTACTCACTTCTGTGAGATACTGTATATATACATAAATATACACACAACACACATATTATGCAAACAAAAAACGTCTATGTGGATGCGATTAATCGTTTGACAGCACTAACTGAAATGCAAACTCAGAATATGACACAAACCTAAAATAATTAAATATGTTAAATAGCACAAATATCCTTCATGTATTTAAGCACATTTTATTAACCTCTCTGCTTCTGACCTTCGATGATCCAATTCAACCACACTAAAAAGCAAAAATGACTTTAGATAAAAACAGAAGACATGTGTGTTCAATATTTTTATTGCTGAAGAGTGTTGAATTTTTACATTTTCTTCAGCCTGACTTTTTCCAAAAATATAATTTTTTAAAATATTAAAAACAAGCAAGCACAGACCAGATGAGAAAAAGCAATGCAAATGTATCATAGTGCATTACTTTCCATAAGAAGTAACGCAATGAGTTATTTTCTTAGGAAGTAACACACTATTGTAATGCATTACTTTTAAAAATAACTTTCCCCAACACTGTCTTGTGGCACTGGACACAAGTACTAAAATATTCATCTACTTATAAATAGCCTGTGATTAAAAAAAACAGTTTAGAAAAGGCAATTCTCTCACCTGGTCAATTTAATAGTCTTCCTGAAGTCATTTGTAATGGGAGCTTTGTAACCTCCCTTTCGAAGTAAGGAATCTATGGTCTGAATGTGGTCCCATCCTATAGAGACAGAAATTCAATTATGTTCTTTCATACTGATTGTTACTTTTTGGTCTGCATCTTATTTCTGCTGTTACAGTGTAACTGAAGACATCATGGACAGAAATTAGGCAAGTGTATTTTATTCTCACCTTGCTCCTTCGCAACCTCTGGCAGGTAGGTGGCGGTGCGCTTTGATCCTTTTTCATTAAAAAATTCTATCCTAATGCCGTGAACACCCACCTAGAAAACAAAGACATTTTGAATAATCATATTTATTCCTTTCCATACCTGACCTACATGTAATTGACAAACTGTTACTTTGGTGCTAATAATGACATTAAAATTGTGAGAATAGCTTGTTGAGAAAGAAAAAATTTCATGTTTACTGCAATCAGTTCCGCTCCCGCTCTCTTTCAGAGGCACAGGGAAGAGACAGACATTGAAATATGAAACCAAATAAACAATTATAATAATCTATCATTCGTCTTCAAGCAAGCTTAGGTATTTTTATAGTGATGTGCATTTACTGTATTATGTAGAGATGCACCGATCGACCGGCCAGGGACCGGAATTAGCAGATTTTCCGCATGATCGGCCCGGACCGGTGACCGGCCGGTCAGTCTGCCGATTCCGAGCCGGTCTGTTTTGACATCACACCTATGCTCACATCTGCATGTAAACACGTCATCGGGATGGAAGTTCTTCACTGTGAGTGAAGAAGAAACAAAGTTCGCAATTTGGGTAAATAGGGGTAATAAGGTAAAAATACGTGTAGGGAAAAGTGTACATGGGGGAACCAAGGGCTCGATTAACGCAAGTAGTTTTTTTAAAGGGGCAAGTGAGAGAATTTTATATGCCCAACCGGACAAGAAGCCTGATTAAAATGTCAATAACAAAAATAACTAGGGAAGCACTGAAACGTGACCACCAAAAATTTTCGCGCAAGAATGATTCTGATTATACTGCATTCAGTGTAAACAGAGACTGATAATGTATTTATGTTGTGCCATGAGGCTCGCGCAGCAGGAGTGAGTGTGTGTGTGAGAAGCGGAGATTGTGCAGGAATCAAAACAAATGAGCGCCAATGTACACACAAAGTTCTAGATGCATACTGCGGTAGAAAAAATATATATTTATAATATTTGATTTACACAACCAAGATGTTTCCCCAAATATTAAAATGATTGCAATGTGACACTGATTTTATACAATCTGAATTCAATAAAAAAATAAGTTAAAATTAAGTGACCAGTGACCAATATTGACGGTTTTTGCTCAATTTCGCTGACGAAAATAGTTCCAATCAAAGCCACAGCAGAACTGTTGTGTCTCCAAGCAACACACAGCAGTGTTTTGTTACTGAATGAATCCACATTTTTGAACGAATCTAGTGAGTCAGTGATTCATGCCGATCTGAATGAATCAGCCGTTGAATCGAATAGGTGGAATGAATGACTAAAATGACTGACTCACTTTTTAAAACAGCATTGGCGCACTTACTGGGGTTGATTATTATACAGTGGTGGCCAAAATGGATTAGAAACCCCAATAGTATTCTTCACCAGCTAAAAAATTTTAAGTCAGTTATTTCTATCTTTTGTTGTAGTGTGTCGGTAGGAAATATCAGTTTACATTTGCAAACATTCATTTTGCCATTAAATTTAATAATCCAGTGAGATTTCTGTCTGACAGCAGCCGGTGCTGCACACAGAGATCTGATCTCACCATCACCCAGTCCATCTGGAATGACATGAAGAAACAGAAAAAACTCAGACTAAATCCAGAAGAACTGTGGCAACGTCTCCAAGACGCTTCAAGAAACATACCTGCAAAGCTACAGTACTGTTCAAAGTTTTAGGCACTTGTGTTGAAATGCTGTAAAATGAGGATGCTGTAAAAAATAAGGGTCATTAATAGATTTTCTTTATCAATTAACTTCTATTAACTAAAAGAAATCAACATTTGGTGTGAGCATCCTTTGTGTTTAAAGCAGCTTTTGCCCTCGGTGCACTTGCACATAGTTTCTCAGGGAGCTTTGCAGGAAGGTTTCTTGAAGCATCTTGGAGACATTGCCACAGTTCTTCCGGATCTAGTCTGTCTCAGTTTGTTCTGTTTCTTCATGTCATTCCAGATGGACTGGATGATGATCAGATCAGATCTCTGTGGGAAGCATGGCTGTGTCAGATCCTTTGTGCGAACAAAAAACCAAACAACGGGCAAAATGAATGTTGGAAATGTAAATTTATATTTTCACTGACCTACAGAAAAAGATAGAAATATAATTGACTCGAAACCATAGAAACCATTTTTTAGATGGTGGAAATTTAGTGTTCTAATCATTTTGGCCACCACTGTATAAAAGTATTTTTCTAACCTTCGTTTATTTTCAAACAAAATATTTAATTAAAACATTGATCTTGTAAAATTATTTATGCATTTGCAATTTTGCGGTATAAATGCATTTATGGCACCTCAGCTTATCAAACAGTCTGTGGAAAGCCAGATGCAGCTTTGTGTTTCCGGCAGGGGAAAGATGGGAAGTGTTTTTTATGCTGAATTCATCTGAATGGTAACAACAACTCTAGTTTCTTATTATTTTAACTGAATTAATTGAAACAATGTAACAATTTGATGTGAAAGATGACATTTGATAAAGGTTAGGGGGGGGGGACATTATCATTTATAAACAAAGTGGGAAATGACACCTGTTGTGTTATATACAGCAGTTGTTCAAGTGAGAGATCATTTGTAACTTTGTCCAAATTGGGGGAATTGAAATGTTTAATAATTACTTTTATGTAAATAAATATTTGTTTGCATTGAAAAACGCAGATTTTTGTTTGCATATGCTGTCAATTATAATTGGCAAAAATCGGTATCGGCAGGTCACACTTACAAAAAAAATAAAAAAAAATCGGAATCGGCCAGGAAAATTGCAATCGGTGCATCTCTAGTATTATGGCAATGGTTAGCATACATATCATTTAGCATTGCATAAAAATCTCACAAGCTGATCAGAAAGCAATTCATTTCAAACACTCATTGTCTGTTTTTAGCTGAAAGTGCTTTTAAATATATTAAGTGCTGATATTAGCTGGTAATTGTATATGAAAAAATGAAAAATGAGCAGCAGCACTAACCCTCTCCTTCATAATCTTTGCCTCGGGCCATGATCACACCTTAAGCACTACTCTGGACTTTGAAAGCCCAGAGGAGGCACAATCAAGCCCCAGAAATGAAAGCAGAAATGATCCATTTACATATAGTTTGTGTAAAAAAAAATGTTTAGAAAAGGCAGCTCTCACCTGGTCAATTTATTAGTCTTTAATAGTTATTTGTGATGGAAGCTTTGTAGCCTTACTTTCGAGGTAAGGAATCTATGGCAGGAGTATTTAATTAAAGTTCCAAGAGGTACGATCTCTATATTTCCTTCCCAGCACAGGATGGGGCAATACTTCTTAGGGCTCTTTTTTCCAGTTTTAGTTTTGAAATCTGTAACTGTCAAAGCCACCATTATTGATTTTGTCATGTCCTTCAAATGGGTTTTTGTTAACCTCATTAAAAGGAAAAAAAAAGCTGCTGAAATGAGCATGATGCTCAAGATCTAATGAGGTCTGTTCTTGCGTGGTCACAATATTTAATACACTCTTTTGAAACAAATCACTTGAAAGTCATTTAATAACCGTTTATTTTTATTTGGCATCAGACTATAGGAGATATCATTGCCATAACGTGTTACTATGGCTTGTGTCCTGCTTCAGAAACCTGGCATTCTGAAACCGCAAGCTTCATGCTTTCTAACCTTATCTCAACTTTTTATTCCTTTATGTTGCAATTAATCTGCTTATTGTACATATAAAATACAAGAAGTTTATATCAGTAGTCCCATATTCATAATTGTGACCACACAGTCTGTTTACAGTGTCTACCATTGTAACAGTGTACATCTACCAGATGGATATTATGTCAGTATTATATGTAAAATTAGTTACATGAATACAGACAGTGTACTGAGCACGATACCATTCGGTTACTGAAAGTTTAAAAACGTTCATTTCCCACTAAGATTTGAGCAGATTATTAAACAGAGCTGATTGGTCATTGTGTTCACGTGCTCAACAGAAACGACTGTAATTGGCTTTAATGATCATCGCTTCAATGATCATTGCTTCAGAACCTGCTCAACAGCGCTCAAATCTTAGAGGGAAATTTACGTTTTTAAAATTTCAGTACCGAATGGTATCGTGGTCGGTACTTTTGACAACACTAACAGACACACACATGTGTGTATGTATATATAAAATGGTCCTATAAATATAAACCTGTTGTCTTATTCAGATAGAAATTGGAATATTGGATTAATCTGGTTATGACAATCAGGTTAATGCTTTTACATGATGTTTACATAATCAGAACAATGAAAAGTTCAGAATAATTCCAGGGTGTTATTGTGCAAGAATGTGCAGCCAGTGTATTTCTACTGGATTTCTCGTCTGTTTCATCACTTAAAGAAATCAGACTGTTTAAATCCCTAACCCTAGGTAGAAGCAATAGTGATGCTTGCACTGACAAACCACTAGTGAAGGATTCCTAAAGCAGCCATACACTTCCGGTTCACTAATTTGCCTCTGGGCTTGTGTAAACACGGTCTAGCTCCGAACTGGGTAACTGCTGACAAAAGGGATGAATACACATAGAATGGCAGCAGAACTACATAATGTGAAGACCTGCTATCTGATCTCCAGGATCTGAACATGATGGTTGTGTGAACAGACAGGAAAAGAATGCAGAATAGATGTGGCAAGATGATTAGTGACTTCTATCTGAATGACACGCATCCTATCAAACTATTTTAAGAGGAAGACTCAGCGTAAGCCAGATTACTTTTTCTAAACAACTAAAGTGTGACCCTAAGGTGGGACTGTCTATTATCTGGATGTGGTTGTTAAATGCCTGCAGGACAAGTACAGCACAGCACTCTGCATAAGAGTCTCAGTCAGCTAACAGTAAGGAAAAACACTGCTAACACTACAAAAACGACACACACACATACACAAGACATCATCGTCACTCCTCACCCAGGGCGCATTTCTGTCTGCACTGTTGTAGGTCACCAAGGACAGTATGTGCCTATGTGTATGTTTGCACGGCCTGAATCATCAAGCTTTCACAGTATAAAGCCAGGCTAAATCTGTGAGCTTGTGCTTCATTTGAAAGCGAGTATGCGGTGAGTAGTTAATTCTGCACATCCCAGATTTGCTCTCTGATCACGCAATTTGCAAGCTGTCCTGCAGTGGCCAGACAATTTGTCGACATTGTAGGCTGAGGGCTGCGCTTGTGTCCATGTGGGCAGACCTTGAGAGGGTCAGAAGAAACTAAAACTATCACTTCAGAGGGTCTCACCTCTGAAGTTGTTTCGAGCTCCAGACTGAGCTATGGTGCACTCTGTGGTGAACACTTGCTTTCCTGATTTGTTTGTGTTTAAACAAATGTTCATTCATTTCCTTTCATTTCCTATTGGGGTTATGCTAGACCAATGAGAATACAGGTATGGCTACTTTTTAAGACCAATTAGCCTTTTCCCAAGTGTGACTAAAATCATGAAGTACCATACCATTCTGATTATTAGAAAAATGTAAACAAAATACACTGCTCAAAAATATTAAAGGAACACTTTGAAAACACATCAGATCTCAAAGGGGAAAAATATCATGCTGGATATCTATATTTATATGGACTGGGTAATGTGTTAGGAATGAAAGAATGCCACATTGTTTGATGGAAATGAAAATTATCAACGTACAGAGGGCTGAATTCAAAGACACCCTAAAAATCAAAGTGAAAAAATGATGCAGCAGGCTAGTCCATTTTGCTGAAATTTCATTGCAGCAACTCAAAATGGTACTCAGTAGTTTGTATGGCCCCCACGTGCTTGTATGCATGCCTGACAACACCTGTAATGAGACGACGGATGGTGTCCTGGGGTATTTCTTTCGAGATCTGGACCAGGGCATCAATGAGCTCCTGGACAGTCTGAGGTGCAACCTGGCGGCCTTGGATAGACTGAAACATAATGTCCCAGAGGTGTTCTAATGGATTTAGGTCAGGCGAGCGTGAGGACCATTCAATGGTATCAATTCCTTCATCCTCCAGGAACTGCCTGCATACTCTCGCCACATGAGGCCGGGCATTGTCGTGCACCAAGAGGAACCCAGGACCCACTGCTCCAGCATAGGGTCTGACAATGGGTCCAAGGATTTCATCCCGATACCTAATGGCAGTCAGGGTGCCATTGTCCAGCCTGTAGCGGTCTGTGCGTCCCTCCATGGATATGCCTCCCCAGACCATTACTGACCCACCATCAAACCAGTCATGCTGAATGATGTTACAGGCAGCATAACATTCTCCACGGCTTCCCCAGACCCATTAATGTATGTTACATGTGCTCAGGGTGAACCTGCTCTCATCTGTGAAAAGCACAGGGCACCAGTGGCGGACCTGCCAATTCTGGTGTTCAATGGCAAATGCCAGTCGATCTCCACGGTGCCAGGCAGTGAGCACAGGGCCCACACGTCAGGCCCTCAGGCCACCCTCATGAAGCCTGTTTCTGATTGTTTGGTCAGAGACATTCACACCAGTGGCCTGCTGGAGGTCATTTTGTAGGGCTCTGGCAGTGCTCATCCTGATCCTGCTTGCACAAAGGAGCAGATACCAGTCCTGCTGATGGGTTAAGGACCTTATACAGCCCTGTCCAGCTCTCCTAGAGAAACCGCCTGTCTTCTGGAATCTCCTCCATGCTCTTGAGACTGTGCTGGGAGACACAGCAAACCTTCTGGCAATGGCACGTACTGATGTGTCATCCTGGAGAAGTTGGGCTGCCTGTGCAACCTCTGTAGGGTCCAGGTATCGCCTCACGCTACCAGTAGTGACACTGACCCTAGCCAAATGCAAAACTAGTGAAAAACAGTCAGAAAAGATGAGTAGGGGAAAATGTCAGTGGCCTCCACCTGTAAAACAATTCCATATGGGGGGTTGTCTCATGGTTGCCCATCTAGTGTACCTGCTGTTAATTTCATTAACACCAAAGCAGCTGAAACTGATTAACAACCCCCTCTGCTACTTAACTGACCAAATCAATATCCCAGGAGTTTAATTGACTTGATGCTATACTCGGATTAAAAAGTGTTCCTTTAATTTTTTTGAGCATTGTAGGTTTTTTCATCACTAACAACCAAAGAATACCAGAGGGTTAAATGCATGTGCCCACTGTGCATTGTTTTCCTAAATCCATGCCTGTGCCCATCATTGCTGCTTGCAGCTATATTTTCATTTATGACTCTTTAAATAAGCATAACATTTGTAAGTGTCACACTTGTTCAACTAAGCAGCTTATATTTAATCAAATAGTACTTTTTATTTCATTAAAAAATTAATTAAAAATATCAGTTATTGGTATAAGGCATGAAATTCTAGGGCTGGGCGATATGGCAAAAAAATAAATCTGTATTTTATTTTATTTTTTCCCCCAAACATTTGACAGATTCTCAATTTCAATTTGCTTTTTTTTTTTTACATTTATCTAGTCAACTTAAAAACATAACTACAACACGATTCAAGAGACATTCTCTTTATTAACCATCTAGTTGAAGAAAGTTCTATTCCAAGTGCAGCACACATGACGTGCTCAACATGGTGCAAATGTAACTTAACTCACTTGCAATATGAAGGCACATATTGTTCAAACTTGTCAAACATATGTTCAGAAATAATACAAGGAAAAAAATCTCGAAAGTCAAGGTAATTCAAAATGACAAAGTAAAACACCAGTAGACTATTATTAAATGTTTTGTATAAACAAACTAACAGCAGTTTCAGCCTAGTAGTAGTCATTTACAGTTTTCTTTATTATTCCACTTGTGCTGCTTTTCATTGTTTTTCTTCTATGTAAAAATGTGCCTGATGGAAGCGTTTGACCGTTGCACTCGCATCTCGTGCACCATCATGAGGTTGGATCATTCTTTTCTCTTAACTGTTATCATTAACATTATCAACATGTCTAATTCTACTGTTTGGTAATAGTTCTATTCAAAATCACGATTCCTTGTTTTATGAAAAATAAAATCATGGCAAAACATTAAATTCAAATGAATCGATAATATCGGAAAAATCCCCCAGCCCTGTGAAATTCCATGTTAGGGTTAACGCTATAAATTTTCCCCCTAGTGGCCTGGTCAGGTTAGCGGTTCAGACTTCCCATTTCAAATGGTGGTCTCTGTTGGACCACATAAGACTGACCCTAAATAAAACTTGTGCAAATAATTCAGTGAACAGACACCTATTTACCTCTTCAGGGAACAGTGATTTAGTGGCAAGTGGCATTTATAACTAAAACGTGTGCAACAAAAAAAAAAAAAAACTTAAGTGTCAACAGAGAGTTGTTTAATCTTGTGAATAACGGATGGTAATAGCTTCTGCGCTCTTACCTCCCAGTCTAGGTAATCACCAACATCCTCAAAGTTGGTGAGCAGAGACACTGAGCAGAAGAGGCGAGGCAGCTCGTCCCTCGTCATGGGGGGAAAGCGACTGTCTTTAAGGGCACTGTGAAGACGACATGAAGGCACAAGATTTAGGATAAAGCCATACCATGGGTACAATGTGAAACCATGATTAACATTCAATGAAAAAAACTGAGGTATAAATCTAGCAGCCTGACACAATAAAAAAAAATTGCGATGAACAAGTATTTACGAGTATGAATAGGTATTGGTCAGAATGACTAGTTGTCTAACAACCTAGTGAGTTGATCTAGATTCGTAGACACAAAAACTGGCAGACACAAAAGACGAGGTCACAATGTCTCAGAAAGAGAAGACTCCATAAGGAAAACCCATCACCAAAGAAAGATCAACAGTGAGAGAAGGAATAAGGAAGCAGGGTTCCTTTGGGAAACTTTGTAAGTCAGGTAGCCTGCATGGAGTCTCCGAGTCGGCCGCCAAGCACGTTCTATAAATAGCCTGAATTAGCACTGGGCGATAAACAATGTCATATCAAGATCATGATAAAAATAGAAGTGGAAACGAGAATAAGTCTGGACATTTTATTAGCATATAGCTGGAGCGGGTGGGTGCGGAATAGAACCTTGAGGGAGCGGGACAAAAAAAACCGTCCCGCGCAGACCTCTACTTCAAACACACACTAAAACTTAAAGTAAAACTGAAAGGCCATCACGACAATCAAGTTTTTTTTTTATTATTATGAATTTATACAGTTCTGTTGTGCAGCAACTTGCTTGACAATAAAAATGCAATGTTTTGTTGTAAACTGATTTTCATTTAAATGATTGATTAATTTGTTAACGTGGCATTAATTCATTCATTAGACACCATTAGTTATGTTACCTTCATTCTCAAGGTCTAACCAACATGTGGAAAGCATTTCCTTCACCATTAATGGTAAATTAATATCATGATAAATATCAATATTGTACGATATGGGAAAAAAATATTGTGACAGCATATTTTATACATTTTTCTGGAATATATTCCAGGATTGACTGTTGAAAAAATTAAATACTTGAGAAATCATTATTAATTTATTATTACTACTACTATTATACACATATAATACATTTATGATGATTATTATTATTACTACATATATATTATTTATTTATTAACATTTACATTTTCAACAAAATAACTATTGCAATATAAACTATTATCATAAATTATTCATATCATGATACAAGATTCAATTTTTGGTTGCCAGATGTCACACGTTTGATGTGATCTGTCATGTCTGTGGGTTGATCATCAATCTTGGAATGACCCTCCATAAATGAATGAAGATTAATATCATTAATAATAACAAGTCTGATTCAATGCTTGCATTTTTCAAGATTAGTGACTGATTTTGGGAACAGAACGAACTTAACTAGTCACTCTAAAAAAATGCATTTGTGTGTATAACCACCCGTAGGGACCTGATGTGAGTTTTTTTTTCGTGGGTGCTCTGCCATTCTTCAAGCAACCATGGGATCAGTGCCTATGACAATGAGTAAATTAATTCAAATTTTCATTTTTAATTTTAAGTTTCTCAAATACACAGTGAAGAGCTGTGCCAAAACACACCTACTTTCAAATCAAATGCTCTGTAGTCCATGTAGCTTTCCTAATGCTGACAGATCCCATGAGAACATTTCCCAGATGTCAACTGTTGCTTGTGTTTTTCAGCACTACTTCATTACCCACGAGAAGCAATTAAGCCGATTAAAGCCTCATTATTTCTCCATCAGTGTGTGCACAGAACATGACATAAAGCACTAAAATGTAAAACGATCCACAGCACAGTTTTTCAGTTTTTGTAGACTGTTTGGTAAGCTCTTGGCACATTTTGGCATATTCAGGAAATAGGCATGCGGGATATTAAAAGCAAAACATTCCTCATGAATGACTGACCAAAAATATCCAACAGGGCTTGGAAAAATATGGGGGAAAAAATTAAGAATTTGAAAATTGAATTGAGCATGGAATTGCACTTATGCATTTTTCATGCATTTTTTGCCATCGGATCAAATAAGACCACTTTAAAGTCATCCTAAATAAAAATATCTAAATACTATCCGGATATGAAATGGATGTTAATGCTAGGTGACGAAAACATGCATGAACTTGTGCAGGACTTGTTACAATACTTAGTTCTGATTGGCCAATCGATGGCCTTACGGAGTTTATTCTGTAAATTATTATTATTATACATAGAGAATTTCAACATTTTTTTTGCATGCACCAAAATGACTTTTATTGTATGGATTAAAAAGCTTATGGCAGCAGCACCCGTGATGCTTAATTCTAGCCACAACAATGCATTACTATACTCATTACTTTACTCATTGCCACCAGACTGATTCACAAACCGAATGTGGAAGCCTGGAGGTTAACAACATTGTTATTGGTTATATAAGCTGCTTCAAAGTTAACGAGAGGATGGAGAAGTGAGAATTTGGCAGCGAATGCTGGGCTGAGCTGAGCCAAGACCCAAGCATCTGTTCTGGTGTCTCCGTTCCTGCTGAGGGAAGTATGTGGCTGTAGTTCTAGAGATGGATGACTAGCTTGGAAGCAAGGTCAAGCAGCTGCTTGAGAAAGAGACATCTAAGATGTTCTTTACAGGCAATGAATGTACAAGTGTTAAAGTGCATAGGCAACTTCAAGTAGGGCTGACTTCTTCCTGAAAAGTGAAAACTGGTGGCAGTCCAGTACAGACTGTAATTTTGCTGAAATTACAAAAAAGCAAAAAAACAACCAAATGGCATTCTGGATGCGAGACTCACAATTGTTTAAAATAGAGTTTACCGTCAAAACGTTGTCAAGATTAATGCCTTGACTTGAAAACTTTAAAGTATACTCAAACCTCTTTTTAGTTGTGATAGTGGCTCAGTCCACATCACATTCACATTGATATTTTCAAGAAACCAAACGAATGTATTGTTATTATTATTATTACTCCTGTCAGTAGAGAGGGAGTGCAATTAATTTTGAGCACAAAAAAAATCATGTAGAATATTTGTTGCATGTCAAATTTAGGATCAAAATTCTAACTAATCAAAAGAAAAGAAAATGTCAGATTTCATGTGGTTTGTGCTATTCACACTTATTCAAGTCACATTTGTGACTCACAAAATTCAGATTAGGGCCACCTTTGCCTGCAGTCTGAACATAGCCTTTAACAGCCCTGGTATAGACACTGCGGTGCTTTCAAAACATATTTTTTTAAATAAAATTTCAGTGGTGTGCGCTTGCGGTGGGACAATGTGTTAACTGAATAATAGAAAAGGGGGATGGTGGAAAAAGTGTAGGAAACCTGTTTAGAGACACTAATTATTATGTATTATATATTTTTAAATGTATTTATTTATTTTGCAATTCCATTTGGCACCACTAGAGGAGCAGTAAAAAAACACTATTAAAAGGGTCATATGATGCTTTTTGCAAGATCATTATTTTGTATTTGGTGTAACAGAATATGTTGATATGTTTTAATGTTCAAAAAACACATTTTTTTCAAGTACTGTACGTTATTGTAGGTCCTCTATGCCCCGTCTCTCTCAAATGCTTAGTTTTCTACAAACTCCCTCCTTCCGACAAGCGCAGTCGCTCTGATTGGCCAGCTGACCCAGTGAATTTTGATTGGCCGAACACCGCAAGCACTCAAATGTAACGCCCCTTACCATAATCAAGAGCTTCATCTTTCAAAATAAATGTAAACACAGAACCCGAAAGGGGAACAGAGTCAAGTGACAGACACAGTGATGAAGGGATGTGTTTGCAGTACAAAAGCACGGTAAGACAGCTGCCTCACTGTGATGTGACATGTCTCTCTCTTTACACACACACACACACACAACACACACACACACACGATGCGCAAAACTCATTTTGAACAGTCAATAGCAAATACTTATTAACTAATAACAAAACAGTAGCTGATTCAGATGTGCCAGTTTGTCATAGCAAAGTCAGAATGACCTTCTCTCCTAGGTTCACGAAACGGTCATACATAAAATGCATTGCTGTTCTGTTGCAACTAATCTTAAAGATTCCTAAATGCATCTACTTTCTGGAAGGTCAAATAAAGTGCTTTTGCTTTCTCCTAGAAACACACAGTGTCTCCCTGACATTGCTGCTTCAACACTAACTGCGTTTACTGAAACCACGCATTCTTTCTTTGCGTGCACATTTGGTTTGCATTATGCTAATATTTCCACATAGTAACGTAGATATGTGGGGGCGTGTTAGAACGAGCCGTTTTAGAAGTCTTAACTTTGATAAAGAACATCTCTTTTGGTTTGAGACTTTAGTCGTTGCAACTTTACAGATATTCTTTATGAACCAAGAGCTTGTAACAATTCAAAGATAAAGGAAAAATTTAAATCACATCATATGACCCCTTTAAAATATTTTTTGTTGCACGGAACCGCCGAAATTAAGATGTAGTAATGCATTAAAACAGGAAATCCTCATTTTGGTAATAAATATTATCATAAATATTATCACATTAGAAGACGCATTAGAAAGAGAAAAGCAGAATTTCAAAGAGGGATGTGGCATACCTGGTAAGGGTGTACTCCCTGAGTCCTGAGTGCAGGTTCATGGCAGAAAATGTACCTATACAACCCCTTAACCGCTTGTCCCGGCCGATTTTCCAAGTGACAAACAGTGGGCTGTTGAAAAAGAAAAGAACATCTATTAGAAAGCTGTTAGAATGTGCATATAACTCAAGTTATGAAGGCAAAAATATCCCTGTATAGGTTTTTGCAGGGCTCCAGACTAACTACTTTTACTAGGAGCACTGTAGCCCCTGACTGAAATTTTTTAGGAGCACAAGCAGAAATTTAGGGGCACACCTTAAATCAGCCCACAATGCAACCGTTCACATTTTCCCCATTTTAACTCTATTACTGACAAATGCTTTGATAATAAATACTTAAATCATAGAAATTACAATGTGCAGTATTCTTTTAAAACAGTAACGTGCAAAATCAAATTTTCGTAGAAAAGATGTATATGGTACTATATTAAACCCTTATTTCTTCTATTTGTCTCTATGAAACTGCAACAACTCAGTGATTAATGGGATTCGTCGCAAATATTTAAGCACTATGACGTTTTTTTCATCATAACACAAAAAGAGGTGAAACTGACAAAATATGATTTCTTTGATTTGATATTTAAATAGATTTTCCCTTTCAAAACAAGGAAAAAGGTATAATGAATGACAATAGCAAATAAGTGCTATTCTGCTGCCAAACGGGTTAGCGGGCAGTTTTTTGGCTTTGTTTCGTTTGCCGTTTCTCATATGCGACAGAAACGGCTGTGCGAGTTGAACAACGCGGTGGTTGCGCCAGTGCGACCGCGCACAATTTACTCGCACTGGCAGAAAAAATGGTTGCAATGCTGCTTGTTTTGATTTATATTTATTGATATGATATAATTAAGTTCTCACACAGGTAATCAACACGCAAGCGTGCAGGTTTTTTTTTTGTTTTTTCTCCACTAATATAGGCCTGTGAGTGCTGTCGCAAATGTGTGTTGCTTTAATACAACAGTTACCACACAAGTAGTTAATATGAGTGAGTTACAGTTTAGGCAGTCAACCACCTCAAGCGAAGTTAAAACTGTTCGATATAAGGGATTTTTATTCAAAATTTGGCATTTCCATAACTCGTTTCTCATGTGATACTTCAAAGTGCGCATTGAAATAGGGTGATGGAAACATAGCTAATGAGACAAGATATTTCTATAAAAGTTTCTGTGCACAGTGTGAACAACAAATTACCTAAATAGGCTGAAACTTACAGAAGGAAAAAAGTTTGGCTAATGTAGTGTATGGCTTAATTAAAATTTGTGTGCTCACAAACCACTTTTCTTCAGTATAAATTCAAATGTTTCCATGGCCACAATGTAACATTTGGCTGCTAACCAATTATTTTGTTAACAAAGCTTTGTACTTCACTGGCGTTACATTTGAATTGAGTCAAAAAAAATCACGATGTTTTCTATTCTTTCATCAGCACACCCACACACTAAGGTAGAAGAAACACATGGTGTTAGGATTGTTTGTGTAGGCAGACGTTTCCTTCAACGGAAAGAAGAGGGGCAGATATAGTGTCAACAGATGAGGGGAAAGGGGGGAAGAAAGGTTTTTCCTTTGGAAATGTTTGGATTTTTCTGGGGTGCGGGCAGCTGTAAAAGGGGAGAGAGATTAAACTTAGTTAACTATTGTCCCCAAGACCCAAAAAAATGACTTAAAACCAATCCCAAATTTTGCTGTCATGCTCCAGCGTTTTTGTTTCACTTCTCTCTAGGTTTTTCAGTTTCTATAGCTTGCGGAATGATCCAGCTGGGCTGTATATTTGGATATAAGTACACAGTCAGAACCAAACATTACACACACTCCTTTTTCTGCCAGGAGCCAATTCAATGCTTGTCTAGTCTGCCATGTCATTTTACTTGTGGGACCCAATTGTTGTCCCAGGGCAGCTAGGGCATTATCGGTATAATTGATGAATCTCTGTTGATTATAGTAAATATAATTTATCCATTCTAAGTTCTTATTTGGGGTTATCCATACAAGTATAGACTCAAATCCAGACTTGATCTCATTTCTTGCTTTATATTTCTCTTGTATTCCCCTTGGTTGGCCTATCACATCTGAGTATACCTCTGGGTCTGCTTCATAAGCTCTTTTGTCTCTATGTCTTTTTAGTTGGGTCTGCTTAATTTATTTTAATTCTCCTTCAATTACTGTCACAATGTTTGAATTGACCTTCTGGGACTGGTATGTGGCCAGTGGGAGCAGATATTCCTTTTCTAACGTTATTCTTGTCACACACTTCACACTCTGACAGATACCCATCCACCATAGCTTGTAAATAAGGTGACCAATATCCCTGCCGCTTTATTTTTCTAATCACTTCTCCCCTTGTGCAATGATCAAAACAATGCGCGTCAGAGATGAGGATTGTAAGCAAAGGTGTGGGAGCTATCATGTGTCCCTCATGAGAACGGCAAACTCCATTTACATCTCGAGTTGCCCCTCTGTGCTGCCACACACTGACTTCATATGGAGTAGCTTGTTGTTGCATTCGTGCAACATCAGCCAACTGAGGTTGAGGTTGAATCAAAACAGAAGGAGCCATTATTGCTGTTGTACAGCCAGAAGCCTGCTTAGCATATTGATCTGCCGCATTATTTCCCTTAATTACAAAATCATTGCCTTTATTATGTGCTTGACATTTGATGATGGCCAAATGTTTGGGTTGCATCATGGCTGATATTAAATCAATTATCCGGTCACCATGCTGGATAGGTGTGCCATCACTTTTCTTAAAGCCTCTTTGCTTCCAAACCGCTCCAAAAAGATGGCATACGCCATGTGCATATGCAGAATCTGTGTAGATGTTTACTTTCAAATCTTTGGCCAGCCTACAGGCTTCAGTTAGAGCTTTCAATTCCGCCAGTTGTGCTGAGCATGGTTGTTCACAATGCTGCACCACCACTGGGATAAAATCATCATCAACTCGTTTTACAACTGCAAATCCAGCATGATTTCGTAAATGGTCTTTAAAACATGAACCATCCACAAAATAGTCAACATGTGCTTCTGGAATTGGTGTTGACTCTAGATCTGGTCTCAATCTAGTAAAGGCTAGAGAGTCAGCTACACACTCATGTGGTGTGCCTTTATCTTGTAATGGTATGAAACTTGCTGGATTTACTGTTGTGTATCTCTTAATTGTAATGTCTGGGAAGGTCAGCAATGTTGAATAAGCTATACATCTAGAAGGAGTCAAGACAATCTTCCCTTGTTCTATCAGTTTTACTACTTTATGGTGAGTGTAGAGTACAACTGGGTACCCCATAGTTATTGTGGAGGCGTTTTCATATGCAAAATATACTGCTGCTGCTAACCCTTGTTGGTAACATGGTGGGTAACCTTCAGCTACATTGTCTAATTTTGTGCTATAATAAGCAATTGGCTGTTTTTTCCTTCCGCTGCAAGTTTCCTGCATCAAAACTGCAGATGCATAAACATCTTTTCTGTTTGCAATGTACAAACGAAATGGTCTGTCATATGTGGGCATGATCAAGGCAGGAGCGGTCTGTAGTTCTTCTTTCAATGATTCAAATGCTATTAGTGCTTCTGTGTTCATACTAGTGGTGCCCTAAGATTTTGACAGCC
>JADLZN010007372.1:0-20812 GCA_018155175.1 Sinocyclocheilus anophthalmus
TATATTATTTATATTAATATATATATATATATATTATATTTTTTTTAATGTGATAGCAACTCTGAATTTCCGCAACTTATCCAGTTTACGGTGTCAAATGATCCTTCAGAAATCATTATAATATGACAATTTGGCGCTCAAGAAACATTTCTTATTTTATTCTTATTATTAATGTTGAACACAGTTGTGCTGCACAATATCTTTGTGGAAACCATCAATTTTGCAGACCTCAATATCTTTACTTTTGATACATTTATTGCCTCCTCCTTCCTTAATTTTTTTAATAAATAAATGTTTGAACATTAATGTAAATGTAAGATTAAATGGCAGATTTGCTGCCATGATGCTACTGTTTTTGATCGTTGCTAATGTTTTCTGAGGGGGTTTTAGTATATAGTGCAGTTGCTAGAGTATTCTAGGTGGTATAAGTGGTTGTTTACTAGTCTAAGTCAAATTGGGTTGCTTAGGAAAGTAATAGAAAACTTCTCCACAACAAGCTACATGATTTTAGTTATTATTCCTGTCTAAGACAAGTTAGTATAAAGTTTCTATACACCAAGTATAAGCTAGTAATGGTGATTCTAGTGCAAACAGGACTAATAAAGGTTCCTGTTCCTGTCCACAAGGAGTTTAGTGTTTCATGCTGCACTGTTTGTTCTCGAGATTGTGTCTGTGAGATTGAGTTGAGTCATGACAGAGTACACCGCAGTTTCCATGGCTGCAGTTAACCCATTGTCTATTACCATGATGAATAATTTACATAGCCGTAAAACTAGCATCCAAAAATCTTTGTGTCCATCAAGATTGAAGAGGGTAATGAGATTAATCAAACATTGTCTATAAAGGTATAAAAGCCAAGAAACATGCGCACACTCATGCAAGAATGTTAATAGGTGATTCATATCTAGTTAAACCTCTTCTAAAGACTCAAAACAAGCCCAGACAGATGCTGAGGCATCAGAGACACGTCCCTTCTGAACTTATCAGTGCTTTTAAATGGAGTTTTACTCTTCAACATGTGATCAATACACTGTGAGGTATCATATAGTAACCAAATAATTTTGTTTCTAGTTTTACTTTTTAAATTATACTTTAGTGATACACATTATGAACAACAACAGCCAGACCTAATTCATCTGCACTTTAAATAGCTACCATGTGCTGTCATAGTACTGTTTATATTTTCATACACAGTGTACTGCACCGCTACTATTTATATCATTGGCTGCTGTTTGTTTTGTAGAAAGTATGTTGTGTCGTCTTTCATACTGTGTACTATGTACAAGTGAGTGACAAGCAGTTTCTGCATCACATCATGCTATAGGCCTGTCATAGAAAACTTTTCATATATATATATACATCCTAATGTAATTATAATCTATTCATACAATGAGAGCTTTATTTGCTTTGTTTCTGGGCATCACATTACAGCGTGGATTTTTCCAATATGTGTTAATTATGCAAAGAAACAGACTAAGAGCCGCCTGCAGCCAGAAATCAACGACTACTTAAAGCCGAACGCATTTTAATCTGTGGCACGTCTTGAATGCCGGGCTGATCCTCCTCAGCCTGGTTGTTTGCCTGCAGTCTCTGAGATCCTTGCAGGCTTTGGGTCCTGTTCCCTCCAAGTGACTTCCTGTGTCTCATTTCCTCCTGAAGCGAGAGTGGCTTTGGCAAACGCAAATACAGTTAATCAGATGATGAGGATTTTTCATTTCCTGTCATGCCAGTCTGGCCGCAGAACATGCATCCATATTAATAGGCTGGAAGTGATGATTCAATAACTTAATTCCAGAGTAATAGAGAGAGAAAGTCCTTACATCTCTGTCCAGCATCTTAGACGACGCATCTGTGATCTGCTGCGTCTAGCTCACATTTCAGAGTATTTTAAGGCTCTAAATGCTTTAACGGACCACGTTGCAGGAACTTTAACAAGATACAACCAAGAAGTTGGCTGGGATATCAAAAGTTGTTTTTATTTTGAAATTGAAATTTTGGGATTTAGGAAAGGTATTTCAAAAGTACACCTGCTCCCACTATGTGTAACTGTTGTGAAACATTGAACGTTTGGGGTCTTTTAGTCAAACTGATGAACACTCCATTCACGATATAACTCGTAACTTTAAGATTTGAGGTTAACTTATTTGGTTGCTGTCCGCAGGCAGAGGAGTTGAGGGAAGCGGCTTCAGCTGACTCTGATAACCCCAGGGTCTTGGGAAGATGCTTGGAAGATAAGTATGCAACGGCAAGATACAAAATTATGTTGGAGTTGAGGAGATGGAGGTGACAAAACAGCTGATGCACTGCTGATGTGCAATCAGCAGTTACAGGGAGCGTGTGCAGGTCACTGTCGTATGCAGAAGCCCCATCGTGCGGATGACTAGGGTGAGGCAGCGCATGCGCCGATGAGAATCTGACAAACGTGGACAGTGCAGGGTAGAGATCAAAACAAAACATCGGTCACTTATTAGAAGTACAAAACGGGGATTTGTAAAGAAAAATGTTGGAGGATTTCGATATAAGCCAAAGTAAGTAAGGTAACTGCTTCCTTTGCTCCTGTAAACAAACGTTGGTTCTCGCGAGACTAGCATATTCTCATCGGCGCATACGCTACGCATACATCCTATGTCATCTTCCCGGAATGGCTTCCACGTACGACAGTTAGCAGAAGTTAGAGAAAACAGGTTATAATGCTTTAAATATGGTTATTTTTCTTACAAAAACACATCGATTCAATACAGTAGGCCTTTGTTCACCCCCCGGCGCAGGGTTGAGGATCACTTTCATCTAAGGGATGGAAGCTCTTTATTGGACTCTTTTGGAACGTTGAATATTTTAAGCTTGGAAGAGCCAGGGCATTTTTAAATATAACTCTGATTGGATTCATCTGAAAAAAGAAAATCTTATACACCTAGGATGCCTTGAGGGCGAGTAAATCATGGGGTAATTTTTTTATTTTTATTTTACTATCCCTTTAACTGAAAGATTAGATGTTTTCACTGCATTTAGGAATTGTATAAAATCAAATTAATTAGTTAAATTTCAAAATTAATTTCTGTGCAGTCTGTTTTCCTTTTGATTATGGATTACTGGTAGTCTATCATGAGCACCAGTATCTGTAAGCTTAAGACATTTACTAACTAATAATTTTTAGTCTTGTGGCCAATTTGGGGGCTTTTACACAACACTGTTTTCAACTAAAAACAGATTTTTTTTTTTATGCTAGGGCCATTTATTTATACAACAACAGCGTTTTGCAGGCCTGAAAACCCAAACTTTTGAAAACGGGTTTTATAGTGCAAGTTTTTGAAAAGTATGCCATTATCATCTCTACAAAAACGTATTTTACTGCAACTACTAGCATCAAGAGGCATGTGATCAAATAAGCACTTTCTGTTTCCCGATCAGAGATGGGAGGGGAAAACATGCAATTGACTCACAAAACAGATGCAAGGAAAACACAGTGCACTCTGGCAGCATCCAGCTGTCTGTTTTCTGGATATAAATGGCTGAAATTATTAGTATCACTGTCCGCTGATAAATGGGTTATTCACAGGACCCTCATGCTAGCTGGCTTCCTCTAGATATCTGAGCATCATCAGCAGTAACATGTCACTGTTTTTTATGCATATGAGTACAAACTGAATATTAAACAAAACAAAGTGCAGAAGAATACTATTTGGATGAATATCACACTGCTTTGAGGGATCAGTCCCAGTATATTTCACTTTGCAGCATTACTAATATTTCATTTAATATGACATTTTTTAATTAGCGCCTGGTAATTTAACCATTTTTAAAAACAGCTTTTAGACCAATATATGCAACTCGCGCAATGGAGTGCTTATTGGACTAGACTGCTTTTATATTCTGCACTTTTGTGTTGATAAAAAAGGTATAATTTCTTTGATAGGAAAGAATTTTTCATTAGAAATATTGATATCATCCTGTTCCCTCCCACGTCAGTGCAACTCACCTTTCTGACTGAACTGCTGACATAATTCCAAGTGTATGAACAACTAAATCCAGAGAATCCAGGCTATGGCGAAATATATACAGTACTGCCACTACAGTTTAATATGGTATTTATGACAGCACATAACGCCTAAAATAAGGGTTGAGTCTGAATTTGAATCCGGTGCCCATAATTGCTGGAACACACTTCTGAAAACTTTATGAATGCAAATGCATACATAAATTGCAGAGGTGAATTTCTAGTCTTGATTGTTCTTTTAATTTTTGTAATGTTTTATGCTACCTAATGATCTGGTTTCCCTCAGTAATAAGATTTGAGTTTTCAATCTCGAGGGGCTCAGACTGGTAGAAAAATAAATACAGACAAACCTAAGCACATTTATAAAATTACTGCAGGCTTTGACCTTTCTAATACTTTCACATTTCTAATGCTAGGCTGTCAGCACTCTCCAGTTTAAGATAAGACTGATAGGCATTTTACACTACATTTACATATACCAGATCCATACACAGACACCATATTTGTCCAAAGCAGCTCATAAATAAGGAACACAACTGCATTAGTAATTGTAACATGATATAAGCATGATACCCAACAAGACAATGTCAAAACCAAGAACTCACCAGAACAGGAATGACCAAAATACAGGTGTGCAGTGTGCACAATTAACATGGAAACAACCAGCATTTACAATGACTTAAATATTCTTTCAAAATACAAGACACAACCAATTTCAAAACAAAAGCCTGGCCTAAACTAAAAGACTTCATGTCTCATAAAAAAGTGTCATGCAAAAAGCATGATGTGTATGACACCCCTAGTAAAAAAAAGTCATATATTTAAAGTGCATTTATTTCATACTAAGTATAGTTAAAATATATTAACATATTTACTGACATATCACTCGAGACTTACTGATATAAAAATATAATTAAACTTTGGTAGTACTTGTGCACAATGCACATTCTTAATATTAAGCCTAAAATGTGTTTTATTGACAAATATTGTATGATCTTTGAATAATATCGATCTTTAATGCATATATTTAGGTGTCCTAAAGGAAATAACTTAAAGGGATAGTTCACCCAAAAATGAAATTCTGTCATAATTACTCACCCTCAAGTCGTTCCAAAACCTAGACCTCCGTTCACTTCCGAATGCAAATTAGTATTTTTGATTGAATTCAGAGAGCTCTTCGGACCCTCCATAGACAGGTTCCATAAACTTGCAAGGGACATACTAAAGCTACGAAATTTTATGAAGCTATGAGAATATTTTTTTGTGTGCAAAAGAAAACAAAAATAACAACCTTTTTCAACAATTTGTCTCCTTCGCGTCACCAGAGCCATTTTGGAGAGTATCCACTGAATGTAAACAACGTATGCTGTTCTTTGTCAACTGCGCTACAGGTACAATTGCAGGATATTTCTATTAAGTACATAAATATGTAAATGTAATTGTAGTATATTAGCATTAAATAAATGTATTTCAAATACATTTATTTTTCACAAGGGACAATATGTCAGATGTTCAGAATACACACAATGTACACATAAAATATACACATTATTTACAATATGTTGTGAATTTACTACAGATAAAAATTAATTTAACTGTGCCTAGTCTCTGCTTATCTTCCTTTTTTTCTGTCACTTTCCCTAATCACCACTCCTTTATCCTGTATTCCTTCTCCAGCAAAGCACACTGCCACTGTGCAGTAAACCGCTCTGCCACAATCACTTTGCCTTCATAACATCCAATTAAGCACACCAAGCTTGAGAAAAAGGGCTACAGTGTTTACATTTGAAGGCAAGGCAGATGTGTGTGCTGACCACAGACAGCTTTATATAAAGCACGAGACCCTGTTACGCTGTGGCACTTCAGAACATGCTGCTACTTTTTGATGTGGATATGCAGGATAAGGCTATAGAATCAACAGCAGAAATATCAGTTAATAACTTTCAAGACACACCACTTTAAAAGCACAGTTTTCAGTCTATGCATATAATTAATACTTATGCAGGACATTGCTTAGGCAGATAAGCACTATCCAGATGTGTTTTAAAGATTCAAACATATTGGTTGACAAAATCTGTAAATTAATTTTTAATCTTAAATTTACAATCTTAAAGCACCATAGAGCTCAATGAAAAAACAACATTAAGATGTCTATTATTAAATTAGAAATGTGAAAAAAATGCTACAAACTATAAACAATTATAAACTAAGTTAAAAAATTTCCAATATTCAGGATGTTATTTATTCATTTGTTTGTTTATTAATAAATTAACTGATTGAATTTTTAGTAAATAATTTTAAGAGTAATCATTTTAAATAATATTTTGAACTTTATATCATCAAAAAAAATCCTGAACAAATGTATTGCGGTTTCCCCTATAATATTAAGCCACACAATTGTTTTGATAATAATAAGTAAAGAAAATTAATCATATTAAACATATTTAAAAATGTGTTTTGAGCACCAAATCAGCATGATTTCTGAAGGATCATGTGACACTGAAGACGGAGTAATGGCTGCTGAAAATTCAGCTTTGCCATCAAAGGAATAAATCACATTTTAAAAATATATTGAAATAGAAAACAGTTTTATATTGTAATAATATTTCACAATATTACTGTTTTACTGTATTTTTGCAGCCTTGGTGAGCATAAGAGACTTCTTTCAAAAATCTTACCAGCCCCAAACTTTCAGCTTGTAGTGTATAGTTTTATTTACAGTGTTTCTCCAGTATCCAGAATAAATTCCAGTGAGAGAAAATGAAATAGTCCGTCATAGGTGGGTTATACAGTTTCAGATATACCATTACATTACTTTTACAAGGGATCCGAGTTATAAATCGAGCATAAATATCAGTTAATTACTGTACCATTGCATCAGACTGTACTTCACTGGAGAAATAAGGCTCAACTTCAAGTTTTCATTATTAGTCATAAATGAAAGTGAATGCAGTGCTACCATTCCAGTGGTCATAACCTCAGACTGCTGATTAAGGCCTCGCTGACACTTAATCTGAAATTGATGTGCTGCTGCTAGACTGAGCTAAACTCCCTTGGTGGTTTTTACACTGCAAATACACAAGCTTTCTATTTTATCCATGAGAGTTCATATGGTTTTTTTCACAGACACATATACGACAATGAGATAAGCTTAAACCCATCTACCAGTGGTCCTGGATTCATTAATTTCCAGAAAGTGTAAATTTCCTTAATGTGAAACATCCCATAACCACAGTGACTGAGGAAGCTTAATGAACCTTAGAAATTACAGCCGCTATGGCCATAGAGTTACCTGGCCATACTGATATTACACACAGGCTACTGTCCCCAGTGAGACAGTTCAAGGAAAAGCAAAGCAGATGAAATACTTTCTATATGCAAAAATGTCTCCTTCAGGCATAAATAGGTAGAAAGGCATTATATCGTTATCTGCTAAAAAATGAAGCACTGAAGTCATTATGGTGCCGCCAATGGAGTAACATTTTAATAAACTAATGTTCTCCCTTCTGCTTCTCATTGTATTTTAATGTCCACAAGTCACTACAATAATAAAATCTACCCCTGAAGTAACTCAAACTCTGTCCCAAATAAGAAAACAACAGAAATGGCATTATACACTGGTTCTGTATGTGAATACATTTTTGGAAACCAGTTAATGCAAGTTAGCATTTAACAAGTGTTAATGCTACAAAGCTGCAAAAAATGCATTTACATATTTATGTGCTTAATAAAAATACCCTGTATTTTTTATACTAAACTGGTATACTTAAAGTGCTGAAGTCCAACTAAAGATGTGCTGAAGTATATCTGATTGTGCTAAAGTGGAACTATTGCAAGTATACTTCAGGTACACTTTAAATATATTGCTGATATTATTCAAAGATCACGCAATCCTCATCAATAGTGACATTAAAACACATTTTAGGCTTAATATTAAGAAACGTGCATTGTGCACAAGATGTACTCCAAATAAAGATTAATTATAATTTTTATATCAGTACGTCTCGAGCGATATGTCAGTAAAGAATGTATCGATTGGACACTTACTTAGGATGAAAATAAATGTATTTAAACATATTACGTGGGCGGTCAAGGGACGGAACTGCACAAAAATAGGGTTTATTTTTAATATTTTTTTAGCCATGAAAAAGATTTTCAAGATTTGTTTTTTAGTTTTTTCTTTTTACTTCATTTTAAAACATCTCTCAAATATTTGTATCTTATAAGTTATTATTATTAGTATTTTTATATTATTATAACTTATACTTTACTTTTTTTTTAGGGGCAGCGTGTACATAATCATAATTTGAGAAGCTGTTGAGTTTCAAATCACAGTTGTGCCCAAAGGTGCTAAAAGAGATGGCTTCTAAATTGCTATGGATAACCAAATTATTATGAAATTACGATATAAGGAAGCCAGAGTCCACTGAAATCGCTGGGGAAATCTGTTGCTCTATTCATAACCTCTGATTCAGTAATTACAGTAGATCAATCTTTGACACAATTAAGTGTCAGAATCCAATAGAAAACGTTTCTAGATAGAAGAAATCAATCTTTGCTTAACTATCTGACACTGTTGACAGGCCATTTCCATCAAACAGATAGTAAATAAAATGCTGAGTGAGAGGTGTGGGAGATATAACATGAAAAATATCTATTTGAGCCTCAGAAGTAACAGTTAGCAAACATCTCCTCTCAGTGTTGACTGTCCCCTCGTCGAACGACAGAGGGAGGCACAGAGGGAGAGACGCTTTGACGGGCTGTCATAGAACAATGTGTCAACTCCACGGCTGCTCTCCATTGATGCTAATTACAGGTGACAGGGCTAAGTACAAGGCTTTACACATGATAACGATGACTCTAGAGGAAGTTCTTCATGGTCTCCTTTACAGCTAGGCTGACAGCCGCCATTATGCATGCTGGGATTTTGTCAGGATTCACTGATGAAGATGGCCACTCAAAGAAAAAGAGGAGAAAAGGACATACTTACAGTATTGCCTGAGGTGCGCAGACACTGTATAGAGCCTGTCGGTTCATCAGGGTACTGAAAAAGAAAGCTTTATTTAACATTTTGATGTGTGCTATTGTTTAGTTTGATGTATAAATTAAATAAACAATAACTAAATTGCTTCATCAGTTCAACACTTGTGACAAAATAACATTGCCACCTGTATTTACATATCATGTAATGTTAAAATCAGACTGGAGATCTTTTTAATGTGCATTTTTATTCTCCTAAATAACAATATCATTCATTTAAGGATGATAAGTCATTGCCATTTATCTTAATGGAAATTGGCCTACAAAAAAAAAACATAATTGCTCATAACACACTACGGCAATATCATGGCTATGCTTTTCTAGGCAGTTGATATAACATTTATTTCATTTCAAATTTTTGAGATGACCATTTTAAACAGGATTTTTGATATTTGTCACGGCTCGCTACTGTGAGGAGCACAACGGAACGAGGAGACGTAGAGTCGAATTAAAACTTAGACTTTAATAATATCCAGGAAAACAGGAAAACACACGTAGCAAGGGTAGACATCAACAATTCCAGACAAGGGAGAACAGAACGGGCTAGAACTCAAATAGGGCAGATAACGAGGGGCAGACAGGTGAGAAGTATAACTAATCACAAGGAACACGTGGAACAAATGGAACTAAATGAGGACAGGAACTGGAAGGACCAAATAAGGACAAACACGGAACATACACGTGACATTACTCCCCCCTCCCGGAAGGCGCGTCCCGCACCGTAACAGTTACACCGGGGGGGGGGTAGGGAGCTCCGGGAGCCATGGTGGAGCAGGCAGTTCAGGTTGCATGGGGGAGCTGGGTGCTTCAGGAGGCCATGGGGATCACCAGTCGAAGAGGCCATGGCGGATAGGGGACTCAGGAGGACATGGCGGATCCTCCGTGACCTTAGCCGGCTCGGCCACCATGGCCATGGGCATATGCCCCCCCACAAAAAATTTTCTTGGGGAAAATTAGGAATTCTGGGGGGCGCTCTGGAGGAGCAGGCACTTGAGGGTGCTCTGGAGGAGCGGGCGCTTGAGGGCGCTCTAGAGGAGCGGGCGCTGGAGGGCGCTCTGGAGACATAGGAGGGCTGGACGGGACCAGCAGAGGCGAAGGAGACTCAGGAGACGATGGAAAGCTGGACGGGACCAGCGGAGATGAAGGAGAACTTTCTGGAGCGGATTCTGAGGTGAGGATAGGAGCCAAGAACTCTGGAGGTTGCGCCATGTCCAAGAGCACTGAGTCAGCGGCAGCCGGCGGGCTTGACGTAGGAGAGGCCGGCGGGCCTGATGGCGAGCTGGTTCTGGATCGGGGCCGGACGCTCTCCAGACACCAGAGGATCCCTTCCCTCCAGCTTAGTCCAGTGGTGTCTGGGAGATCCACGGGCGATGGTAATTAGATCCGATCCATAACAGAGAGTTGAGCGTTGTGTCGTCTAACGCCCACAGAACTTCCACGCATACTCCACAAACGGGAGATCCAGGCGAGCTAGGGCGGCGAACCGAGCGGCAACTTCCATAGTCGCGGGGAGAAACTGGGAAAACAAAAAACTTTCAACAAATGAAAACAAAACCGGGAGAAGAGGTGCTGCTTCCTCCTTGTTTGGAATTCTGTCACGGCTCGCAACTGCCAGTCCCTGAGCTCATTCCTTCAAATGGCATGGATATGCAAGGCATTGATATCTGGACTGAACGCAGTGAGCAAGAGCATGGAAGTATGAACAGCCAAGCAGAGGACAAATGCAGCAGCTACAAAAGCAACATGCCATATAAACAAGCATGAGGCAACACACAGGTGTACATGATGTAGCTGTACTGCATCAGTGTTATCAGTCAAACTCAATGCTGCTCCAGTTACCAGGGAGAAAAACGTGGGTGCACAACCCATGTTTGACATCTGATGACCAAAGGAGGTTTAGAAGTAGTTCTGACGTGTGTTAGATCATTTGTACAGAAAACCTAGGAGAAAAACCTTCTCTGAAAGGTTGCTCTCAGGACAAGAGTTGTAATATCAGAATGTTCATTTAAAAGTGCACTTTAGTTCAAAAGAATAGTTCACCCAAAAATAGAAATTATCTGAAAATGTACTCGCTCTCAGGCCAACCAAGATATTGATGAACTTACAAACATGCAGATTTTCACTTCCCATGACATTAAGGATGACTAAGTTGTGTGGACACTCTTTTACAAAAATAAAGTGGCTTTCACAATGCACTAGAAGAACCTTTGTCTAAATGTTCCCTAAAGAACCCTAAATAGCAGAACCTTTTTGTTTCACAAAAGGTTATTTGTGGTGAAATAAGGTTCTTCAGATTACTAAAGGTTAAGAAAGAGATGGTTCTTTAAAGCACCTTTGACTGAATGGTTCTTTGTGGAACCAAAAATGGTTCTTCTATGGCTTCGCTTGAAGAACCTTTTGAAGCACCATTATTTTTAAGAGTGATCAGTGTATTTATTGTATTGGGTTAACCAGCTGTTTGCACTATTCACTGCAGACGTCCCATGGTGAAAGGTAATGTAATGCTACAGTTCTGTTCACAATGAAAAACAAACTCATCTACGTCCTTGGGTGGCGCCTGAGGTGTGAGTTACAAATTTTCAGCCAATATTTTTTTTTTAATTTTTTTTTTATTTTTTTCTTTTTTTTTTTTGTTTTTATTTAAAATTTCGCGCGTGAAAACTTTTCCTGAATAAGCTAAGAAAAAGATTTATTACCGAAAAGAATGAAAATAACAATTTGTATTGCTTAGAGGATGTTCGTTCATAAGTCAGGAAGACCGAAAGACCACTGCTTGTTATATCTTTTATAGTATGGTACATTTGCTGGGGATGATATAAAATAATTTATATTGTAGCTTTGCCATTATTAATTAGAGTTTTGATTAGACGTGTTATTTTCAGTTTTTAACTAATAAAAGTAAAAAAAAAAAAATTAAAAAAAGGGTCTTAAAGGGCAACACTAATTAGATTGTACCTCATTATGTTATCAATGTTTATACCAAACAAAATTCATAATCTAACTACACTTAGAAATTGCACTCTTTGTAGCACTAATTAAAATTTACACAGCCAACAAATCAATTTATCTTTAATTGAATCTTCTTAAGTGCACTGGTCCTTTTGCCTCTTGCCCCACTAGAAACGGTACTGGAAATGTTGGTTCTGTCACCGAAAGAGCTGAAAGCTGCAGTCGGAAACACAGGGAATATTAGCATTTATAGGGTTTGCTCAACACCTGGCTCTAATAAGTAACTTATGCAGTTCCATTCTTTTTGTTTTTATTTGTGTATGATGGAGAAATTAGTTCCTGTCCATCAAACCCAATGGAGCTGTCACAAGCAATGAAATAGTCCATTTGTTAGTGGACATACTTGCACACTGCATTCTACACCACTAGTAAAACAGGGGGGTGAGGTGGGCTATAAATCAATATACATTGGACACAGTCCACTTCCCACCCCAGCAGTTGTCTAGAGCTGTTCTTTGTGAAATCAATCGATGGGAAAAAAAAGTCACAACAACCCAAAATAAGTTGCTGGATGTGTTTCAGCATGAGAAGGTCCATCACGTGTCATTACACTGAAATGATCGACAGGGCCTCCTAAACAGGCCTAACGCGATCCGATTAAAAATGGAAATAAACACAAAAAATAAATGTAACTCAGCTTTAAATTTATTTGTTTATTTATTTTCTATGTACATTAGAATGTGTCCTTTTTGTTTTAATTGTTATTTTTCTGAGCAAAAAAGAATGACTATCATGTATTTTACCATGCATGATTTACAGAAGACACCCACTAAAATAACATTGTGTGCAATCGGTTATAAATAATCTTGTCAGCATATTTAGAACAATAATCATTTAAGAATTTACCTAACCTTTAAAGCACTGACGCATTTTTAAACCTAATAAAGTAATATTGAATGCATTGTGTATGTTTTATTATTTTTATATAGTGTCATGGACAAAAGAGTTGTTAGGACAAAAAGTCATTGAGACCCAGTAGCTGTAGGAGCATTCTTAGCAATGGGAAGACGTGAAAAGGTATTGAGGATTTAACAGTCAGAAAATACAATTCCAATATTCTCAACCAGAGCCCCCCCTCGATATGTCAAGTTCAACTACAAGTTCCAGAGGCCATTAGGGGATTCTCAAAATACCTAAAAATATACCCATGTCTGATAATGTCATGTATGTGGCAAACAGAACGTTATTCATAAATATCGCGGGCAGCAGTAATATTTGGGTCTCCAGGAACATCGGAAAACAAAGTGGACGAGCTTTGCAAGAAGGGCAGGGGGCATCAAACAGTAGATGAAATGCTTATTAATTCAAATCGGCTTCTGCCGTCATTGTTACTAGATTATTATTAAACAAATTTAATGAAGATAATTACAATATTACAGGACTAATCTAAAAAACATTGGAACAATGACATATTCTTCACTTTTGGCAAACGTCATCAGAGGAATATAAACCATGGTCATTCAGTGTAAAGATATAGTTAGTAAAAAAAAATTAAACAATTATAGTGACCTGATTACTATAAATCAAATTATTTTTGATCACACTAAATTTTATTAATTTTTTTTATGATTTTCACTTCCTTACAAAACCTTGCAGACAAATGGGTAAAACCTAGTGGTTTGAAGGATAGTATAAAGATTTAAAATTACAAATAATTAGTATTTTGGGGCTGGACTGTGATCTTTAAATAGAGTCTTTTAGTTCACCAAAAATGAAAATTAGCCCATAAATAACTCACCCTCAAGTCATCCTAGGTGTATATGA
The DNA here is from genome assembly GCA_018155175.1 of Sinocyclocheilus anophthalmus. Taxonomy (NCBI): domain Eukaryota; kingdom Metazoa; phylum Chordata; class Actinopteri; order Cypriniformes; family Cyprinidae; genus Sinocyclocheilus; species Sinocyclocheilus anophthalmus. The sequence goes on from JADLZN010007372.1 coordinate 13,808, forward strand.
CTTTATTCTTTCAGACGAATCCAATCGAAGTTGTATTAAAAATTGTCCTGGCCCCTCCAAGCCTTTCAATGGGGGTAAGCGGGTGTTGGTTGTCAACAGTTCCGAAGACGTGAAATAAAGTGCGCGCATCTGTAATAAAATGTGCCTCACATGGCTCCGGGGGGTGAGTAAAGGCCTCCTGTAGCGAATCCATTCGTTTTTTTAAGATAAATATCCATATTTCAAACGTAATAAACACTTTTCTCACTTTTCTTTTTTGATGATGTCACAGACTGTCAAAAAAGTCTTCATAACTTCAAAAAGTTATCACACTTTTTTCACAGTTTAGAACATTGTATTACCCACAATATTGACATTTTATTTTCACAAATTTTTTTTAAAATTAAACATGGAAGTAGACCTGAATTTAAATGTTTCCTATGTATGTAAAATCACTTTTGAAAATGTAATTTAATGCGGACACCAAAATTGTGTGTTAAAATATATTTTAATATGTTGTGAGAGGGATGTTACTAATATTTTCATAGCAGCTAAAACACATACACATCTTCATCCCGGTATTGATTAGGTCAGACTCAGCTGTTGATGATTGGAAAGTCTTCTTGACAGAGATCACATGACACTCAGACAACCAGGATAAAGCTGTCATTTTCTCTCTTCAGCATCTTGCCACGCCAATCTCTGTCTCGTTTCCCTCAGTATTGCATCCTTTACCTCTTAACTGCTTACTTAGACAAAGGTGAAAAATATAGAGCCACATTTCACCTCACCGAGTATCTTTTTTCCCCCAGTCAAAAGACATCTAATTGCTAATCTATAATCCTTTTAATATGCTCTTGCATTTTTTTCCTTTTTTTTTTTCTTCGATTGATCCTCTTGCCAGTGGGCGGAGCATGGCGGGGGCTACATTAATCGTATTAGGGTGGGTTTTAGGTTGATGGGGGGGTTGCTGCGAATCCAAACATTGGCTTTTATAAAATAATTACCCAACTATATTGCACAACGCCCCCTCTCTCTCTCTCTCTTCCTTTCTTTACCTGTCCTCGATACATCTCAATGCTAGACTCACCTTGCTTTTGTTTATCAGTGACAAACTTGACAAGCCCAGGTACAAAAGGGCTTTGTTGAGTGATGTTTTTTCATTAATATTTATGTTTACTTACGGTGAGAGTGAATGATGATAACGGGCCGGTATTGTCTCTCTCTCTCACTCACTCACACTCACACACACACAACACACACCCACACCCACACACACAGACACAGACACCACGACACACACCACAACACACACACACTGCAAAACATCAGCATAATCTTTCTATATTATTCAGACAGCCCCCCTCTCGGCACAACTGTAATTTTGCCCTTGACTTTTCTAAGATGGATCTGGAGTCAGTAGCACTTGACTTTATGATAAGGTGTAGTTTCTTGGGTATGACGGTCTTTGTTTGAGAATGTGATGTTTTTTTTGTCCTACTTTACAGCGCTTTTTTTACTACCAACTGATGTTTTTTTTTAAACAAATCCAGACAGTATTTTGTAACACTTTAGAATAATGGTCCGTTTTTAACAAGTAACTATGCAGGAAGTAATAGGTAGTACTACATTAACACTTAACTTAATACTATTAACTAATAGAGAAGCAAGATTAACTAAGCAGTAAGTAGTAGCAAATTTAGGACAAAGGTAGTTACTTATTAGATATTTGATAATTACTAAATAAAAATATCCTCATTGAGAACTACTTGGGAACTATGACCAATTAATAAAGAATAACCAATTAATTACTAATCACAACAGTAACGTCTTAAAAGTGAACAATTGGGTTCTTTGTGGAAACTAATTTATGAATATGATATCCCCCAAATAAGTCGGCTACAGGTTGAAATTGTGACTACTACTCTTACCAAAGGATGGATGTTCTCTGTTTATTTCAAACAAAAACATAAAATAATAATAAAAATAATTCATTTAAAAATGTTAATAATTAGTAAGTGATTGAATTAGTTCACAATTATGAGCTCTAGTTTGTGTCAGTTCAGTATGTCTCCGACTCCAAAATACCTATACCTTTAGTGACAGTAGGCTTGGGAGGACTTTTCTTGAATATAAATATTGATGTTCTCTTGACAAAAACAGTTCACATCCTTAATGAAGGCATCGACTGCATTTATATTGTGTTAAGCACAAAACCGCATATTCCAGATTACAGTGTCTGGCAAAATATCACTAGTGCCTCACACAAATGTATGTGTCAGATATAAAATGTTAAATAACTTATTAAATTACTTAGTAATTACTGAGTGTTTAAGGTGTTTTTCATTTTAAACTAATGGTCCAGATCACTAGTAGTTCCTGCAGGCTGACAAGGTAACGCTTGAGTTATTAGTGAGAGGCTAATGTATTTTTCACTTTAAAACTAAAGTGCTACTAAGGAACTACTAGTGATATGGACCATTATTTTAAAGTGAAAAACACCTTGACCACTCAGTAATTACTCACAAGTAAATTAATAAGTTATTTAACATATTTTATATCTGACATACTGTACAGTCATACATTTGTGTGAAGCACTAGTGATATTTTACCAGTAGGTCCACCTGGAGTGGGATACATTGAACTGACACGAAGCAGAGTTCATAATTGTGAACTAATTCAATCATGAGCTTGTCAGCATCACTTTTTAATTATTAACATTTTTAAGTGAATTTTCATTTTTTATTATTATTCTATGTTTAAGTTTAAACACATCCATCCTTTGGTAAGAGTAGTAGTCACAATTTTAAAATTTTTTGGGAAGTCGTGGGCCTAATGGTTACAGAGTTGGACTCGTAACCCAAAGGTTTTGGGTTCGAGTCTTGTACCGGCAGGGGTTGTTGGTGGGGGGAGTGAATGTACAGTGCTATCTCCCACCTTCAATACCACGACTGAGTTGAGACACTTGAGCAAGGCACCAAACCCCCAACTACTCCCCGGGCGCCACAGCATAAATGGGTGCCCACTGCTCCAGGTTTGTGTTCACTGCTGTGTGTGTGTACTTAGGATGGGTTAAACGCAGAGCACTGATTCCTTGTATGGGTAACCATACTTGGCCACATTTCACGTCACTTTTTTAACAACGGGGGGGGGGGGGGACTCATTATTCTAAGTGTACCCATTATTTATTTGGCAGCACAAAAACAATGCATCTCACAACAGGCGACAGCCATTAAACTCATAGAAGAAATGTCCTAACAAATTCAACAATAAAACTATAAACACTCTAATTGGGCCTGTAATTGAGTCAAACACACACTCACAAACAGCAGCATTTAGCAGAAGAATAAAAAGTAAAGCTGAATGCCAAACTCAGTGTGTCATGAACTTATTGGGAAAAGTAGCTTGAAAATCTAAACCATTTTGAAAACAGATACTGTTACAGTTATGCTATTATATAATGTGCATGTCCATAATACAGTAAATGCTATGTTTAACAAGGTAAACATTGTAAATTACAACATTTAGGCAATGTGTGCCCTGACAATATTTTTGATAATGAAATGCATGTTGTTTTATTGTATGACTATCTGTTGGGACATTAATTAAAGTACTACCAATAGCTGTTTAGGCAAGGCCATTTACTGCAATGCACTGTGCAGTTTACTGATGTGATAGCTGACATTACCTGATATATCTTCAGAAATGTGCTACTCTGTTCACGTAACCATGTTTAATACAGACAGATACAGCGGGGAAAATGTATTCGTCACAATTTTCCCTTTTTTTTTTTTTCTCACACACTGTGGTTTAGAGTGAGTGTCTTTCCCCTCGGATCCACTGCTTCATTATATCTACACTATTAAAAATAAAGGTGCTTCAAAGGTTCTTCAAGCGATGCCATAGAAAAACCATTTTTGGTTCCACAAAGAACCAATCAGTCAAAAGTTCTTTAAAGAACCACCTCTTTCTTACATTTTTGTAATCTGAAGAACCTTCTTTTACCACAAAAAAACCCTTTTGTAAAACAGAAAGGTTCTTCAGATGTCTGAGGCTCTTTATGGAACCATTTAGACAAAAAAGTTCTTCTATGGCATTGTGAAGCACCTTTATTTTTAAGAGTGTAGTCCAGACAACCAGCTGAAAAAAAGACACTTGCAGCCATGAGGCACATGGTTAATTTCTGCAAAATCTTTCTTTAGTAAGGATTTGTTTTACAGTAAGTTGCTGATGTGTATAGACTAATACAACTTTAAACAGTTTAATTTGGTAAGCATGGAAAATTATCTGAAGTGCTTTAACAAACTTTTCCTGGTGCTGTAAACTATGTCAACTGCCCTAGAATTTCCGCTATGACTATGTTGGTGCATTCAAGTCCTCCTAGAAAATTAGTATTTAAAAGTTATTTATTTACTCATTATTTACTCATGCAACATCACATAATCAAATCAGATGTATAAGACAGACCTAGCCCAAACAAAACAAAATAATTACACTGTAAATAATAAACCCAAATAACGTCTTAATGTAAAATTATGAAAAATAAAGCTAGCTTCTGTCATAATTACAACTACATGGTATACAAAATAATGTTTAGTTATAAAGTACAGCATGTAAAATCAAATTATCTTGAAAACCCATTCATTACCATTTACTACAGACTTGAAAACTTCACAACACGTGCATCATCTAGAATTCCGACTAATAGCAACTTTGAACTCCTAATTACGATTATTCCGAATCCGACCTCATAAAACTTCATAAGCGAACACCTTCTTTCTTTAGCAATATATTTACCTGCCCCGCAGATGCAAGCTAAGCATCTGTTTTGAAGATTCTCTGCTCCTTCCAGCGATGAAAAGCTTGACCTTCTTGCTTCTTTTTGTTCACGTCGCCTTTTGACCTCTTTATTGTCCATTTAAATGTACTGTTTGAACACATTTTGCGCCCTCCAAACTCATAAAAACTCTTTCAGTGCCTGTTGCCCATATATGGAGTGCGCTCTGTAAACGTGCAAAATTGTTGAGAGGCAGACAACTCCTCAAAAGCCTTCTGATTGGCTAAACAAAGAACCTAATCCCGGGGTTATTTTTTATTTTAGTGGCCTGTGTGACCTCAATGTGAGTCTAATGATAGTGCTATCTTTCTGCAGTAGTGATATCTTTCTTCATTTCCTGCATCCATTCCATAAAATAGAGAGAGAGAGACAACTAAGCATTCGATTAGATGCATTAGAGATAACACAATACAGAATATAAAGATACGAATAATTTTACAAATATAAAAGGATCATATTCGATCATATTTTTTTATTTTTATTGTTTTCCTTTTTTTCCCTTCTATACAAAACAAGTAATAAGGTAATTTTTTTGAAATTGAGAATCTGAAAGCTGGATAAATAAGTTTTCCATTGATGTATGGTTTTTGTTAGGATAGGACAATATGTGGCCGAGATACAACTATATGAAAATATCCTGAAATCTGTGGGAGCAAAACAAAAAAACAACACAAATTCAAAATTGTGAGAAAAACTCCTTTTAAAGTTGTTCCCAATTAATTCTTAGCAATGCATGTTACTAAAGCAAAATTACGTTTTGATATTTACGGTGGAAATTTACAAAATACTTCATGGAATATGAACTTTATTTAAATATCCTAATGATTTTTGGCATAAAAGAAAAATCGATAATTTTGACTCATACAATGTTTTTTTTTGGCTATTGTTACAAATATACCCGTGTGACTTATGACTGGTTTTGTGCTCCAGAGTTATATATTTTACATATTTTTATATTTATATAAGGTATATATTTTGTATATATTTTTTATTTTGGAATAAAGTTTTATTAAAATTGTATATTACCCCTCTTCTGACCACCAAAATAAATCCAGCTATGTTATTAAATGTCTTTTCTCTCTTTCTTAGAACCATTAAAAGCCAAGAAAAGGAGATAGGCCTGGATGTTTATATGGGAAAGACATTAATCTCTGTTACATAATACAGTTGCATAAAGTGCAGAACAAGTCATTTCTACAACCAAATTTTAATAAACTGCCATACGAGTACATTTATATTAAAAGCAGACTCATCAAAGACAAACTGAAACAACTGTGCTCTCCAGTGGATTTAAACAGTTCATTCCTCTCAGTTACACGGTACAGTTATTATAATGACTCACTGGGAAAGACATTTTATCATCTTTATTACATATTTCTGGGGTGAGTAGGACCCTTTATTTGCCTTCTATTTGCCATATTATAACATGCAGAATATGAATTGGTTATGCTTTAAATTCTGTTCCAGGATGTGATTCTCTGGAGAGTGTTGACCAGAATACAAGAGTTCAAACTGCTGTTGAAGGCAGATCTGTAACGATTAATTGTACATATGAAACCAGTGATCCATCCCCGTATCTTTTCTGGTACCAACAAAAGACGAACGGAATCCCCAAATACATGATGATGATATTTGCTAAAACTGTACAAAATGAAAAAGACTTTGAAGAGAGATTTAACGCAAATCACGACAAAACTTCAAAATCAGTTCCTCTGATGATCAAGGATGTGCGTGTGTCTGACTCTGCAGTGTATTACTGTGCTCTGCAGCCCACAGTGACTAAAACACACTCAACACTCATACAAAAACTCATGGTGCTGAAGTTACACTGATTTATTCCTATTAGCCTATCGGCCCTAATTTATTTTTTATTATTTCATGAACACGTTACTCGTTAATTCCACTACTAGTTATTAACCTAAAAAATAAATTTTATAAAATATAAATCTTTAATATTATACAGGTATTTGATATTCCCCTACCATATCAGATTCTGCACATATATTATTTTTATATTCTAATTTAAAATTTGTACAATTTATTTACAGTTTTTCAACGCATAACACCAATTTTATTGTCACCTTGTAATAACTTGTGCAGTGCAGAAGAGGGCGACAAGCACTTGCTCCAGTTATTATTTTGAAGAGCTCTTGAGCTCCTCTTTGACAAAAATCCCCTCTCTATTTTCA
>JADLZN010007373.1:0-225484 GCA_018155175.1 Sinocyclocheilus anophthalmus
GTTGGAACTGCAGCTACGCTAATTATGTTTGTATTTGTTTTTCTGTTTTTTGCCACGGGATTGACATACCGTGGTAACTAGGATTTACACAAGCTGCAGTCTGGATCCAGAACACCTGAGAAGAGATGATGCAACCCCTCAGAGGACCTCAGAGGATGCCAACCATGAAACAACATACAGAACTACCACATTTGCTATAAGTTTGATTGCATCATAATAATTGCTGTTAATATTGTTCATCGTCTGTTTTATTACGTCTTAAATTGATTTTTACGTACATTTCTGCCATATGTACATAAACTGACAAGTCACCACTGATAAGCTACCACTAAATATAGTAGAAACTTAATTTCTAATTTCTGCCTGGAATTGAACCGCTGGTTTCGTCTGGCCAGAGGAGAACTGACCACCGACTGAGCCTGGTTTCTCCCAAGGTTTTTTCTCCATTTTCTGTCACTGATGGAGTTTTGGTTCCTGGCCGCTGTCGCCTCTGGCTTGCTTAGTTGGGGACACTTCATTTCCAGCGATATTGTTGACATAATTGCAAAGATATTATTTAAATGATGGATGACATAACTGAATTCAATGATGAACTGTCTTTAACTGAAAAAATGAGTGGTTACTATTGCCACTTTGCATTATTGACACTATTTTACTAATTAATGCTGTTCAGTTACTTTGACACAATCTGTATTGTCAAAAGAGCTATATACATAAAGGTGACTTGACTTGACTTAAATAGGATCTGAAGAGCCTAATTCAACCTGATTAGAGTTGATTCTAAATTTGATAGTTTACACTTTAAATCAGGGGTCGGTCCAGCGAGCCGGTGATCATCAGTATATTTGACAAATTACATATGTATTTTACTGGCCACGGTCAACACAATTATGATAATTAAGCTATTAAAGTAATTATTATAAGTAAGCTATGAGCTAAGGCAGCGAGCAAGGGATCTTTGGCAAAGGTTTTGACTTTAAAGTTATATGACACCAGACAATGATTCTTTATAAATGAGACATTAATTTATTGGCTATTCTAGATTATATAAAACTAAACTAAAAACACATTACATTTACACACACACACAGGTACAGTTTCTAGAATGTGAGTGACTGAGTTTCATAGTTCTACCTCGTTTTCACAAGTGATTTAGGTTCACCTGAGAGAACTCCCAAGCAGAGAATTTTAGCTTCATTTTACTGCTTATCTAAATTCACCAGCGTCAGTTCAGCAGATAGAAAATATTGTTTGTACTTGCGTTTTGCTTTGGGTGACAGCTGAAAAGCTGAGATGATTCCATTGCTGACGCGGGCTTCCTGGATGTCTTTGAGGGAACCCCATTACTGATTGGTCGCTGAGGTGAAGGCGGAATGACGTGTAACGTATCAGCTCATGGGAAATATGAATAATTTACCATAACTAGTTATAATTAACTATTCTTATTTTAGATCCGCTGTAGATATTTAGCTGACCTCTCAGGGTCAACTGTCTTGTCAATTCTAAGAACGCTAATTTCCTGGTTAAGGGAAATAACTTTCTTACTGTACAATTCTACAAAGCTTGTAGCGTAAATCTGCATGATTAGTGACTCCGGTTATGAGCAAACAATGAACACGTCAAGTGTAATACAAGTAAGGTTTTATTAACTACATAAACACTTAAACTAGTCCAACAGACTACATAAACACATAAAACTAGTCTAACATACTACATAAACAAATTAAGCTGGTCTAACATACACATACACACACACATACAGTTGGTATAGGAAAGGGTTAAAGTTTAACTCAGTACAGAAAGAGACATAAGGAATGACATTTATGGAACCATTTGCATATTCAACAAATCTAAGCCTGAGGGATACGTCAGATTATGAGTTCACACACACCTTTGTAAAAAGGTACAACTGATACATAATGTATCAATTAATAAGACTAAGTTTGATACTTGCGAGTCTCGGCTGTCTGAAAGAGATTCCTCCTGCAATCTTAAGGCCCAAGATCTTGCTGAAATTAGTTGATGAAAAGAACCAGTATGAGTCAGAGAATCTCGGTGAATGGAAAATCAAGGCCCGAGGCCTGGCACAAAACTTAGGGTGTACTGGAGCGTTCTAGCTCATGTCTTCATCTTAGCATCTGACCGAACCACCGACTGGGCGGGTCACATGGTGTGTCAGCTTTAAGGTCAGAGAAGATCCCCGCCTCTCAAGATGGGCTTATCCAATGAGAAAGGCCGGAATCCAGTGGGCATGTGAGATCCTGGTGAGTTTATGACTCTTTGTGTGGAAACACGGAACTTAGTATCTGGAACTTGAATCAAAAATAATAAAGATTCTCAGGACACTAATATATACTGCCTATGTACCAACATATAATATACAACCTTGTTTAGATCATCAGAAGGCGAATACATAGATACTAAACAAGATATATGTAAGGTTATATGAATGAGTGGTTTATCGTAAGCATGAATAAAAATAGTCTATAATACAACAGATTAATACAAAACAGCAATAATATACACAATGGCCTGAAGAATATGTGTGTTCAATCAAAGAAAGGTTTTCCTATGAATTAATTGGTAGAAAAGTCAATTTCTACTGTGCATTTGTGCCTCTTGCTTCTGGAGAATGCAGCTGAGAGTCTGCTCGCATTCTACAAGGTTGTAAATGTATCGGGTTACCATAAAACCAGGGTCCTGTTCGGCATCCTGGGGTGTTACAAAGTATTTATGAAATCTAGCTAACAAAATATATATATTGTGTGTTTGAGTGGTCCAGACGCTACAGACGTTTGAATGACGTTCTTTTGGAAAAGCCCTCCGGAGATTGGTTGGCTTCTTTATGACGTGGAGGCTTCAGCAGTTTTGCTAAAAGTCTTAGTTTGCAAGATTCAGAGTTCTTTGAAGATTGCGAAGTTTCAACTGAAGTGTTTGAGTTTTGGATGACCGATCGCTTTGATGTAAGCGTGGGAGCACAAGGTGGGAGTGGTCTTAACACGGCGACAGGCGAGAGCAACCAAATCTGTCCTGCATTGGGTTTTTGCTCCGCTGCATAAGTCCGTCCCACGTCGCGATCTTCCAATCGCCTTCTTGCCAGGAGGAGCATGCATACATTAACAAGAGGCCCCATTTATTATGTGGAGAAATGAAGATTTGCAGGTTTTGTTAATAACTCCTATATAGTGTCGTACAACACATACCATTTGAAATAACAGCTTTTCACTCATTTCAACATTCTGGAATGATCACAAGTTTCAGTTCGACAATTAAACTTCACATACTTTACACACATATTAAAGGCCTTATTTCCTTAAAAGGGTAATAAACACTGATTAAAGTTGCACCGATTAAATTAATACATCAAGCATATATATATAAGACATACAACATATTCTTTGTGAATCTATGGCTCCTGATGCTTTCAATAGTTTTAAATGAATAGTCTCAGAAATCGTAATTTTCTTTGGAATGCAAAGGGGGAAAAGGGGAGGTGTCCTGAGGTCATCCTCAAGTCAGAGTTGAGAGTCTGCCAAGTTTATTCTGGAGAGAGAGAGTACCTTAATCGTCAACTTTCGGTTGTTGATCGGATTTTAGCAATTTATGCGTCAAATGGTCAGGGGTATCCCCATCTGGTCCTTGAAACCCCGTAAAACGCTTTTAAGCACTGTTTAAGCACTGTCTTTTATTAGAGTCTCTTGAGAGATAGCTAAATAGTCCAGGAACTGCTTCAACCCTTCACTGACCCTGCATGAGTTTTACGACCGCAGCTGGTAGCATAGGGGTACTTTAGTTTGTCTCAATGGAATGTAACTGTTTCATGTGTGGCTCCATTGTGTGAGTGGGTCGGTTGTAAGACAGAGATCCTACATCAGTTACATTTTAACATAATTTTACTGTCCTGGAATGGTTTTGGACATAGATTCAGACAACATTTCGTCTCACAAGGGCTTATGTAAATGAATCCAGACAGAACCTTATGCCTGTCTCTTTAGCATATGTCTGATTTGATAATAAAAGCTGACACAGATGTCAGGCTCATACTAGACCAGACTAATAAATGCTGATATGTAACTTTTGTGCATGTGAATTTTAAGGTCTAAGTAATAGGTTCATGAAGTGAAGTTTTGAAGACTATAAAGGCAGTATAGGTAATTGATCCACCATTTTTAGTGTAAGTGTTTGTTTCATGCTGGATGTATGTGGAAGTGAACATGCCAGAAACGGCCAATGCTGTTTCTCAGTCGTCACCACAATGTCAGTGTTTGCTTATTAATAGCAGATATTTTGACTGTCTAATTGGCCATGCTCTCCCAGACAGTTTGGGAAGTGATAATTGGCATTGAGGTGTGTTAACGTGGATTGGCCTAGGGGCGACATCTTTCCCTTGCTCTGGACACAGCAGATTAATCAGACCCGCTACACTCAATTTTCTCCTCTGGTTGTGGCCACAGTACCAGTGTAAAAATAACCTCAAGATCAAATCTATACACTCTCCATCATGTGATGCATTGTCCCACCATCAGACCCAGATAGAGCCAGTAGAATCTTGTCGGTTCACAACTTGCAACACTGTGACTTTGCACACAGCCAGAAGTGCCAACAAAAACACTGAGGCATATGAAGCTGTAAGAGCAGCTCTGAACCTGAACACCAGGGCCATGATACAGTGTCTGTTTATGGTTTGTCAAGTTAAAAGACAGAAACAGAGATAACAATCTAGAAATTGAGACCTAATGCTTTAAAGCATGCATCTCAGAACAATAAAGTAAATCATCTGTCGCACACACACATAGGTACCTGCCAGTGCTGTTTCTAAAACTTGTGTAAGTTGGCAACCTGCATTGACCAGACAAAGCATGAATGTTGCTCAATTCCTGGTATCCTTTTCTTCAGGACACCATCTCTATCTAATGCAACAAGAAGTGCGAGCTGTGAAAGACCTTTTGTTATCTGTTCTCAGCAAGGAATCTCAGTGATGTCTCCTGACAGGAACAGCATTGGGAGGCCTAGCTAATGGCCTTGGGTTTAGAAATCATCCGCTTCTGAGAGAAAGAAGTGGCAGTATGAGCTCTTAAGCAGATCTGCTCTCGCTGCATTTAAAATGAATACAAGCAATTCTAAACAAACCCACATGCTCTAATTTATTTAAATTCACCACTGCAGTTATGCACTTGGATTACGTCTCACACAAATGCATAAAAGAAAAGAGACAGAAAAATGACTCGAGTCCAGCAAGAAATGTTTAATTTCACAATCTAGAGCTTAGTTTATATACAGCATAATGTAAAAAGCATGAATGGTCTTGAAAACATAGTTCAGACGACATACATCAATGTATGATTTTGTAGGATTTCTAATCAGGCACCGAACATAATACCCATTAAAGGTTTTGTTGGCCAATGGAATCACTTTGGTAGACTCAATTCAATGGACAGACATGATCACACCACAATTATGGAGCATTGTTATGTGGTTGCTAGTGTGAGCGGAGTGATTGTAATGCATTGCTTTGTGGTTGCTAGGGTGTTTTGGGTAGTTGGTAGTGTGTCTCTGTGACGAGTGGGGGCGGGGCCGAGAGACGTGGGAACGGAGCGAGGCCGGTGGAGTAATTGATAATGAGTGACACCTGTGGCACTCACTGGTCTCGAGTCCCACGGAGGAGCTCTGGAAGGATAAAAGGAGGAGTGACGACAGTGAAAGACGAGAGAGGACCAGGCCTGGACTTAATTTTGTGTTTTGGTTCTGTTTGTGCACGACAGTCATCCGCGAGGGGCTGTCGCACTGTTTTGTGTTTATTTTATCATTAAAGTTTTTGTTTAAGTGTTCGCCGGTTCCCACCTCCTTCTTCCCGAACTACGAACTTTGTTACATTCTCTATGTGGTTACCAGAATGTTTTGGGTGGTTGACAGAGCATTGTGGTTGCTAAGGTATTCAGAGTAATTGTCGTTGCTAATGTTTTCTGGGTAGTTGCTATGTGGCTGCTGTGTAAGTGATGGTTTTTGGAGTGCAGATCTATATAATGACTGGATTGTTCATTGCGTTCTAAACTGCCAATAGGTGGTGAAGCCACTGAAAGTGTTTGAGTGACCATCTTATTAATCCCTACCGACAGAGTCCATCATTAGCCCCTTTCTCACAGTAATACATTGCCGTAAAATTACCGGAACGACTTTGCCGGTAACACAGGCAATGACGTTCCATCTTTTTTCCAGTAAAGTGCCTTTCTTACATAAATTTCAAAATACCGGTAAATTCTGTGACATCATTAACTGGAAATGACCTTTAAACAGCTGCACCTCCCGGTGTTATCTTTGTAAACAAGGAGGGGTATATGCAGTCAATGTTTTTGTTGATGTTTTCTGTAAGCTTCTGTTACTAAATTGCTCTATGTTGTATTGAAATTCAACACCATGCATCATCTTGAAAATAAAGCTTCTTGTCTTGTGGCAATATGGATATAAATCCATACCAGCTTTGGCACCTTGCCTGCAAATTAGGAGGAAATGGCGGAAACGATATAAAAGAGAGGCAAAACGGAAGTCTGGGAGTGAGCGGAAGGGAACACATGTGACGGGAACGGTACATGAAGGCAAGTGTGGCTAAGTGTGTCAGATTATTTTCTTGCGCAGACCGGGTGTGAACACCAAACCCTCAGAGAAAATTGGTTGTGCATTGGTCACCGGTTGCAACGTCATTCCAGATTGGTTCACCTGCCACAGGTACTTCAGTTTCTCTTCCTCTGGTAAAAGCCCGCCGAAGCTCCAAAACTCCTTTCCCTGCCTTGTATAGGCTATTGGTTGGCCGCTCAGACGCTACCTGTTGCACGCAGGCGCTGCCCCACACACATACACCCCCACACTGCACGAAGACTTGCCCACACAAACAACGCACACACCTAGCGGGATTAATGCTAGGAGAATTATTTTCTCTTTTTGTTTTTTTTTTGTCATTGTTGTTGGGTGTGAAAAACTGAAATTTTGAACTTTAAGACTGTTCCCAAGAGTGAATTTAAAGGAAAACGGATTTGTTTTTTGTGTTTTTGTGAACAGAGGACTCTGCCGTTTCATTCTCAATGTACTTGTTGATCTTGTCTAGATCGAATTGAACAAGTGGAAAAGCATGTGGAAATCCTCTTTCTCAATTAATTAATGCTTGTTTTTTTATTATACAAATGCAGTGAAAAAGAAGAGAAAACTTTGTAAGATTTAGTTTTCCTCCATTCATTTTCTTCTGATGTTTTTTTGTGTGCATATAATTAAATAATAGTCTGCTGACTTAAAAATAAACGTTTTTGTGAAGGGTGCTATTTAATCGATTTGTATTTTTCTTGTGTGTTAGTGTGCAGGTGGCAAGTTATGTATCGGTGTTTTTTTTTTAGCTTTACAGGGAATTTATAGAATAAAAAAAATAACTCTTTTGACTTTTGAGCAAATTTTTGGATTCTTTGCCTTGTCTGGCGCCCGAACAATTTAATTACTTACCTTAAATACTACAATTTTACTTTGGCGGGCCACCACCGTTACATTGTGTGTAGTCAGTGTTATTTCTCTGAATACGTTATGATGCGTTTTATTTCTTAATTGAGCATGCATTTTATTTCCTGATCTTTCAGAATGAGCACTTTGCCATTTGTAATCTGGATCTCATCCCTCTGATGTTCATCTGATGTATGCTACTGTAATGAATATGATAACATAACATCTTATACGCACGGGAAATTCCCAACATTAAACAAACGACCATTTACATGCTTAGGACGTTTGCGTTGTAAGAATGCACAGGGATACTTCAGATATAAAAACAGACTTGTTAGGTGATGTTTTCTCATTAAAATAATACTACTTCTTATTAATTCTATAGAATGTAATGAATACCAATATGGCGGCGCAACAGCTTATCTTTTATGACGTCATGAGCAATCCAGTTCTCTATTATAAATCAGTGGGTATTCTAGAATGTTACTAGTTTATACTAAGGTATTTTGGATGGTTGCTAGGTGTTTGCTTACTGGCTCCCTGTAATGCCTTCGACAGACTGTGCTATTTAAACAATCTTATAAGATAATTACTAATCACACTGTGCTACATGGATCTCATAAACCGGGGTGCGTCATGTATGTAGACTGTAATGATGATGACACCTATTGCATTGTAGGCTACAAGGCAAATTATTATAGTACAATAAACATCATCAGCAAGCACTAGTGGTAAACAAATAGAGCTAGATGAATCGCGCATTGGCAATTGTGGTTTTCACATACTGGTATACGGACGCCTTGAACTTCTTTCACAGTACAAAGTAGGACCACCCTTTAGGAGCCACAACCAAAGAAATCACCACGATTGTTTCATGGCGGTTATCTTTTTTTTTGATCATCTGCTATGAGACGACTGTAATACTGATTGCTTTTAAACATGATCTCTTTAACAAGCCATATAAACAGAACTATCATTATGCTTTCCTTAGCAATCACCCCTTGCAGCAGTAGCAATTAAGTAATAAGAGGCACAAATAATGATAATACCATGTTATTGTATAAGGTGGTTTAGGGATTGATGTAAATACCATGATGTAACAGTATGGTAGTCATTTAGCACCATGGTATTACTATCTAAAACATCACTGTGGTATAACCGCTGTATTTTAGTAAGGGTACATCCAGATGATGTCCCACAATGATGCAAAAAATGGATATGAGATTGTTCGACAATCCAGGTGTAAAACCTTTAACACAGATATGGGCTGATGATTAAATATGAAAATCGAATAGCCAGAAGGAGACTTTATTTCAGATGTTTTATTACATTTCCTCTTGGATCGGTGGAGCAGAGAGAAAGAGAGAGAAAGAAAGATTGTTCGTTGTTATGCCATTAGAGTGCAACTGAGGTCAGACACACTCTTTTATCATACCCGTCTCTCTGACTCCTGATCACATGCAGACCTCCAGGCAGGTGAAAATGGGTTGAGTGGAAGTCTGATCCCCCTAAATGCAAGAAAATAGAGCAGGCAGGAAATTATACATCATGTGCTCACTCTATATCAGTACATTTGTAACCTCGGTGACACAGATGATATAGTTACTTGTGCATATTTCAAAGAAAGGAAAAAAAAAATTGATCTGAAATAACTATGTACACATTTCTTTTTCGGTTTAGATAACATGCATAAAAACTAATGGACCACCTACATTTCTACATGTTTAATAATATGTGAGTGATGGTTGACATCATGAAAACCCAACAATTCAAAGGGAACAGCAACCCGGCTCATTGGAAAAACGTGCCCCTACATTTTTTTTTTGTTTTTTGTAAAACTCTAAAAACGTCTCAGGTTACTCATGTAACCATGGTTCCCTGAGTAGGGAACGAGACACTGCGTCCTCTAGGGGTTGCTATGGGGAACGCCGCGTTGTGACCCGTGTCTGAAGCATACATTGAAAAAACACCAACTCGTTGGCTGGCGACAGCCATGACGTCACTACCGGTGTGACTATAGTATAAATAGGTGCCGGGAACACACATCATTCACTTCTTCGTCTGAAGCTTGCGTCCGAAGCATGGCAAGAAACCTAGAGGACGCAGTGTCTCGTTCCTACTCGGGGAACCATGGTTACATAAGTAACTTGAGACGTTCCCTTTCATGGGAACTTTGTCCTCTAGGGGTCACTATGGGGAATGGTATACCCACGCCACCATGCTGAGGGGAGTGCCCATCGAGGACCTACACTAGAAAGGGACAGAAACACACAGGTCCCGGGAAACACTGCAAAGAAACTAGCAGAAGGGTTATACACACAACCACCAGCTCATTAGATACACACATACAGTATATATATTTATATATACATATATTTAGACATGGATCGTACTCACCCACCATGGTTCCCGCGTCAGAGCTCTGTCCGAAGAAGCCTCTAGACCGGACCATCAGTAAGATGGTCACTATGAAGCCATAGAACCAACCAAACCTAATAGGTCCAGCATAGGATACTATAATGCAGGAAATTTCCCACCTAACCTCGGTCAGGTGGAGAGATGGTGGTTACAGGGGAATTAGGAAGGTGAAGATAAGGGCAGATGTAAGACCCCCGAAGGAAATGAGTAGATACTGAGGTATCACTCTGATCCGGCCAAAAGCGCTGACGCCCTGTCTGGATCACATCCCATAGGTCTTTTACTTACCTTCCTTTGACCCGCGATTCTTCCTACCCCTACCCGCAGGCGGGGGAGGAGCGCGAGCTGCAACACTAGCCTTCTGAGCCAGTCTCTGATCCTCAAACCGAGACGGGCTAGGACCCCTGGGTTGTTCGGGCTCAGACCTGGACTTCGTGAAGGCCGCTATCCTGGTCTTTCAGCAGGTCAGCCTGATATGCTTGGAGCATCACCATCGTGTGCAATGAAGCGACAGCCCGACCTGCTGCTGCTGCGTATGCCCTGGCATCCGAGCGAGATGTCAAGGAGGGGAGTCTTAGAGGACGTCTCCAGCGTCTCTCTATAGGGGCATCTTCTCATGACCGCATAACTTTTTTTTAATGCTATTGGAGCATAAGAAACAACATTTGTTGACAACAATTGTTGTCAGATTTCATTGGTGATTTCAAATCTGAAATTTAATCGTAAGCTTGGTAAACAGTTTGGGAGAATTTGATGTATCCCCATTCAAATAGATCAGACCTGCACTTGCATGCCCAAGAGGTGTTTCAAAGATGGCCACCGAGTGAAATGACTTGTCTTAAAAGGACTTTGGCTGGGTAAATGGGTGGTTTCCATGGCATTGTTATGCGGTTGCCATGTTCTGGCTGTTTACAGTATATTTACATTGGCTGTTATAGCAATGATGTAATTGTCAGCAAAATGCTAAGAACCCTTCTCACAACGAGATTATGACGAGATATGGAGATTTTGCTTCTGCTTTTGTCATTTCACTACATCCAGTATCCATGACAGAGCATGAGAGGACACAAGTGATGATATTACAGATTCACCCATATAGTGTAAAAAATGGCTTGATCACTCATTTACTATTCAATATGTAGTGATTGGCACAAAGTTTGTTATCTGAGGAAAGAGTGACTTAAATTTGTGTATTCTGATGCAGCTTCAGAAAATATTGCTCATACTGACTGGTATTACAGAAACGACTCATCCTGAATAATGAGAAAACTACTTGAGATCAAACATTTAAGAAGTAAAAAAAAAAAAGAAAAATCTGATTTCAAACAACACATGGATGTGGTTTGTATCAGTTTTATGATATTCTGGTCCCTAGACATGGCTGGAACCTTTAATGCAAGTCTGTGGAAATGTTCACACAATTTATCCTCTACTAGAGAAAAGTCTGATTACTTAGAAAATAACCTTAAGTATGATTTAGCAACCACCACTAATACACAGGAGAGAGAGAGAGAGAGAGAGAGATTTGAGATTTTATAACACTTTATTCTAAACCATTTAAAAACAGTTAACAAACATACACTTCACTCAAGACACTTAGCAACAATTAGTTCTCCATCTTTAACGGAGCATAACATTCCATTGGAATCCCATATATTTTCAAATTCTTCAATATTCTTCATAGTTTTATAAAATAATCAAAATTGATTCTTACTTGTATTAGACTCTTAAATACATTATTACTATTACTATATTATTCTTTCCTTTCTTGTCAAATAAATATCCATTTTCACTTTTCCAATAACAAAGTTAATAAGTTGTTCTTTCTTTCTCTTTTTTTCCAAAACTAAAACCAAAAATGAACCCAACCTTAGAAAAAATAACCTTAAAATCCACAAACATAAAATTAAGCATCAAAAATAGGCTTTTAAGCCTATCAAAATGTACAAAACAGTGACAAATGGTTTCCTTCGGTTCACAAAAAGGACATTTACTAATCAACTGATGAATTAATTATGCTAACAAATGCATTCACAGCAACAATACCGTGCAGTATCCTCCACTGCAAATCCCCATTAGATTTGGTCAATGGTGGCTTGTACATACTTCTCCACATAGGTTTACAGTTAGTTTCAATCCCAAAATGAGCAGCCCATGGCGTTTCTATTTGCACTTTTAGTTTTTCTTTGTTTAACACTTTAACACAGTTCATACAACTTATTTCCATTTACAGAACAAAAATCCAACCCCTCTAGCCTTTTAGACGCAAATAATTTATGATAATATTCTTCTTCTGTAAATGTTGATAAAATGTCCATATTTGGAAAAAATTTAACTTTATTCAGGTTCAAATCGTGCATTATCAAAATTCCTGATTAAAAATGTGTCTTCATCATTCAAAACTTATTTGATCTTGTCCAAAAAAAGACCCACCATTCTCTGTGATTTGAGTCCCAAACATTGTGCCACAGCATCAACATTTTCAAAGCCATTTCCAACAACATCCAGTAATTGTCTCAAAGTAATCATTTTTGCTGTTATTAGGATTTTTGTCATTCCAGGCATTATCTGTCCAGCAACATCCAGCCTGGCACCTTTGATTAAATTGAAGGTTCTTCAAGTAACCAATGAAGTGATGGCATAGACAGTCCTTACAGTTCTTAGTAATGACCATGCCTTAAGGACACTGCTTAAGGACACTTTTATTTAGTCCCAAATCTCCTGCTTTTTCCAAAATAAGACGTAATCCTGCTGTCCATGCATTTCTTTGACCATACAAACATTGTTTAATAAACTGTAATCTAAAAGCTGTTTTACGGCTTTCTAGATGCAGAAGACCCTGCCCACCCTCATCCCTTGTTAAATATCAGAATCAGAATCAGAATGAGTTTTATTGCCAGGTATGTTTACACATACGAGGAATTTGTTTTCATGACAGAAGCTCCACAGTGTAACAGAATGACAGTGACAGAACAAAAACACAGATAATAAAAAATAGAAAAATAGAAAAATAGAACAAGTAACTAAGGAATAAAAATATACAAATCGACAACTGTATGTACACGTATATAACAATAGACAGTTGTATGTACAGGTATATTATGTGCAAATTGAAATGTAGACTGAGTGTGTGTGTGTTAGATAAATAAGTGTATGAGTGAATAAATAGTGTGTGTTCCACAGTTATTTTTAAGTGTTCATGAGATGGATTGCCTAAAGGAAGAAACTGTTCTTATGTCTGGCTGTTCTGATGCTCAGTGCTCTGTAGCATCGACAGATGGCAACAGTTCAAAGAGGTGAAGTGTGCTGGATGTGAGGGGTCCATAGTGATTCTGCCAGCCCTTTTGCTCACTCTGGATGAGTACAGTTCTTGGAGAGAAGGGAGGGTTGTACCAATGATTCGCTCAGCAGTCCGGACTACCCTCTGTAGCAATGTGAGTGTCCCACTTCAGGTCCTGAGAGATTGTGGTGCCCAGGAACCTGAATGACTCCACTGCAGTCACAGTGCTGTCCATGATGGTGAGTGGGGTGAGTGCAGGGAGGTTTCTCCTGAAGTCCATGGTCATTTCCACAGTTTTTAGCGTGTTGAGCGCAAGGTTGTTGAGACTGCACCAGACAGCAAGCTCTTTAACCTCCTGAATGTAAGCAGACTCGTCACCGTCCTGAAAGAGGCCGATGAGTGTGGTGTCATCTGAAAACTTCAGGAGCTTGACAGAGGGGTACTTTGAAGTGCAGTCATTTGTATACAAAGAGAAGAGCAGTGGGGAGAGAACACAAACCTGAGGAGCTCCAGTGCTGATCGTAAGGGTGCTGGATGAGTATTTTCCCAGCCTCACTAGCTGCTACCTGTCTGTCAGGAAGCTGCTGATCCACTGACAGACAGAGGTGGGCAAAGAGAGCTGGGTTCATTTGGACTGGAGGAGGTTTGGGATGATAGTGTTAAAAACCGAGCTGAAGTCCACAAACAGGATCCTCACATAAGTCCTGGTCTGTCTAGATGTTGCAGAACATAATGCAGTCACATGTTTACTGCATCGTCCACAGACCTGTTTGCTCTGTAGGCAAACTGAAGAGGATCCAGCAAGGGTCCAGTGATGTCCTTCAGGTGGGCCAGCACCAGTTTTTCAAAAGACTTCATGACCACAGACGTTAGAGTCACAGGCTGTAGTCATTAAGTCCAGTAATTTTGGGGTTCTTTGGGACAGGGATGATGGTGGAGCGTTTGAAGCATGAAGGGACTTCGCACAGCTCCAGTGATCTGTTGAAGATCTGTGTGAAGATGGGGGCCAGCTGGTCAGCACAGGATTTCAAACAGACTGGTGTAACACAGTCTGGGCCTGGTGCTTTTCTCCTTTCTGCTTCCGGAAGACCTGGCTCACCTCATCTTCGCTGATCTGAATTGCAGGTGTGGGGGAGAGGGGGGTTGCTGGAAGTGTGAATGGTTGTGTGGAGAGGTGTTCAGGGCGGGTGTGGGGTGTCTTTTCAAACCTGCAGTAGAACTCGTTCAGATCGTCTGCCAGGTGTTGATTCTCCGCAGTGCTGGGGGATGGTGTCTTGTAATTGGTGATTTCTTTTAGACTTTTCCACACTGATGCCGAGTCACTGGAAGAGAATTTAATCCTTATTTTTTCTGAATAATTCCTCTTTGCCACTCTGATCTCCTTTTCCAGTGTGTATTTAGCCTGTTTATACAAGACATTATCCCCCTTCCTGTGAGCATCTTCTTTGGCCTGACGGAGCTGTATGAGTTTTGCAGTGAACCATGGTTTGTCATTGTTGTAAGTTAGATGAGTCCTGGTAGGAATGCACATGTCTTCACAGAAACTGAGATAAGATGTTACAGTCTCTGTGAGCTCGTCCAGATCGGTGGCAGCAGCTTCAAAGACGCTCCAATCAGTGAGGTCAAAACAAGCTTGTAAATCCTGCTCTGCTTCATTAGTCCATCTTTTTACAGTCCTTAATACAGGTTTAGCTGATTTCAGTTTCTGCCTGTAGGTCGGTATAAGATGAACCAAACAGTGATCAGAAAGCCCCAAAGCTGCTCGTGGAACAGAGTGATATGCATTCTTTATGTGGGTAACAGGATCAATATATACTGTCTATGGTGGGACATGTGATGTGCTGTCTGTATTTTGGCAGTTCACGGGAGAGATTGGCTTTATTAAAGTCCCCGAGAATGATTAAAACAGAGTCCGGGTGTTGTTGTTCTGTGTCTGTGATCTGATCAGCGAGTTTCTGTAAAGCGGAGCTCACGTGCGCTTGCGGAGGAATGTAGACACTGACGAGAATGAACGAGCAAAACTCCCGCGGCGAATAGAACGGCTTGCAATTAATGAAGAGCACTTCTAGATATGAACAGCACATCTTCTTTAACACATCTGTACACCACCTCTCATTGATAAAAGCATGTCCCGCCGCTGCGTGATTTCCCTGTTGATTCTGCATCGCGGTCCGCTCTGAACAGCTGAAAGCCCGACAGACTCAACGAGCTGTCCGGAATGGCATCTTTCAGCCACGTTTCTGTGAAACACAGAGTAGCAGAGTTTGAAAAATCCTTATTTATCCAGGAGAGCAGAAGAAGTTGTGTTGGGTAGAGAGCAGAGGTTCGCCAGATGGATGCTAGGCAACGGCGTTCTGAATCCGCGCTGCCTGAGCTTCACGAGCACGCCGGCTCGCTTCCCCCGTCTGCGCATCCTGAAGCGCTTGATCAGCGCCACAGCTCCCCCGACAACAATGTCCAGCAAAAAATCCGAATAGTCGAAAACCGGTGGTGGGTACTTCCGAATGTCCAGAAATTCGTCTCTGGTGAAACTGATTGCAGGGATATAACTAAAGACAGGACAAACTAACAAAACCATAAAAACAACTGCAGAGCACGCCACGGAGGCAGCCATCGAGTCAGCGCCATTGTGCAAAAAATAAAAAAAAAAAATAAATAAAGAATAAAAAATAAAAATTAAAATAAATAAATAAATAAAATAAAATAAAACAATTTGTGGTACCCAGTGCATCTTATTCCAAAAAAAGTCAACAATTAAGGCTTGAACTCTTGATAAAAGACCTGCAGGTGGCTCAAGTACTGTCAGACGATGCCATAAAGTTGCTGCTACCAAATTGTTAATTATTACGGTACGTGGTCTATATGACATCCTTGGCAAAAGCCACTTCCATTTTTTTTTTTTCTTCAACCATCTCCAAAACCCCATCCCTATTCTTCTTAACAAAATGTTACTTTCCTAAAAAAAACTCCCAAATATTCAACACCCTCAGCAGCCCATGACAGTCCACCTGGCAATGTCCAGAAACAGTCTGGTGAGGTCTTCGAGGGCAAGTTCCCCATGCTCCAGCAGGAGGAGGAGGAATACGGGGCGATTCATAAACAAAAAATAAAAGACTTTCAAAAAAAAGAAAACAAACGAGGGGAAATATCCTGTTTGGTCGGACCTTCTGTCATACTCAGGTGCACTCAAAACACTCACGAAGATGATGATGGTAAAATTATCTTTAACATTCCACACAGAAGTTAAATCTACAAGAGGAAGGCTTAGCACACGAAATCCGACAAACACTAACTGAATAGACAGGAACTTAAATACACAGGCAAATTAAGATAATAAACTAGACATAGGTGAACAGAATGAACTAATCAGACACGAGGGAAAACTAGGTCAAAACAGGAAAACAAGAGGAAAGACAACAAACTAAAAGTCCATGATCATGACACTTACAGTCATAAGAAAAGGGCAGAGTTTAACTGGACTAAATGTTTAGAGAAGTCCGGCATACATCACTTGAGAGAAGTCTGTCGTTTCACTGGAAGATCATGTTATGACATTTTAATAAAAAAATTATATGGTCTTTTTTTTTCTTAAATGATATGAAACATATACTGTACATGAATGAATTATTCACAATGAGAATTCTAACATACATTTAGAAAATAAAAATAGTTAATTTCCATCAACTCTTCCTGATATTTACTCTTAAAAAATAGGGAACACATATTCTTTATAAACTAAGAGTTTTCCCTCAATAAACTCTCAATTTGCTGCTTATTTATAGTAAGTGAGGTAGTTGTTGTAGTAGTTATGTTTAGGTATAGGGTAGGGTTAAGGGATATAGAATATAGTCATGCAGAATGGTAGGAAATTAAAGGGTTCATATGATGTTTCTAAAAAGAACATTATTTTATGTATTTTTTATGCGGTTTAAGGTTAAAAAAACACATTATTTTCCACATACTGTACATTATTGTTTCTCCTCTATGCCCTGCCTTTCTGAAACGCATCGATTTTTACAAAGCTCATCGTTCTGAAAAGTGAGGTGTGCTCTGATTGGCCAGCTATCCAGTGCATTGTGATTGGCCGAATACCTCAAGCGTGTGACGGAAATGTTACGCCCCTAACATACTGTGATGATGCCCTGTCCGGACGGAGCAATGATTCAAAAACATGAAAACATTACAAACGAGGCATGTTGCACCCGTGGGAGTGGCATAATTACGGAGTATAATGACTTATACCGTCTTTTTATGTGTTGCGTTGCATCACGCCGCGTAAACATAAAACCATGTCTGCATTTGTGATTGGAGATATGACAAACAAGCGCTACTAGACACTGGTCAAAAAACGCGTTTGAATCATCAGTGGCCAAATCCTTTAAATGAAAACGTACTTACAGACTGTGAGTCAGAACAGCCGGCATTGTAGTCTACTCTCCCAGGATCATGAAACAGTCCTCCATAAAATGTGTTGGACACATCTGAATATTTGGGTTAAAGTTTTTCTGGAACAGTGTTGTAAATACAACTAACCACTGATTTCTAGTCGTGTCCAAAGCCAAACAAAGAAGTTTCGCTTTCACAACGAAACACACGGCGGTCTAGAGTGAGCGGAGGTGGGCGGGCTTGAGAACGGTGCGGCCAGCAGATTCGACGAAGAAGCGACAACCACATGTGACGACCCCAGGCTGGACTCCGCTTCGTCCACGTGAAAGCCGATCCGGCGATCCACAGAGCGAAGTTGACTGGATTTCATCAGCGACCAGCACGGATCAGCTCCAGGCATGACGAAGCAGATATTGTCCTCTTTTGGAAGGCCAAACAACAGTAGTTTCGCTTCACAACGAAAAACACAGCGGCTTCACGACACAGGCGGCCGCAACAAGAAATACAGCGCGAATAAAAGTTATGCCTTCTTTCTTTGCGTGAACATCGTGATGTAGACATGTGGGGGCGTGTTAGAATGAACCGTTTTAGGTAGGCCTGGTTGACTCTTAACTTTTATAAAGAATATCTCTTTGGATTTGAGACTTTAGTCTTTGCAACTTTACAGATCTCTTTATGCACCAAGAGCATGTAACACTCCAAAGAAAAAGGAAAAAATTAAATCGCATCATATGACCCATTTAATATGTACTTTATAAGTACTACTAAACAGCCAAAATGCTAGTAATATGCATGCTTGTGAACTAGTTAATAGTGACCAGTGTTCCCTAATCTAATCTATTTCCCTCTCTGTATTCTTCTAGACAACTTTTGAAAATTTTCTTAGGATGAATCGGTTTTCATCCTAAATGCAAAAGTATATTGTAACTAGCCAACATACCCTAGCAAGCAGCTCAAAACACCCTAGTCTCAGCCTCAAACGTCATGCCCACGGACTGTTGGCTGAACGTCTGATGCATACGGCACACAAAATTGGAAACACTTCGGAGTTTCGAAGTCGTCATCGGATTGGTTGGATTATACAGGATTTCCAGGGACGTGTGCGTCACATTCTTTAACTTTCTGCCTGGAAACAAATATGCCATCACGCCAAAGCCCCTCATGTTAGAAGAAAGTCGTCGTGTTTACAACTGTGATAATGAGTGCTTATCAGGATCAACTAAACGCTGGATTTTTAAAAGTATGTGAAATATTTCAATTTCATGGCATATAATCTTTAAAATACATATAAGAGTTTTACACATGGTCTGTTATTGTGGGGACATTTCCACACCCCTAAACATGACACGGCACAAACCAAAACATGATTGGTTGCTTTATCTGTCAGTAATATGGCCTCTTGGGAGGTCCTTGTCATTCAAAGCGGCCAAGGTTCCCTTCTGCCGTCAGTCTGAAAACGCCCTAGCAAAGGTTAGCAACCTGCTAGAACCACCTAGCAACCAACCAAGACCTTTGTTCTGTTTTAACATATCTGATGGGACAGTAAAACATAACATGTATTAAAAAAATAATAATAATAATAAAAAAATAAACTGTTTCAGGCCAGGCTTTGTCAAGACAGTACTGATCTTGACACATTTTTATTTATCTAGTTGTCAGGCATGTGATCAGCCTGAATCAAATAAAAACAAACAAAAAAAAAAGGCAGGGGAAGGCAGGGTGCCACTGGTGCTGTAGAAATGAGACACTTCAGCTTTAACAAGTGTCAACGTGAAGCAGCACCGCTCCTCCTTAGTTGGCAAGAACACTGTGTGCAAAAAAGAAAAAAAAATGTGACTGTGTTCTTTTGTTTTCTGTCAGTGTTTACTGGCCTTGTGTGCAGAAACACAATGCTCTCATGAATTTATCTGTAGGCATTTTTAAATTCTTACATTATTAATGAGATTCGGAATATAAAAAAACAGGTGAAACATCACAATGCACTCATGCATATCACAGGGCATAAAACTGGCAGTGTGCTATAATCATATTTTTCACACCCCGCCTTATCTGAACTTTCACACAAACATGAAAAACAAAGACCAGAAACCAGGGTGAAGCCAAGTCAATTAACAGCCTTGATAGATGTGTGGCAACATCTGTGACTATGGTGCTCAGTTTTAACATTATGAGCTGCTAGGCTGATGAAGATAGTGGCAGAAGAGTCAAATTGTCTTTCCTAATAACTATTATTTACTGCTTCCAATCTGTCAATCACAACAAACATGAGCACTTTAGGTCTTTACACTTGTCTTCAGCAGCCATTAACCTTTTTTTTTTCTTCCTTGCATCAGGTTGTGATGCATTCTGTAAATTAGAACTTGCAGATGAAATAGAGGAAGCCAGCTCGTACACAATTTCCAGCCAGGTATTTGCTCTTCCTCTTCTAGCTATAAAAATAAAAGCAGCAATCCTGAAGTGTGCATTTCAAATTGAAAGTGAAGAAGCAATCGATCAATTAGAGAGACTCATTCAGAGTAGTACGTGTTTAGCTCCCTCAGATCAGTAGCCAAGTGGCAGTAATTGAAATTGCCCATTACTAAATGGCACCATTGATCAGGTTAAAGCGGGAGATAACTGCTGTGGCAGATGACTAGTGCCACAACATTTATAAAGGAAGAGAGGATGGTTGACTTCTGAAATGTACAAGCGAAACAGTCTGTTTAATAAAGGGAGTTCACCCATTTACTGACCCTCAAGTTGTTCCAAATCAGTATTCTGTTTCTATGAAATATAAAATTAGACATTTCGATAAATCCTCACCTTTTCCACTTTTTCCAGTCAGAGCTTTTCAACAGTTAATAGTGACCCCAGATGCCAAATGCCAATGAAAATGAAACAAAATACCATGTAAGTGGTTTTCAGAGCAAATTTCTGAAATCTTATTTGCATCAGATTGACAAATGGTATGTAACTATTCTGAAATCACCAACACAAGTTCTTACATTTCTAATAATTAAATATGCAAAATGGAGATTTGAAATCTGCAACAGAGAGGATGATTTTCAGCCAATAAAAGTCTATCCCACGGTTTCACAGACAAGGCTTAAGCTAGTCCCGGACTAAAATGCATGTTTGAGCTGTCTCAACTGAAAATATCTTGCTCTGACATATCTTAAAATATGTCAGTTTCATTGTTCTGTGTCAAGATGCACACCTGTAATGTTTTCTTCTAAGGCATTTTTGTAAAAGTTGCTTAAATATCTTAATTTAACTAAGGCCTAGTCCTGTCTTAAGCTAAGCCTCGTTTGTTAAACTGGGCCTACGTGTTCATATATATACACTATAGTACAGTGAAACAGATTACATTTTATGGTGCTTTGTGGAGTTGGCAATGGTCACCCAGCTAAACACCAGCTTGGCCAGTCTGAGAGGTCAACTAGACTAGCTGAAGACAAGCTTGGGTAGCCTGGTGAGACCATTTTAACCAGCAAACCAGCTTAGGCCATACCATTATGAATGTTCAGCATGAAAGTTTAAATAAGATTTGTCTGTTCAGATAAATGCACCAAAAAAATGACAGATGGGTTGAATGAAGATGCAGATTCACTCTCTGGCAGTAGAAAAGGCACTTTTAGAAAAGCAGAAATACATTTTATTCCGGGACAAAAGACACTATGTACATTTTTTGTTTCTGACACTCACTTGTCACTAGAGGTGGAAAGTAACTAATTACAAATACTTTCGTTACAGTACTTGAGTACATTTTTACGTTTTCTTTTCTACTTTCTTGAATATAATTAAATTGTGGTACTTTTACTTGAGTAGAATAAAACTAAAAGTTCTGTCAATTCCCCCTATCAACTTCGCAAGTTAATGTTCCTTTTAGTACAAGTATAAAAAACAGCTAATCACAATTAACCACTAATTAAAAAAAAATAGACAAAGGAGGTGCCGATGGAGAAACAGAGCGAGCTGGTTTTTGATGGGCACTTTTCAAACTTCTGGGGTGGAGCCCTGCGGTTCAGCCAATAACAGACAGGTCTGATTCGGGTACAAAACCAATCAAAACTTCCAGTTCAGCAGCGGGGGCGGGCCGTTCAAACCGCGCTTTGCTTTGACTGTCAAACACCGGCGTTGTCGTTTTGAATCAGCATCGTTAGCGTTTCAGTATTGTGTGAATGTGAGCTATGCTCTGACTTTAAATCGTAGTTTTGTCAACTCCTGAATTGGGTCATACCGTCGATATTACAAAGCACTATAAGTAAATAGAAACTCGGTTGATAGAATGCATGGATGGAGCAAAAACAATGTAAGTGTCTAAAATACATGCACATAATTCTGTTGAATGGTAAAAATCCCTCTTTAACAGTGCAGTTAAACTAAATGTATGAAGCTAAAATAACCTCAACATTAACAACAACACTGAAATAAGAGTGCATGCATTTTTACGTGCATCTGGCTGATAGATCAACCATGATTTATCTGTCAATCAGATGCATTTAAAATAACTTTTTCTGTGTGCGTGCTTTGGATGTGTGAGCACATAGGTGAAGAAACAAGATAGTCTATGTATGACCGGATGATTTATTCATATCCATATCCAAACGAGAAGATATGAACATTACTGAGCGCTGAACACTCTTATGCGGTGCATGTTTCATTCATACTCGAAGCCGGAGGGCGCTGCCACGCAGAAAGTCCAAAACGGCCTTGTAGAAGTAATAACTTATGACCTGCAGGAAATCCCTAATATGGACAAAGGCATCCCGCTATTGCTGTAGCTAAAAAAAAGAAGATAATTTCAGGTTGTTTCGAGGTAATAAATATAGTATATGAATAATGCAGTGCTAATTGACATAACATTTAATTCAGTATAGAAAATATTCTGCCTTATTATGTGTTTGTATAAACCAATTCTAAAATTGTCATTAGGAAAATACATACATTTTTTTATAGAATACAAATTATTGGTTATCATCCAGCAGAGTATTTGATTTATTATCCAATTATAATGCATAAGAAAAAATAAAGCCAAAAGTTTTTTTTTTACATTGCTGTCCCCCTTATTTCTGAAATAATGGCTATGCCCCTATGTTTGCAGTACAGAAAGCAGAGCATGAGTCTTCTTGTGCTTGAATGGTTTAAAGTCATATTAAAATGCACACTAAGGAATCGATAAGAGGAATCTAAATTTTTATTTTATAACAACTAGACGATTCCTGACCTTAAGCATCCTATTCCAGAATTGGAATAGATTTTGGATTCCCAAACCTAGGTATGGGTTAAAATGCTAAATAAAATGCTCTTTTTTTTGTCCCACCGAAAATGTACCTGGAGTCCACCTTTGTTTTTATTACAAACTACAATTTCAATGTAATTTTAAACTATTCAAGTCAAGAAGACTTACAGGCTGTTTTCTCTGCTGGACACACATCCTTGTGTAAGTGTTCTTTAGTCTGTTGATTTTCATTGATAGTATTCAGCTAACAAAGATATTTTGCAATAAGAGTTTATAATACATGTGCTTATATCTCAGATTTTTATTTATTTATTTATTATTTTTTACCTTATTGGAATCGAAATTAGGAATTGACAAGAATCGGAATCATAAAAATTCAAATGATGCCCAACCTTACTCATACCCCACATTATTTTTTTACTGGTACATTTCAATTCACACTGTTTTTAACTCTTTCTTTTCTTTTAAACCCTTACTTACCCTTTTTGCTTTTGCCCTTCTTAAAAACAACCACATAATCTTATACTTGAATGTACTTTTCAAAATGAGTTATAAAACAAGTTGCTCCTGGCAACAGGGATAGGTATGTTTGCTTAACATAGCGTCAAACATGACAATTTATGAGACTAATATCATGTTTTGCTCAAAAACCACTATATAACATCATGTTTGATCATCATGAATCATCATGAACGTCGGTTTGAAACGTGAGCTTCGTCGGTTCCATAGTGCTTCTTATCACAGTGAACAGAAAACATTTTTTTTTATAAAAATCTTTACTGTGATACAAGCTATGTCAATTAGCATTGCATTTCAATTGTTTGTTTATTGTCTTCCACGTTTCATCAGTCAAAGCATCTCTATGCATGTTATTCAGCTGTAGTGATATCATGCATTTGTCCATAAGGTATTTCCTGGGTCTCACTTGTGAAACAGACATTAAAGTACATGGGTAGTATTTTAACGATCCAAGCGCATGGTTTATGGCGGATTCACTGTTTACATGGCGGAATTTACAAGCGGAAAAACAGAACGCTTCTCTAGTGAGGGAACGGATCTGCTTGTGCGCGTAATTCTTATACATGCAAAGACTATCCATTATGACATGTAGGCAATTTTATATTTATGTACACAATAATAATAACCTTTTACATTTTAATCCTTTAATTTTAAAAAATGTTTGTGTGCTGCTGCGCATCCATGTGTGTGTAATAAGCAAAGTGTACGCTCGTTGTGCACCCGCCTATAGGCGCATATTACTAACACGCTCTTTAAATGTGTTGGTGGAGGGGGCGTTAGTTCACCAAAATGAAAATTAGGCTGCGTTTTACTCTCCCCCGAGGCATCCTAGGTGTATATGACTTTCTTCTTTCAGATGAATCCAGTCAGAGTTGTATTAAAAATTGTCTTTGATCTTTCAAGCTCTATCATTGCAGTCAGCGGGTGTTCCAGTGCTTCAGTCCAAAAGAAGTTAAATAAAAAGCATTGACCTCATACGTCCTTTTCCCTCGGAACGGCTTCCGTGTACAACTCTTGGCGCAAGCTACATTAAAGGATTATTACGTTTTGAATATGGATATTTTTCTTACAAAAATGCATCGATTTGCTATAGGAGGCCTTTGTTCACCCCCTGGAGTTGTGTGAGACACTTTTTTTTATGGATCGGTGCTTTTTATTTAACTTCTTTTGGACTGAAGTAATGCAACACCCGCTGACTGCAATGAAACAGCTTGAAAGATCAAAGACAATTTTTAATATCACTCCGACTGGATTCGTCTGAAAGAAGTCATATAAACTTAGGATGCATCGGGGGTGAGTAAAACGCAGCCTAATTTTCATTTTGGTGTGAACTAACCCTTTAATGCATCAAGATACCAAAATAAATATATAATAATATTGCGGCAGACTTTAGACCAGGTTTTTGTTGGTCAATGGCACAGTTTATTTCAGTTGCCTCAAAATAGCAATGCGCCAGCAATGCACCTGAACACACCTCGTTTTCAGACCAGCACGCCCATAAATGGCTCCACATGTGGCGCAATGCATTTGCTATTTAAACAACATGGCGCAGGACATGAAAATGACAACTGCGTTGGGCTGAAACTAGCAAAAAACCCTTGCATTGCACCTGGCACCGCATTGCGCCAGGTGTATGATAGGGCCCCGTGAGTGTTAGGGTTAGGGTTAACCATGCTCCATAATGCTCACATCGTCTCATTTTGGGTAAAAATAGAAAAATAATACTGAAGTACTTTGTAACACAGTAACTAGAGTAGTTTTTCAGCAAACTAATTTTTTACTCCTACTTGAGTCATATTATTTTTCAGTACTTTTACTTGTACTCAAGTAAATTATTTCTTAAGTAGCAATAATTTTACTTAAATACAATTTCTTAGTACTCTTTCCACCACTACTTGTCACAGAGAAGAAAAAAAGTCAAACATAATTTACATGTTTTCAAACAGCTTTCGCTTTGGTGTTTATCAAATGACACCTAATACAAGAGTACAGAGACAACAGAGTTGGTTCCGGATCGTTCTTCTCTTATTTTTTTGTCGCTTAGCAAAATACTCTATTCGCAAACACCATCAACTCCAGAGTGGTCTTACAGTGCATATAGAAAAGAGTCCCCCCTCCTCCCTCCCC
Source organism: Sinocyclocheilus anophthalmus (assembly GCA_018155175.1). Lineage (NCBI taxonomy): Eukaryota > Metazoa > Chordata > Actinopteri > Cypriniformes > Cyprinidae > Sinocyclocheilus > Sinocyclocheilus anophthalmus. Next base: position 25,431 of record JADLZN010007373.1, read on the forward strand.
CTTTTGTGTTATATGGAAATAATGATACCATGTAGGTTTTCTGTGTGAACTATTTGTTTACTTGTAAAAAAAAAAAATGTCTCTATAGTTTGGTTTTGTTAGTTTGGTATGTTGCAGTTCAACCATTTAGAATATAGTTTGAGATGTTTACAGTTTAAGGTTTTCTCAACCTTAACACCATAACAACTTCCACATTTCACACTTCACACATAAAGTATTTATATACTGAGATGGTTGTCACCTCTCTTGGCTTTGGCTGCAGTGTAGTGTGTTTGGATGGCAGAACTTTGGCAGTGGACATGGTGAATTTAATTTCCTTTTGGACAGGGAGGAGCATCCATTCAGTGGGCTAACTGCAATCAAATCACTGTGTATCCATTGCGCTGGTCTTATCTCACTGTTCAGGGCTAGCAGAGACATGTGTGTTTACCAGAGATGCTGCTGACTCACAAGCAAGGCTAACACAGAACACAAACAAAAGCACTATTTTTCTCTCCCTCTAGCTCATGAAACCAACACATTTAGGTGAGAACACACAAACACACACTTCTGTGGAAACAGAAACCCACATAGATGAGCTTACAGTCTGATGGTGTGAATCAGATAATACCTCTAGCATGCTGAAGCTGATAAGAGCAGTGCAAGCTAGACCTTGTAGTGATCATGCTTCAAACAGAAACCTCAGAAAGATGCACTCTAATGTACATTCTGAAATGACTTCAAGAATTACAAGAATTACTGGGACACAATCATACTGCTAGACATGAGTGTTTGAAGAACTGAATGTAATGAAAAATTTGAATCTCATTTTAAAGGGTCAAAGAATAAAAACAGAGACACTTGTCATAACCATTTCGCCATGGTGCAAAATATGGTGAGACTGACTATAACTAACTTGAACCATCACAGGAAATCAAAACAAGAAGTTGGGGGGTTTTAAATAAAAGTGCACATTCTTTTTACAAGAGTAAAGAAGAGTATATAAAAATCAGTAACCACAAGACTTACAAGAGAGGGCATGTGTTTTCATCTACTATGGAAGCATATAGGTAGTGAAATTCAATTTAAAATGCAATATGCAAAATGGCAATGCAATATTCAAAATGGCAACACGATATTCAAAATGGCATTGTATTTCTGTATTTAAATTTACATTTTCCATTACCCACATGTGCAAAGTTTGGTGCAGAAGGAAAATTAAAATGAAATTATATTATTTACATTTGCCATTTCCAACAGTATTCTTAATATTTAAATTGCATGCACATTTGAACGCTTTATAAGTTGAAATGAAAATGAAAAGGTATAACACAAATTGATTTGATATGTGTAACATGTTCAAGCAGAAATGGTAGCAAAATGATCATTTAAATGCTATTTGTCCTAAATGCATTTAGACTAACAGTTAGAACACTTAGGATTGCATTTTCATCATGATGCCGTGGGATATGTGTAGCAAAATTCAGTGCGGCTTTGAAAATGCATTCCGAGCTGACCACCCCACCCTCCATCAATCATTGCTTCAAGGCAGGGATTGTTGGAAGCGTGGTACGTTTGGATCGTTTGAAACATGGCAGCTTGAGATCTGATAAGATCGTTGAATTCACTGGCAGATGAAGTGGAGCATGGTTTTGTAGGGGAAGCATTTCAGATGTTTCCCCTACAATTCCTTAGGAGAAATGGAAGTAGACACAAATGAGACATGAGAAATATTTGAGAAAAAAAGAGTCAAAACAGAGAATGTGGTGGAAGAAAAATAGAATATATCTTTATTGTCTTGCTGCAATCTCTATCAAGACTCCATTATAGGAGTATTTTATTGCTCAGTGGTTGCTCTTTCTAAGCTCATGAGACTTCATTGAGATTCTCATTTATCTCTCATTTTAGCATCAACAGTGTCTCAGATGTTTCTGCTAAAAATTCTTAGGAGAAATTAAAGTAGACACAATTGAGACATGAGAAATTTCTGAAAGAAAGGAATCCAAAATGACAATGGGAGAGAAACGTGTGAGAAACATGGGAGATCTCTTTATTGTCTTGCTGTAGACTCCATTATAAAAAAAAATGTTTTACTGCTCAGAGGTTGCTGTTGCTTTTTTATTGCAATGGGGTTTTTCACCTTTAATGGTCAGGACAGTAGGAGTAGAGACAGGAAACAATTGGACAGGTGAGAATTGAACAGGAGCAGGAAAGTACCTTTAGCTGGGATTTCGAACCCATGTTGTCTGAGGTGCAGTTGTGCATTCATGTTGATGTGCTGCCCACAAGGCTATGGCTCTGACAGAGGTTACTCTATGCTCAGGTAGAGATGTAGTCAAGTCCAGCTTTGTCGAGTCCAAGACCAGGACTAGTCGAGACCGAGTCCAAAGAGGTTCGAGTCCAAGACAAGTCCAAGTCCAAAAGTTTAGACCGAGTCCAAATGAGAGAAAAAAAGGATCCTCTTCAAGACCACATACTTAACTATCGATAATGTATGTGATGCGAGAGACAGCATATCTCCTATTCTAAGAAAATTATTTTACATTATTATTTGTAATGATCAAAAAGCATGTGCAAAGTAACAACTCTGTAGGACTGGGGTCTCCTAACTAGATCCTGGAGGGCCAATGCCCTGCAGAGTTTAGCTCCAACTGGCCTTAACACACCTATCCTATTATAGCAGACATATCCACTGATTTGCATTGATTTTGCCTTTCTAATAGTCCTGCACGATATGAGGAAATTCGGCTATGTGTGATAACAGTGGGGTTTTTTTTTTTTTTTTTGCAATGATGATTACTTGTGATAAATAAATGAATAATTAACTGTGCATATTAGGGCCAACAAATAAAACTAAATTTTTTTTTGTTTGTTTTACAGCGGTGAGCATTACAACCAATAACATACGATTCCATTGAGTTTATTAATGCACCAACTCTGCTATTTCATAGCATGTTTCGGTGCCCATTGCTAAATAACGTGTTCATACTGCAATGACAATGAAAATACGATTAATCTTTCAGCCCTATTTCTAACCTCATAAAAAAAGTCGGTAACACTTTACAATAAGGTTCAATTAGTTAATGCTAGTTAATGTATTAACTAACATGAACAAACTAACATATATTTGTTACAGTATTTATTAATCTTTGTTAATGTTTGTTAATGAAAATACAGTTGTTCATTGGTAGTTTGTTTGTTCACAGTGCATTAATGTTAACAAAAACAACTTGTCATTTGAATAATGCATTAGTGAATGCTGAAATTAAAGTTAACTAATATTAATAAATGCTGTAGAAGGAAGTAGGTGTAGACATTAATAGAACACAGGTAGAAAATTAAATTAGAAAAATCTAAACTTTTCAAAACACAGCAAGCGCACCGCGGGTCATGTGACAAGAATCAACCAATCAGCTTCATCCTTTCCCGTAACAAAATTGAAAGTTAAGCCAAGATGGAGAAACAGCTGATCATATAGCTGTACAAGGATAGCCATTTTTTAAATAAATTTAGTAGCATAGCACCTGGCAACGGATGTTTAGTGCTGCAATCCATTTCTCTCCCTTTGCTACACTCCGCATCTTCATGGAGATCGCAGGTCATAGTTTGCTTAAATAGCATTAACCCTTTGCAGAAGATCAATGGGTTACCCTAGGTTAAACTGTTTAAATTAATCTTCAATGTCCAGCATTGTATACACCACATTTCCCAAACACACTAGAAAGGACTTACAAGATGTTTAGTATAAGAACAATACCTTTTTATTAACAATGTAACTAGTGTACCAGTGTTATTTAGTTATTTATTTTTCTCTATGCTTGCTTCTCTTCTTCCGCTTTGTTTAGTATTTCAGTTTTGTCTTGTATAGCCCATTTTTGCATGTATGTAAATATAGGTTATGGTTTCCTCTGTTAAATCACTGTGCAATAAAACACTGTCTACATAAAACAACTTCAAATATGATAATGCATGTATTGTCTTTGATTGAAATGCTCTAGATAAATGACACTGAAGCTAACCAGAGGGAAAACAAATAAAATAAAAAAGAGATCTCTTTACCATTTCAAATATTTCCCCTAGACAGAAATGAGGTTACCTTAAGATTGAATGGATACTTTTGCTTGAGTCTCCTGCTTAACAAAAACACTAACACTGTCACAATGGTCTCCTTTAAAGCTTTAAAAGAGATCTCAACAACTTTACAAAGTGTGCTGCAGATATTTCTCCTTAAGCTAAAGAACATCCATGTAATCAGGGGGGGGGGGGGGGGGGGATCTCTCACATTTGTCTCCTCAAAGTTTAGAAGAGATCTCAGTAACATCACACACTGTGCTCAGATTTTTCTCCTTAGCTAAAGACTCTGGATCTCTCACATTTGTCTCTTTTAAAAGTGACATATCATGAAAATCCGACTTTTCCAGGTTTTAAGTGCTATAATCAGGTCCCCGGTGCATCTATCAACCAAGGAAACGTGAAAAAGATTAACCCAGTAACTTTGTTTTGGTAAGCCTTTTTCTGCAAGCTCTGAAAAAACGAGCATGTCAGATTTTGCTCCCTTGGTGACGTGGCAAAGGGATCTCATTATAATATTCCCTTAATCTGTAAGTTTACACCCACGACGCCTTTATTGTGTTTTCGCAAGCGACAACGGTGTACTAGTTTTAATGCCAATGGCGAAAGTTTGAGCAAAACATGCTAACTGTTCTGTCATTGGCTGCACAGACGATCACAGAACACTATTTAAAGTCCCAGCTGATACGTTCATAGAACAGTGAAGTTTATTGGAATTTATTTCATGTAGTTGCTGCCTCGCCACACAGACTAAATACTTTATTTTCCATCTTTTACCTTCACAGACATAACCGCTGTTTTTGTAACTCGTGTTTTTTGTTAACGTAACTTGTTTGAATGAGATAGATCCGTGTCCTTGGATGTGTGCTCTCATAAAACGTATAATAAAGTTTAAACTCATGTGGTTTAACCGCATGAGTTCATGCGATAAACATGATAAGCAGAACGCAAAACCGAGGTAGCTGTACGCGCTGTAATGGCACAGCTCAAAAGCTGGGAAAGGGGCCGGGGAGCAGCAGCTCATCTGCATTTAAAGAGAAAATGGGCACTCAAAATGGGCATTTTCAAAATGATATAATAAATGATCTGTGGAGTATTTTGAGCTGAAATTTCACAGACAAATTATGGGGACACTTGAGACTTATATTACATATCGTAAAAAGGGGCATAATATGTCTCCTTTAACTTGATAAGAGTTCTCAACACTCACACACTGTGTTCAGGTATTTCTCCTTAGCTAGAGACTCTGGTGGTCTCATATTTGTCTCCTCTAAATTTCAGAAGTGATCTCAATAACTTTACACACTGTGCTCAGATATTTCTCCTGCACTAAAGACTCGGGAGCTCTTACATTTGTCTTCTCTAAATTTCAGAAGTGATTTCAATGATTTTACAAAGTGTGCACCAAGTCAAATGCCTAATATGAGCTCAAACATTTCTTCCATATAATACAGTGGGTACGGAAAGTATTCAGACCCCCCCTTAAAATTTTCACGATCTTTGTGATATTGCAGCCTTTTGCTAAAATCATTTAAATTAATTTTTTTCCTCATTAATGTACACACAGTCACCCCATATTGACAGAAAAACACTGAATTGTTGACATTTTTTGCAGATTTATTAAAAAGAAAAACTGAAATATCACATGGTCCTAAGTATTCAGCTCAGCCCTTTGCTCAGTATTTAGTAGAAGCACCTTTTGATCTAATACAGCCATGAGTCTTTTTTGGGAAAGATGCAACAAGTTTTCCACACCTGGATTTGGGGATCCTCTGCCATTCATCCTTGCAGATCCTCTCCAGTTCTGTCAGGTTGGATGGTAAACGTTTGTGGACAGCCATTTTTAGGTCTCCCAGAGATGCTCAATTGGGTTTAAGTCAGGGCTCTGCTGGGCCATTCAAGAACAGTCACAGAGTTGTTGTGAACCACTCCTTCGTTATTTTAGCTGTGTGCTTAGGTCATTGTCTTGTTGGAAGTTAAACCTCCGGCCCAATCTGAGGTCCTGAGCACTCTGGAGAAGTCCGACTCCTTTATTTTTGTCGCCAGGATTATCCCTGTCCCCTTGCCGCATTCCGATCTTCCCTGTACTTGGCCGCATTCATCTTTCCCTGCAGCTGAAAAACACCCCCACAGCATGATGCTGGCACCACCATGCTTCACTGTTGGGACTATATTGTACAGGTGATGAGCAGTGCCTGGTTTTCTCCCCACATACCGCTTAGAATTAAGGCCAAAAAGTCTCATCTTGGTCCATCAGACCAGAGATCTATATTGCTCACCATCTCCCCACTCCATGCGGGCTTTATTGTGTCTTGCACTGAGGAGAGGCTTCTGTCTGGCCACTCTGCCATAAAGCCCCGGCTGGTGGGGGGCTGCAGTGATGGTTGGCTTTCTACAACGTTCTCCCATCTCCCGACTGCATCTCTTGGAGCTCAGCCACAGTGATCTTTGGGTGCTTCTTTATCTCTCTCACCAAGGCTCTTCTCCCCCGATAGCTCAGTTTGGCTGGACGGCCATTTCTAGGAAGGGTTCTGGTCGTCCCAAAACGTCTTCCATTTATGGATTATGGAGGTCACTGTGCTCTTAGGAACCTTAAGTGTAGCAGAATTTTTTTTGTAACCTTGGCTAGATCTGTGCCTTGTCACAATTCTGTCTCTGAGGTCTTCAGGCATTTCCTTTGACCTCATGATTCTCATTTGCTCTGACATGCACTGTGAGCTGTAAGGTCTATATAGACAGGTGTGTGGCTTTCCTAAAAAAGTCCAATCAGTATAATCAAACACAAATGGACTCAAATGAAGGTGTAGAACCATCTCAAGGATGACCAGAAGAAATGGACAGCACCTGAGTTAACTATATGAGTGTCACAGCAAAGGGTCTGAATATTTAGGACCATGTGATATTTCAGTTTTTTCTTTTTTAATAAATTTGCAAAATGTCAACAATTCTGTGTTTTTCTTTCAATATGGGGTGTTGTGTGTACATTAAAGAGGAAAAAAAATTAACTTAAATGATTTTAGCAAATGGCTGCAATATACAAAGAGTGAAAAATTTAAGGGGGTACTTTCCGTACCCACTGTATGTATTAATAATCAAATTAGTCAATTAATAATCAAGACTGAGTCATAAGCCATTTATGTGCCTTTCAGCAAAAAAACCTCCAGGGTTACATTTTCTGTGAATCAGTTTTGATTAAGGCATCCGGTACATTACTATTTCCAACAACAAATTATGTGCCTAAGTACATAAACATTGTCCTAGAAAAAGTAGCATTATCCTTATTTCTGTATAAGTTCTCTCTCGATATAGCCTTTAACTCTGAATTTATGATTTCCCCCCTTTATTCAGTGCCTTTCAAGTACTTCACTTGATGCACAATTTGTAAAGTTGTTGAGATCTCTTCTAAAACTTTAAAAGATACAAATGTGAGACCACCAGAGTCTTTAGCTAAAGAGAAAATTTTAAGCACAGTGTGTGATGTTCTTGAGATCTCTAATCGAAACTTTGGAGGAGACAAATGTGAGACCACCAGAGTCTCTAGCCAAGGAGAAATATCTGAGCACAGTGTGTGACGCTGTTGAGATCTATTCTAAAGCTTTAAAGGAGACCATTGTGAGATTGTTAGAGTTTTTTATTTTAGGAGACAAGTTTGAGAAGCAGGAGACTCAAGCAAAAAATTCCATTCAATCTTAAAGTAACCTTATTTCTGTCTAGGAGAAATATTTGAGATGTTAAAGAGATCTCACTTTTGATTTTTCTTCCTTCCCTCCACCTGCGGATTGTCTGCATGCTTGGAGATTAACGTTATTTAGGGGCCTTGATTTACAGAGAACAAGTTGATATTTTGCAGTTCAGTTTATAAAACAGGTGTTGATTTCAGAGTAACCACTCTTGAGTGTTTAGTGAAGGATTCTTCAGACTGATTCAGACTGGTCTGCTTTTCTGAGTAGGGCTACACTAGTCGTGTTGTATGTTTTCAAACTCACTATGAAGAACTGATTCATTACAGTCAGTTGTTTGTGAAGGGCACTAGACTGGGTGCACTGCATTGTGTGCAGCCAGTAAGGACAACTTATAGAAAGACATGCTTCTTGCCATTATTGCATGATTTGGGTCTCGTTACTGTTTCTTCCCCAACACATTTTACACGGCTGCCCCTAGGCTAGTCCTGATGGAGAAACTTTCGGTCCCTCCAGGAAATACTGCTTACAATTATATTTTATGACCTATATTGGGATACCAAGTAAAGGAGTGGCAGTTGCCAACACATGCCACATTGGTAGAGCTGTTTCCTAAATGGATCTGAATGAATGTGCCAAAAACAAAATCTGATTTCTGCTGCCGTTTGAATAAAGTGTCAAGTTCTAGTTCATGATAGTACATGTCCCTTTGCCTGCTCATACCCCACCTTCTTCCCTCTTCATTCCGCTTCTGCACCTCTTCAGGCGACTCTGATTGGCTGTTGCATCTGAGCCCTGATAACTTTAGAGGCACTAAATGCTGAGTTGTCTCCTTCAATCTCTAATTCTCTTATTTTTCTTGTTGTAAATTTTCCCTCTTCATACATAGCCAATTACAGAAGCAGCCGAGAATGCATGATTCTAAATTGCAGGTTGGATATAATTGTTGCATTTCACAATTTGCATATGATTTTCTGTCCCTCTCCTTGATCTCTCACAGTTGGTGAGTTGCTTTTGTATCCTGTTGAAGAATAAATCAAGTTCTTTACCATTTTCCCCCAAAATCAGAGATCAGATTTTTACATAACTATTCAATAGCTTTTACCCGTAATGATTATATTTCTCTGCTTGTTTGGGAGCTCAGAATATTTATAGTTACATTATAGTAGTATATGTATATATACAATTACAGTCTATATATTATTTAAATAATCAAGTTCGCATAAACTTTGCTTGAATTCTGTTTTACACGGACTGCATTTTCAGTATTATATATTTATTTGTGTACAACAGGGGATCACTCTGTGTTATTTACTTCCTAAAACTAAACTAACTAAAACCATTAAAAATTGTGTTTCTTGAAATAAAATCTAGAGGTCGATCGATTTATTGGAACCGATAGTTGACTGCTGGAACAATTGGCAAAAATCCATTCTGATAGTTTTTCCAGGTTGCATCCGTTGCTGGAGTGGCTGAGAGGTCCGCTGTCATTATACAATACGAAAGCAAGAGCGGCCTCTAGAGGCTGAATCACTGACACCACGTGCTGTTTGTTTTGACACGTGACACGCTGCACAGAGCGGGACACCTGTGTACACATTATACTGTAGTGCATGTTTTCATATCATTACTAGGTAATTAATTTGTTGTTTAGATGCTGCATTAGTGGAGAAATGGACAGCAGTATGTTTGCTATCAAGGCTGAGAGGACGTGAACATTAGTAGCACCTCAAACGGTTAAAACAATGTGACCAAAACATGCTGACTCAAAATGCTTAATGTCACAGTTGTTACCATCTATTTCTATTAGTTTATTCCCAGCTGGTCACATTAATGGATTTGTTAGCAGCGAAGTTGCAGATCTAAAGCTGTGACATGAGAAAGCAAACTGATATGTTCATACTGCTGAAAGAAATCCTGCTGCGCCGCAGAGCGCCATTCACACAGTTTTATATTAAATTACATAATATTTGTCCAAATCGTTGTTAATGTGCATAATGACTTCAAACTAGGCTGTAAAACAGTGTATTGTGCATTATTAAGTGAAACGTTTGTCTTTCTGTGGCTCTAATAAAGTCTGTTTGCTTTAGAGAACTGTAATATATATTGTGATTTTCCTTTCCGTTTTGCTCTGTTTTTTGTTTTTTTTTAAACACCAAACTTCAAACTCATCAATGCAGCTTTTTTGATCATTCTTGAAGTGGACCTTTGCTGTAAGGTGATTAAATAAACTGTTTAGACCGCCGCTTGAACTGAACGTGACCGGTGTGTGTGCGACACCTGTGAGTTTTCCCACGCGGCGCTGCATTTTTGCCCGGTGTGCGACTGCCATATGTTGTTATTTTGATTAGATAATCATCACGTGTTCTAGAATAGAAGTGTGAGAGTTGATTAATCGGTATTGTGGTCCAACCTAGCTATCGGTATCAGTAAAATCCACTATCTTTCGACCTCTAAAAAATAAAATATAATAAACCTTTATTTCAGTTAGTTGACAAGACAACTGAATTAACTATGAAAACAGAAACTCTTAAAATAAAAAAATAAACACTAATTTAATAAAAAATATAATAGTATCTCAATGATACTAAATTACCCAGGACTTATTCCTTTCCTCTTCCTACATTCTTCTGTAGCCTTTTTTGAAACTAAAATCAACAAATTTGATAACACAATTATTAGAGAAATCTCTGACCTTGAATTAAATTAAAATAGTTAACATTTTACTGTTAAATCTACACGAATGTCCCTGTTTGTCGTGCAATTTTATTCTGACCTGAAGCCTTCAATTTCAGCCTCTCTATACTGTCCTTAGTCAAGCTGCAATTCCAAACAGGACCACATGGAGATGCCAATAGACCACTATACCAGTCACCTTAACCTGATTGTATATACATATAGCCTACATGATCCATTCAGAATTATTAAACAGAGTGAAACACAAATTAAAAAAGCAAATAAAACATTCTGAATTTGTCGAATGTGGTGATCTGAAGGCAGCTCAACATGACTGGTAAACAGTTCCTCTATCAGAGTGTTGAATGGTTAAGGCTAGAATAGGGTTGGGTATCGTTTGGGTTTTTTCCAATACCGGTGCCAAATCGATACTTTTAAAACAGTTCTGGTGCCTGAACCAATACTTAAAAAAAGAAAAAAAAAATTATACAATTAAATTAATTACCCAAAATAGGATGGATTGGCCATTATTGAGCGCTATAAACACATTTAATGTCTGTTTCATTCATACTGGACGCTAGAGGGCGCCCTCGCGCAGAAACTCCACATAAGTATCAAAGAAGGAAAAGGACTCAGGAAATCCCTAATATGGACAAAGGCATTGTTATCGCTGTAACTGAGTAAACAGAAGATATAAACATTTTAAATGATAAAACAAAGACATTAAACTCTCGACTGCGACAATGTATAGTTTATCTGTTATTCAAGCCATATTTGGTATTTTCATCATAATTAAGTATATTTATAATCCATTGCTAATCAACATAGCCTTTTTACCATATGCTTTTTACAGTATAGAACGGTATCTACCTGCTGCCATCAGAGCAAGTGTAATTACTGCATTCACACGCTCCACGGATGCTCTCATTTCCCAAGTTGTGCTTTTAAGTCGGAATGTGCAACATGGATACTCTCGTTACTACAAAGATGTGTTGGATTTGTATTATTAGAGCTTTCCGACTTGCATTCGTGAATTTTCTGTCAGGAAATTATTTTTCTTGCGGTGCCAGTGATCCGTATGTCCGTTTCGGAGAACCAGAGAACAAATATTTCAATCGAAATATTCGCTCAAGCATTGGCGGCACCGAAATGAGGCACCGAAATCTGCGTTCTGATTCTGTTCTAGTACATACCGGTTACATAGGTACGGCACCGGGTTTCGGTACCCAACCCTAGGCTAGATGGCATACAGCAAAAACGACTGGGCATGCGCACGTCAATATAGCATAATTTTTCTCACAATGTACCACAATAATTACTATTTTTGCATAATTGTCACGGTTCATGGATCTGTGTGTTCATTGCTGCGTGCCTGTGTATTGTTACCTGTCTGATTGCTCGTTCAGCGTTGCTCCGGCAACCGCAGTGCTGACAACCTAATCAGCACGGCTGCACCTGCCGCTCGTTCTGTCCTGTCTTTATCTGTCTCGTGTGTTGTATTGCATGTTGTCAGATCGTTGTTTGTCCTTGCTCATGCTTGTTGGCTCTCCAGAGTCTGTGTGGCCGGTGGATCCCTGCCTCAGATTATTTCCAGTGTGGGAAATCATCGAAGTCTCGCTGGATTCCACTGTCCTAGCTGGATCGGGTCAGGGCTTCGCAATCCCCGTGTGTTCACGTCTACTCACCTGAATCCTCACGTTTGGCTTGCGATCCTGTTTACTATTTATTATCACAATAAATCACTTCACTTGCAACTGGATTCTGGGTTATCTTTCCATAACAGAACGATCTGACCAGGATGGATCCAGCAAGTGTCGCGGAGCTCAGAGACATTCTTTCCGGCAGCAGTGCTCGCATGGAGCAGCAGGAACAGCAGATCCTGGCTACCGGTCGAGCTGTACAGACTCTGATAACGCAAGTCTTGGATTTAACCACCCAATTTCGACAGCTAAGGTCTGAAGCGGCCCAATGGCCCACTGCGCTCAATTCCTCAATGGCCTCACCTGTGGAGTTCCCCAGCCGGCGGGCTGAGCCCCGCCTACCGCCTCCAACAGTCTACTCCAGTGAGCCCCTGTTATGTCGATCATTTCTGGCGACCTGTTCTCTTCATATTGCTCTCCAGCCTTCGTCTTTTCCCACAGAGGAGTCCAAGGTGGCGTTTGTAATTACGCTGCTGACTGGACGTGCGGCGCTCTGGGGAACAGCGGTGTGGAAGCAAAAGCATCATTGTTGTGTGTCATTCCAGTCCTTTTCGGACGAACTCAGGAAAGTTTTTTGATTGGGCGGCATCCGGCAGGGAGGCGGCGTGGGAGTTGGCTGAGTTACGCCAGGGAAATCGCTCTGTCACTGATTACTCTATTGAGTTTCGCACTTTGGTGGCAGAGTGTAAGTGGAATCAGGAAGCACAGTGGGACATTTTTAGGCATGGACTGGCCGATCGTATCACCAATGAAATCTACACATTAGAACTACCCACCTCACTTGACGGGTTGATCGATCTGGCTATCCGAGTTGACGATAGACTGCGACGGCGTGATGAGCGAGCTCTACAGATGTCGGCGGGTAAGAGTGGCTATCAATTCGCCGCTTCGACGAGGGGTTCCTCTGATTATCTCTCCGATCCCGAGCCTATGCAGGTGAGCAGAGCCTGTCTTTCACGGGAGGAGAAGGAGAGACGCAGAAGCTTGGGCCTATGTTTGTACTGTGGTGCTGCGGGTCACATTGTAGCACGCTGCCTGGTAAAAGCCAAAGCCCGTCAGTAGATAGGAGGTTACTGGCGGGCGGAGTCGCGGTGGAGAAAACCTCCTCTGAAGTAACGCTTTTCTCAGTTCAACTACTCATTGGTCAGGACGCATTCCATTGTAAAGCTCTCATTGACTCTGGTTCAGAGGGAAATTTCCTGGATCGCAAGAAACTGGGAATTAATTTGGTTCCACTCGACTCACCATCTCAGTTAGTGCACTCTGCGGGCAGTCTCTCTCACCTGTCACCCATTCCACGCAGTTGGTGAGGCTCATTACGTCAGGCAACCACACTGAGAACATGTCCTTCCTCATCACCGACTCCCCTTTGGCTCCGGTGGTCTTGGGTCACCCCTGGCTATCATTACACAACCCCAATATAAACTGGCGTCAAAACACAGTCTCATCCTGGAGTGAATATTGTCATGCGTCATGTTTGCTGTCTGCTTGTTCTTCTGTGTCTTGTTCTGTGTTTCAGGATGAACATGTGGATCTGTCAAACGTGCCTGCTGAGTATCTTGACCAGAAGGGAGTGTTCAGTAAGTTGTTTTTTTTTTGTTCCCCCGGGTGCTCTTCCTCCGCATCGTCCTTATGATTGTGCGATAGATTTATTGTCAGGTACGTCTCCGCCTAAGGGCAGATTATACTCCCTTTCCGCTCCGGAAATGGAGGCCATGGAGAAATATATTTCTGATTCTCTGGCAGCCACGATCATCCGTCCCTCTTCTTCTCCTGCAGGTGCGGGGTTTTTCTTTGTGGAAAAGAAAGATGGTTCCCTTCATCCTTGTATTGACTATCGAGGGTTGAACAGCATCACGGTGAAGAATACCTATCCTTTGCCATTGATGTCTTCAGCCTTCAAGCGGTTGCAGAGAGCATCTATCTTCACCATACTGGATTTGCGTACCGCTTATCATTTGGTCGGCATAAGGGAGGGGGATGAATGGAAGACCGCTTTTAATACCTCCAGGGGGCATTTTGAATATTGTGTTTTGGGCGTCTAATGATCCCATGGTTTCCAGCACTGGTCTAATGCATGATGCTGAGGACATGTAGAGCAGTTCATATATGTCTACCTGGATGACATATTGATTTTTTCTCATTCTCTCCAGGAACATGTTCAGCACGTCAGGTCAGTGCTTCAGAGGCTGCTAGAGAATGGGCGGAGAAATGTGTTTTTCATGCACAAATCGTTCCGTCCAGGTACATCGTGTCGTCCGAAGGAGTGCGCATGGCTGTGGTAGATTGGCCAACCCCGGATTCCCGCAAGGCCCTGCAGAGGTTTCTGGGCTTTGCCAATTTTTACCTGCGTTTCATTCGCAATTACAGCCAGCTAGCCGCCCCTTTGACTGCCTTGACCTCCACCAAAACGACGTTCAGGTGGTCAGGTGTGGCGGAAGCTGCATTTTCAAAACTAAAGAGTTGCTTTGTTTCAGCTCCCATTCTGGTGGCCCCTGATCCATCTCGTCAGTTTGTGGTGGAGGTCGACGCGTCAGAGGTGGGGGTTGGTGCGGTTCTTTCCCAGCGTTCTTCCACAGACGGTAAGGTGCATCCATGTGCGTATTTTTCTCATTGTTTGTCTCCTGCAGAATGTAATTATGTGTAATGTCAGATTACTTTTCTTAGGAAATTAATCATTATTATTCTAGCTCAGATTTTGAACGGACGCGCATTTGAAGTCAACTGATAGAAAACCTGATTTTAATTTGAAAGTTACACTTCTCAACTACTGTTCCGCGAGACGTTAACGTCCGTGTATATTAACGATTCTGTTCATATTACTTCGTGGCCAACGGCACATAAACAGAATGTTAATCGTATTAATTTTGAGCAAGGTAACAAGGATCTAGGTAGAGTTTTAACTTTAAAAATGTCACGACACCAGACAATACTTCTTTATAAATGAAACAAGAATTTATTGGCTATTCTAGATTACATTAAACTAAGCTAAAACACACATATACACACAAAGGTTCAGGGAAATAATGTTAACGGAGTTATGAGGAAAGCCCAAAGTTTTAGCAAGATATTCGATACAGTTCATGTACTTGCAAGCTGAGAAAATTCATAAAGCAGAGACTTGGCTTATGTTTACTGCTTAAAATGAGCTCTGCACCAGTTCAGCTGATAGAAGATTTTGTTCGTTTACTTGCGTTTGGGTGACGTTTTCTTGTTTGGCTGCTTGAGGGAATCCCGGCTTTTGATTGGTTACTGGTCAGGCATCTGATGAACCATGATGTGGTTTCTGGGAACTCCCTTTCGGAGATTGGTTGGTTTCTCGATGAAGCAGAGGCTTGAGCAGTTCTTCTGAAAAGTCTGAGTTTGCAAGACTTTAGGCTTTTGAAGATCTCTGGCAATCACAAAGTGAGTTTTGGATTACCGATCGCTTTGATGGTAAGCGTGTGAGCACAGGTTGGAGTGCTATTAACACGGCGAAAGGCGAAGAAGCAAGCAAGCTAGTGTTTCTTGCATTGGGTTTTTGATCCGCGGCGTAAGTCCGTCCCACGGCGCGATCTTCCAATCGACTTCTTGCAAGGTGGAAGTATTGTACATACTTCCCATTTTCCATTCAGACCGCTGTTCGGCAATTATCACACGCTTTCAGTCAACACTAAACTTCACATATTAATAGCTTTATCTGCTAAAAGGGGTTAACAAAACATTGATTAAAGTTGCAAGGTTACATTTTAAATTCAAGCATATATAATGCATACAACATATTATTTGTGAATATAGTTGCCCTTTTATACGCATAAATGATTGTCTTTTGAAATCATCCGGTGAGTTTGGCGTGTTCCATTGTCTCTCCAAGAGAAGGCACGTTTTCTTGGAATTTAGAGAAAGGGGGAGCACAGAGGAAACCCTGAGGTCAAGGAGGTTGTAAAAACGGTCCTGGTCATAGACCTGCTATTCTTCTCGCTGGACATGGAGCTATTAATCTGTCGCTTTCTGTTTATCGGATTATCAATTTATGCGTTAAACGGTCATGGGGTCCGGGAGTGTCTGTCGCTGGAACATTTCCAGATACCAGGTTCTTTGTTCTGTGGTTTATTAGATGTTTTATTTATGCTGAAGCCAGTCACGAAACAACCCTGACATTCTGTTGCTTACATGAGTCCAGATTCAGGGGTCAGTTATTGCGGTCTTAGTGTTTTTCTTTGAGTCTCTTGAGAAGATAAGCCAAAGGAGACAGGAACTGCTGAGACACTGAGCTGACCCTGTATGTAGTTTTACGACCGCAGATGGCTGGGGAGGAGAACCTTTAGTTTTCCCGGTGGAATGCAGAGATTCAATGTTCGTTTGTGTCTGCTCAGATTAAATGCTTTCTGTTTTGAAGACAGAAATCCTACATATGACATTGGTAATAGAGAGTTGCTGGCAGTCAAGCTGGCTTTGGAATAATGGCGTCATTGGTTGGAGGGTTCGGAGGAACCTTTTATAGTCTGAACCGACCATAAGAACCTGGAGTACATCAGGTCTGCTAAAAGGTTAAATTCTAGGCAGGTTCGTGGGCCTTAATTTTCGGTCGCTTTAATTTTTCAATTTCTTATCGTCCAGGTTCTAAGAACATTAAACCTGATGCTTTGTCCCGCATTTTTGACAGATCTGAATGCCCGTTGTCTGCCGAATCCATCCTGCCACAGAACATCGTGGTGTCGGCTATGACTTGGGAGATCTAATCGAAGGTCCGTAGGGCCTTACAAGGGGTAATGCCTCCGCCCGGATGCCCATCGAGTTGTTTATTTGTGCCAGAAGGATTACGGTCCGATGTCATCCGTTGGGGTCATTCTTCCAAAGTAGCCTGTCATCCGGGGGTTAGTCAAACAGTTTTTCTCATTAAACAACGGTTCTGGTGGCACTCTATGCCCGTGACATACACCATTTTATTTGGCCTTGCTCTGTCTGTGCATTGAAGGCGCCAATCGACAACCAGCCTGGGACCTCTTTCACAGCGGCTGTTCATTCGAGACCCTGGTCCCACATTTCGCTAGATTTTGTCTAGGGTCTTCCCCCTTCTCAGGGTAACATGGTAGTTTTGACCGTGGTGGACCGGTTCTCGAAGGCAATTCATTTTATTCCTCTCCCCAAAATACCCTCAGCCAGAGAAACAGCGGTTGCTGTCATAGATCACGTCTTTCGTTTACATGGCCTCCCAGTAGACGTGGTCTCTGACAGGGGGCCCCAGATTGTGTCCAAATTTTGGAGAGAGTTTTGTATATTGTTGGGGGCGACGGTTAGTCTTTCTTCCAGGTTTCATCCCCAGAGTAATGGTCAGACAGAGAGGGCCAACCAAGATTTGGAACGTGTGTTGCGGTGTTTGGTGTCTCAGAACCCATCCTCTTGGAGTCAACAACTTTCGTGGGTGGAGTACGCACACAATTCCCTACCAGTGTCATCTGCGGGCCTATCTCTGTTTGAGTGTAGCATAGGTTAGCAGCCACCTATTTTTCAGAGTATGGAATCCGAAGTCGCTGTCCCCTCTGCCCACGCCTTTGTCCAGAGGTGCCACCGCACCTGGAAGAGGGCTAGAGAAGCCATCCTCCGGGTGGGGTCGCGCACCAAGGCCCAGGCTGATCGCCACCGGTCAAAGCCTCCCGTCTACGTCGTTGGTCAAAAAGTGTGGCTTTCAACCAAGAACATTCCTCTCCGATCCGTCAGTAATAAACCTGCTCCCAAATTTATTGGCCCGTTTACTGTCACCAAGATTATTAGTCCGGTGGCAGTCCGCCTCAAACTTCCTCCTGCGTACAGGAGAGTTAATTCCGTCTTCCATGTCTCCAAATTAAAGCCAGTTTTTCGTTCTACCATTAATCCGCCTGCCCCAGTTCCCCCACAACCGCGACTCGTAGATGGGGAACTCACTTATTCGGTAAAACGCATTCTGGACTTGAGGCGGAGGGGACGCGGATTTCAGTACCTGGTGGACTGGGAGGGTTACGGTCTGGAGGAGAGTAGTTGGGTCCCTGCTAGGGACATATTGGATCATTCACTTAGCGATGAATTTGATCGACAGCTAGGTCTTCCTGGGAATGTCAGGGGGCATTCCTAGGGGGAGGGGTACTGTCACGGTTCATGGATCCGTGTGTTCATTACTGCGTGCCTGTTTGTGTTACCTGTCTGATTGCTGAGCTAATCAGCGCGGCTGCACCTGCCGCTCGTTCTGTCCTGTCTTTATCTGTCTCGTGTGTTGTACTGCATGTTGTCAGATCGTTGTTTGTCCTTGCTCATGCTTGTTGTTCTCTCCAGAGTCTGCGTGCCCGGTGGATCCCTGCCTCTGATTATTTCCAATGTGGGAAATCATCAAAGTCTCGCTGGATTCCACTGCCCTAGCTGGATCGGGTCAGGGCTTCGCAATCCCCATGTGTTCACGTCTACTCACCTGATTCCTCACGTTTGGCTTGCGATCCTGTTTACTATTTATTGTCACAATAAATTACTTCACTTGCAACTGGATTCTGAGTTATCTATCAGTAACACTAATAGGTAGAAAATTTAATTTATTGTTAGCTTCCGGTTTGTGCGTATCCCTTCTAGCACAACCGTGTTGATGCACATATGTATATCAACACACTGACTGCAGCAAACTCCTATACAAATACACTTCTTCAGCGAGTGTCCATTATAAAACACTTGTCAGACATGTGACCATACTGAAATGTGCTTGTGCAAAAAGCTATGAGAGAGCACACATACACGGCTTACATGATTAGATATGGGCGTCGCTAGGCCATTTTTAGGGGGGCTATAGCCCCCCAAAAATGACTACTCAGCCTCCCTAAAATTTTGCGATTAATCCATAAAAATGGCAGATTTTGCAATCCGAGACCGCGGCGACGCAGGCGAGAAGAACAGAGGACACAGGGGGTGTTATGGATAGATGTTATAATATCTGCATATGAAGCAGTCTTTGTCATACATACAGTTTCCCAAAAAATATCATGGGGGAGCAATCGATTCCTCATCTACTGCAACCTAAGTTTTCGCTGTTCACCCCTCATCACACCACAGCTGTTTCCTCCAGCAAAATTTTTTTAGCCCTTAACACATATGAACACATACTTTATAAAACAATCATGTTGCCATTTTCATTTGAAAATGTAACTTTCAATGTAATGCATATTCCAGTGCACGTGGCTTACATACTTGAGCTAAGGAAAGAGGGTTGTACTAGAAATGCAAAAAGTAAAATTTTGTGTGTACAGTAAAACGGTGTGTGTGTGGTTGTGTGTGAGAGGAGATCATGAAGGACTTGAATTTGCTTATTCATTATCGGTTATTATCTGTCGCTGCAGTACAGTGAATAAAGAACTTTTTGGGATATATGATTTAGTTTACCACCACCTATATATTATATATATAGATATATATCTATATATATATATATATATATATGTATGTATGTATGTATGTTTATATATATGAGCAATATCACTTGAGTACGAGAGTGATACCGGCTCTATGTCAGCATGGCTGTGATTAGGCCAGAGGCATGAGGCCGCAGGCCGAGTGCCGGAGGCAATCAGACCGCGAAGCTAGACGTTTCTTCTCATATTAACTAACGTACTCTACGATTAACTCAGTGAATAATAAAAAAAACATAGACCCGGCTAGAACAAGTGGAGTGATAAAAAAAAATTGTGAAAGGGCGTTCCTGTAGCTATACCAGTACAATATCTCACGGGTCTCAACCATTGCAAGTTGTTGAGGGAGCGTGCACTTGGCATGCTGACTGCAGGAATGTCCAGCAGAGCTGTTGCCCGTGAATTTAATGTTCATTTCTACCATAAGCCGTCTCCAAAGGCACTTCAAAGAATTTGGCAGGACATCCAACTGGCCTCACAACCGCAGACCACGTGTAACCACACCAGCCCAGGACCTCCACATCCAGCATCTTCACCTCCAAGATCGTCTGAGACCAGCCACCCGGACAGCTGCTGCAACAATCGGTTTGCATAACCAAAGTATTTCTGCACAAACTGTCAGAAACCAGTTCGGGGAAGCTCATCTGCATGTTCGTCGTCCTCATTGGGGTCTTGACCTGACTGCAGTTCGTCATCGTAAACGTGAGTGGGCAAATGCTCACATTCGATGGGTCTGGCACTTTGAGGAAGTGTTCTCTTCACGGATGAATCACGGTTTTCACTGTACAGGGCAGATGGCAGACAGCGTGTATGGCGTCGTGTGGGTGAGCGGTTTGCTGATGTCAACGTTGTGGATCGAGTGGCCCATGGTGGCGGTGGGGTTATGGTATGGGCAGGTGTATGTTATGGACAATGAACACAGGTGCATTTTATTGATGGCATTTTGAATGCACAGAGATACCGTGACGAGATCCTGAGACCCATTGTTGTGCCATTCATCCACGACCATCACTTTATGTTGCAGCATGATAATGCACGGCCCAATTTTGCAAGGATCTGTACACAATTCCTTGAAGCTGAAAACATCCCAGTTCTTGCATTGCCAGCATACTCATCGGACATGTCACCCATTGAGCATGTTTTGGATGCTCTGGAACGGCATATACGACAGCGTGTTCCAGTTCCTGCCAATATCCAGCAACTTCGCACAGCCATTGAAGAGGAGTGGACCAACATTCCACAGGCCACAATCAACAACCTGATCAACTCTATGCGAAGGAGATGTGTTGCACTGCGTGAGGCAAATGGTGGTCACACCAGATACTGACTGGTTTTCGGACCCCCCAATACAGTAAAACTGCACATTTTAGAGTGGCCTTAAATTGTGGCCACCCTAAGGCACACCTGTGCAATAATCAAGCTGTCTAATCAGCATCTTGATATGCCACACCTGTGAGGTGGAGGGATTAGTAGGCACAGATTTGTGAACAATATTTGAGAGAACTAGGCCTTTTGTGTACATAGAAAAAGTCTTAGATCTTTGAGTTCAAAAGTGTTGCGTTTATAATTTTGTTCAGTATATATATATATATATATATATATATATTATACTCTCAATGGGGGCTGAGCCCCCTTAAAATGAAAATCCTAGAATTGCCCCTGTTATTGGACATGCACAAGTTCTTTAAAGTCTAATAATGCACGACTCCTGTATGTCACTGTAATCGCCGTTACCTGCATTACAATCGTCATTACTTCAAACTTACTGGTAAGACACTGGTTTGCTTTATTCATGTAATACAGGATTGTCCTGATTTCTGCTTAAATTAATTATTGAGGTATTTTTTCCAACCGTCGCTGCACAAGTTAAGTTTACATATGATAATGTCAACTAGCCCTCCCAGAACACATACGCTGTGTCCGAAATCACATAATTCCCTACCATATAGTATGTGGAAAACAGTATGTGAGCCGAGTAGCATGTCTGAATTCATAGTATTCGAAAAACAGTATAGGTGAGAAGAAACCCGGATGACCTACTACTTCCGGCGTGATTCTGAAGTGCGCATACGATGGACACTTTACTATCCCATGAGGTCACGGGAGATAATTTATTAATTGAAGTGAAGCGATGCAACAGTGTGTGGGTCACGTGACGGTAGCAACATGGCGGATATAGGATTTGATTCATAATACCCTCATTCATACTATATAGAACATACTTTTTTAATGGTCGTGAAGTAAATTCAAGTTTAAACGTAGTACCTACTGTGACACTGATTGGACTATATCCAGAGGCAGAACAAACAATCTAGAACAAGTGTCAGCAGTAACACTGTGGTTGAATATGAATATGATAGAAAAAAAATCCTCCTTTTCACACTTTGGTAGTGTTTCGCCCATTTTGCCCTAATGAAGAAACCAGCCCTGCTTGTTTCTCTGAAAAACAATGCTACAGTTATCCTACTTTGAAATGTGGTTCCGTGTCGGTATGTCTGTTTTTGTTTTGGTCTCTGTGATTCCGCCCAAAAGTATTTTGACACCCCGGGTTGCCAGTTGGCAGAAAATACAGCATTTTGTAGCAATGGAAGCCAGCAAAGGAACTGGGTCAGAAAATGCTGATTCAACCCGATCTATAAAGCCTTGACATCCAACTAAATATCTTTAGACCAAAGGCATATTAAAACGCAATCAACTAATAAACTTACAGTGTAAGGCTCATTGCCTAACATTGTCAGTTGCACTGTTCTTTGTGGCATCTGGCAACCCGTGTGAGCGTCGAGTCTGAGAAGGAGAGGTGGGAGAAATTACTCTCCAATATTTTGAATTTGGACTGCAGTACCCATTTTATCAGCTACATTTTATCAGCTAGCTGTCAATATTACATACTGCACCTTTAACACTCAGGACTGAAAGAACGTGTTCTGCTGCTGTGTGTGAATGCAACTCGTGTGTTGTACTGCATCATCTCAATTTTTAAGCAGGAGCTGAATTGATGTTCACATTTTACCTTCACTAATGTGTGTTTCTTTAACAACGGGGCCTTCTTCTGTTTGGTTTAACTAACCGATTAATTAATTAATTCATTCATTAATTTCCTTTATCACTGATTTCCTTAATCTTTTATGTTGCATCTTTTCAAATATCCTTTGAATAAATGCTATTTTATTACCCTTGTCCCAGATATGCAAATTACAAGAAATTCAAAACAAAGAATAAATGATGGTCATTTTAACTTTTTTTTTGTTGTTGCATTATTTAATGTACAGAGAGAAGGTGGATAATGGTCTTTTGAAAATATATTTGTGTGTGTTCAAGAAACATTGTATAACCTTATCAGTTGACCTCTGCAAAACTAAAATTATTTAAAATGATGCTAAGACCCTTTTAGTCTGGCTGTCATGGTGACATTCCTGTTCTGAGCCTGGTGCAAGTACAGCCTGCATTCCTGCATCTGCTTAGCACTTGTTTAAATAGTGAGTTATCAGTAGAAAATGCAGGATAATGGAAGCAATTTACACTTCATTGCTTCCGTCATGCCCTTTGGCCAGTGCTCAATAGAGATACGCAAATTCACAAGCCAAAATCATCCTCTGATGACGACGGTTTACTTAGAATAGTCTGTTTGAAAATTGTGAAAATAAAGATAAAATAGCAGCATGAGTGTATGCAGCAAGTAGTTTGAATATTTATTGCAGAGAGTCACATATATGAAAAAGCTACAGATGTCACCTTGGTAAAATGGCCATTACCCTGTGGTCCATGCTTATGAATATATAGAAGGCAGTAAATGAGAAATAGCAGGCCTGAAGGCAGCTCTGCTGTGAGGATCCAGCAGACACTTCTAACTTCTTGAAATAAATCCTTGGCACGCATTTACTTGAATAATTCATAGTGACTTAAAGGGGTCATGACATTATAAATCGAATTTTCTTTGATCTTTTGACATATAAAAGGAGTACTGTAATAAATAAATGAATACTGAAAGTTTCTAGTTCCTCTACATTGGGATGTCATGGTAGATTTGCATTTCTCCGCCTCCACAATAAAACATGCCTACTTTAACTTATCAGTTTCGTAGCCGACCCAGCTGCGGTGAACAATGACATGACTGTTGTTTCAGTTGAAAAAAAAGAAGCTGAGGACTAGACTGAACAACAACAAACTACTGGAGATAGCCACAACAAGAGATGCCTACAATGACAAGCACTTGTGTGAGGGGGTTAAGAGACACTTGCAACTGTAAACTGTAAAAAATAAAATAAAATAAATAAATGAATAAATAAAATAAAATAAAAATAAAATACTTATAAAACGGCAACATTGACATTACAGTTAAATCTATATATATATATATATATATATATATTATATATGCTATATTATCATATCTATATATATAGATATTTAAGTAACTAAATAATGTTGAACATACCAAATTACTAAAATCTGTTCCCCTTCAGGAACTCGAGCTGAGTCAACGCATGGAACTCCTTCAGCGTGACTATGCAGGATATATTAACACGGTGGACTGGTCTACTCCGCTCACTCTCTGTCAGGTTCCACACCTCGACATTCGTCCGCTCCTGTTTCCCCTGTCCTTTTGCGTAGTTGTGACCTGAGTCATACACATACTAGGACTTTGAAATTTCGGTTGCGTGGGCATCCCGTTCCCAAAGCTTTTGACGCAGCTTGAGTTCCTGAAGGGGAACGTCTCAAGGTTACGTATGTAACCCTAGTTCCCCAAGGGAATGAGACGCTGTGTCTCCTGCCATACTTCCGGCATCCCTGTGATCGCGTCCCTCACTCTCCAGAAGCTGCAGTTGTCTCCACCTCACGTGCTTTTATAGCTTCCTGGTCACACGTCACCCCGTCTGTGATGTCGCGCCCATCCATTGGTCTAATTACATATACGATTCAGAGCATAGTCACGCTGAAGGCATTCCCAAAGCGTTCAACGCAGCGTCTTGTTTCCTCGGGGAACTATGGTTACATACGTAACCTTGAGACGTTTTTTATATTTATAATATACTGACAACCACCATGAGGGAAAAAAAAAAACAAAAAGAGAAACCACATAATGAATCAAAGTTTAAGTAGCTTTTCCACTGAGGTAAATAAAGGTGCATGGTGTGATACATACAAACACAATACATACGCCATCATAACACATGACACTAAAACAATGAAACAAACATTAATTTAACAACATACATAACATAAAACTCTAATGTGCATAAGTGATTAAAAAATAAACTAAGAAAAAAGTTATTTCAATGAAAAATGTGAGCTGTGACATAGGGTCATGTGGGCTGAAAATCATAATTCCTTGGTGAATATATAGGCAACAAAAATAAATAAATCAGTTTACTAACATTATAAGTCATCCTCGAAGATGAAATGTCATTATTACTGTACCTGTCATGACCCCTTTAAAGCTTCAAAACATAACTAAGACATAGTTATATAATATAAATAATGCTGTGGATAGATAGAAAAATAATATATAGTGTTTTTATTTTGTCATTGTTTGTTCAATATACTGAGGCTATTTACAAATGTTGCATTATCATCCAAATGAAGGCACATGCTGTCAAAAAGAGATAATCTAGCTAATTTTCTCATTAAAAAAATAATAAT
Source organism: Sinocyclocheilus anophthalmus (assembly GCA_018155175.1). Lineage (NCBI taxonomy): Eukaryota > Metazoa > Chordata > Actinopteri > Cypriniformes > Cyprinidae > Sinocyclocheilus > Sinocyclocheilus anophthalmus. The sequence continues at coordinate 50,580 of JADLZN010007373.1, forward strand.
AATAAACTTCAGCTATAAACTACTTGTTGTAAGTGGTTTCCAGGGCAGTGCTATGCAGTTACTGAAGTGTTTTCTGTATGATTTATTCTGCTACCACATGGTTGCTAGGTAATAGTGGATAGATTGCTAAGGCGTTGCTAGAAGCTTGAGGTTGTTCTGGGTGGATGCTCGGTCAGTGCTTAAAGGGATAGTTCACCCAAAAATGAAAATTTGATGTTTATCTGCTTATCCCCTGCGCAATCGAGAGGTAGGTGACTTTGTTTCTTCAGTAGAACACAAACAAAGATTTTTAAGTCAAACCGTTGTAGTCTATCAGTCTTATAATGGCAGTCAATAGGCTCCACAGCTCTGAGAGTTAAAAAAAAAACAAACACAGACGAAACCAAATTAAAGGCACAATATGTAATTTTTTGCCACTAGAGGGTGCGTATTCAAAACAAACACAGAAACAAAGGCGTAGTTACATGATTCTGTGACTGAGTGTGGAATCATGGGATTTGTCATCTTCATCCTCACAGCCTATCATCCGATGAGACTCGGGCAGAAATCATGTTCATGGATGAGCTAATGTATTAAAGATTTATTAACGTCGTAGTATGAAGCAGATTGAGGCGGAAAGCCGTCGAAGCAAAACGAAGCCGCTGAACGAGCGTGACACACGACTAGAAAGCAGCGAAGCTTTTATTATGCCACAGTCGACCGCTTCCGCTCCTTTCGCTGCGCTGTTTTATCATACTAGATACATTTGAAGGTTCTGTTATAATGTTACTCTGTGCGGTCGTCACCTGTCATGCATAGCATATTAAAGCGTCTTTGGTGTTTTCATGTTTTCTACAAAACAAAACCGGAAATCGAGGGTGTATGATGTCATTGGCAGGTGACACAATGACACGTGTCACTAGTTAAAATTGCTTATTTATCTGTATTTAAACATTCTTCTAAACATTTGGTATAATGTAAGTACACAAGTCAGTAAATTATATAACTCTGTTCTAGTGGTTTTTGGATATTTTAAAAAAAAAATCTTACATATTGTGCCTTTAAACCCTGCGGCTCGTGACGATACATTGAGGTTTTAAGACACGAAACGATTGGTCTGTGCAAGAAACTGAACAGTAATTTTATAATTCTTACCTCTGATCCACCGCAATGTCCATCTGTCCTGAGCGCGTTCACAACATCCGGCGTGTGATGTCAAATAAATACGGTTGGGCAAAAATTTCCACGTTGTCTGATGATATATCAAAATCGTCTTCCATTGTGATGAGCTGTACTTCTAAATATCTTTAGATCATCGCAGTGCCAGTGAACACGTCCGCAATCTTTCTGCACTGTGTAAATAATGAGTGACATATATGGGCGACAGATCGCTTCTGCACATGCGTCTACTATCATAGATATGCATAGATTCCCTATTCGATCGCTCTAGATACGTTGACGCGTCCTCCATTTTGGAACGTATCGCGGCCCATAGAAACAGTCACTAATGAGGCATCTACTTATATATATCTATGTCTACTATGCCCATTCACGCGTCACGCGCCGGATGTTGTGAACTCGCTCAGGACAGTTGGACATTGCGGTGGATCAGAGGTAAAAAATTATTTAAATACTGTTCAGTTTCTTGCACAGTCAGATCGTTTCGTGTCTTAAGACTTCAACGTATCGTCATGAGCCACAGGGTTCAATTTGTTTTTGTCTGTGTATTTTTTTTTTTACTCTAAGCCGTGGAGCCCATTGCCTGCCATTATAAAACTGATAGACTCCAACGGTTTGAGTTAAAAATCTTTGTTTGTGTTCTACTGAAGAAACAAAGTCGCCTACATCTTGGATGCCCTGGGGGTAAGAAGATAAACATCAAATTTTCATTTTTGGGTGAACTATCCCTTTAATGACCTAAATCAAAATTAGCCTACCCCTAAGAATTTCATGTGGATGAAAATAAGGCTGTGATGAATAGACTTGGTCTATACAATGGCATGCTAGCAGTTTTCAAAACTCAGGACTTTTATTTTTTTATTTTTTTCTGCTGAAAGGTTTTTTGGAAAGATGTTTTATCAGCTGAATAACTGGCATGCTGTTAAACAATAGTACAATCCGTTAAATATACTATGCTTCTATCCCTCACAGACTCATTTTCATGTCTGTCAAAAAATTAAACATGATGCTATCCCAATAAGGTTGCAGAGATAGTAGGGTAGACCGTGTACAGTTGAAACAGTCTATTTGTGAGTCTATTTTTAGGGGTAAGATTTTCACTTCACTAACTCCCTTCAACTACTTCGCTTCACTACCTCCCTTCACATGTCTTGTCATTTTATGACCAGAAAATGCAACTTTGATGTTTGTGATCTTTAGTCTGACTTCTAAAAAATGCCACATTTCATAACAAGGTACCCTTCTGTGTTATCGTGCAATTTAGAGGGGTGCAGGGTGGTCAGTGGGGTAACAACTGTACCTGCAGTGAAATCCTGTTTTGCCAGATGCTGTCAAGGCCCAATCATTTGGGAAGATCTGACGGAGCTACAACTGCATCTGACACAGCAATTAGTATTTAAATATGAGTAAGTTGATTAATCAGTATTGTATGTGAATGAGTGAGTTACTCATTTACTGACTGAGTGATGTTATTTGATTTTAGAGATATACTTGTGAGCTGGTTTTTAATTGTTCAATATTTCTGTAAATTAAAACTATTGTTGAATGTTTTAGAACTGTTCCTAATTTGAACTCTTAATAATAATTTTTCATTGATTTACTGATGAACAGTGGGCTATTTAAATCCTAGATGTTCTGCTATTGAAGAGCAAATTTAAAAAAGAACAGGAATTAAAATGAAGAGCGGAAGTAAACTTATTATTGTAGAATGGCATCTTTTAAGACATTTTAACTTTCAAAATTAGATATTTTGACTATTTTAGAGCATTAAAGATGAGTTTTCAACTGTACCTGACATGGGTACAATTGGAACAAAAACACTTGTCTTTATGAACTAACTGTAGGAAATATGAACTATGTATTGTAACTATTTATTTTAACTAGTTGTTTTGTGTGGTAATGTAAAAAGTCTTCCAACTGTACAAGGTCTACCCTAACGTAGCATTGAACAGTTTGTGTGATAATTTTATTAAAATAACTGAGAATTGTCAATTCTGGTAAAAATCTCTAACAGCATTATAGAAATGGAGTATCTTCAGTGATCTCCTAATGCATTAGAAGACCAAAAGAGAATTCATGCAAAGCAGGATAAAACATTTGAGAGAGTTGACTGCATGATAAAAGATGGCTTGTATCCTACTAATGCTTTATACTCTTATGCAACTAAATCATCAGGGCATTTATCATTTTCAAAGTTCATTATTCTCTGAGAGGGCACACAAAGTTGATAGCATAATAGAGTATAATCTCTCATTTCCTCTTAGCCCTGATATAATTGCTCATTTGGATGAAAGTACGGCCAATCACTCGACCGAACACTCTGGCCCACCATATTATTTATTAAATTGAGTATATCTTAAATCTAACTTTGCATGCAAATACTCATCTGGGTCTTAATATTGAATTACCTGATCCATATGTCAGTTGCTTGAAACAAAGCAGCATGGCATGAAGTTTTTAAGAAGGATACTGTTAAGCAGCGGTGGGCCGTCAGGGCCAGCAAAGCCTTCTCTGCTGGCTATCAGAATCACTGATTTAGTTTAATATATTTTTCCATGAATGTGTATTAAAATATTTCCAATAGTCTATTCTCTTCAGTTAATAGCTTTTCTCTTGGTTGCACTGCTTCAGTGTATGTTTATATTAGAGCTTTTATCCAATCATATTTCAGCAATCGTGTTGCCAGGGTCAAAGAAATCTGCCTTAAGGCCTTCAGAATCAACAATGCAGGCGTCTGTTAGCTTAAATCAATGGCAATGAAACCGTTGCTTTAACCAATCAGATTTCGAGTTGGCAACACCAGGGCCATCTAGCTGGCTAACGATAACGTCAGCGTTTTCTCGTCCTTTGATTGGATGGTCAGCGTAGTAGCTAGCAAACAGCATCACTGTAAATTATTTTATTAAAACTTTTATTACTGTTTCTCATGTTTAGATTTTCAGTGCATTTAGAAAAAAATATTTGGCTACTGTATTTAGTAAATCTAAAAACAGTAGTCCTACTGACTGTGAAAAATAACCACACACCTCCTCGGCACCGGCTCTGTGAAAGACTCGTGAAGATGAAAAACCACTAGAGTATGGTAGGTTAATTTTCATTTTTGACTCTTTTATCGCTTAATGCGTTGTATACTGATGTTATTTGCGCAATATAAAGCCAGGTTTAAGTTTCCGTAAGAATATCTCAGTTTCCCGAGTGAAGCTGTATTAACCGGTCTTTTCCTCCGGCCGCAGCGCCGCTTGCAGAGGCAGACCAGCGGGGAGATGAGTCGCAGAGGTACGTTAAAACGCATGTATACACTTTTCTTCATCGTCTTTTATGAATTATTTTAATGTTACTTGCTCTTTCCTAGTAAAGCTGTGCTAACCAGTGTTTTCCTCCCGCAGTGCGCTGGCAGACCGGCGGGGAGACTCGTGAAGACGAAATAAAGCAGTAAGAGAACATTTAATTGTTAGATCAACTTTAAAACACATGTAATCACCTTATTTGTTTTATACCAATGCTATCTGTAAGGTATAAATGCGTTTTGGGTGAATAAATGTCTGTAAGAAAATCGGATGGACTGTATTTGTGTCATTTCGTTAGGTTAATGCTTCAGCTACAGATGATGTATGTTTTTAATTGTTAATTGGGTTTCTTTCTTTAATAATGACATTCATTCTCGCTACATAAGACAGCTACAATCCTGTATGTATTTGCCCTTTTCTACTGAGACTGTGTATATTTCTGGTTTCTATAGCCGTCATCATTATGATGTATTGTTACGTATCCTTCCCATGCACTTCCAGAGGTCACCCTTTCCATTGTCATTGACTCTTGCACTACACACTGTTACACATCACCCCGGACTACATATCCCACCATTCATTGCACTGATTGCACACAGCACTAATTGCACACAGCTGTTTCATATCACTCACTCACTCACTATTTAACACTCATTCTCACTCCTTTCTAACTGCCGAGTATTGTTTAGCGTGTATCGTTTTGATAGCTACTCTGCAGAGCCCTCGTTAGCTGCCTAGCCTAGCCTAGCCTAGCCTAGCCTTGTCTGATTTCTCGGTTGTGTTTTTTTTTTCTGATCTTTGTGCCTGTTTTCCTGGATTTATCCCTTTAGTCTCGCCCTTTTGATTCTGTTCGCCGTTCATTGACCTACACTAGCCCTAGGACTATTCTCGTGTCTTGCCCGCCATATACCAGTTTGCCATTATCTGACCCATTCCTGTTTCTGACCTCTCAGCTTTAATAAAGCTTGCACATGGATCTGCACGTCTCACATCTCGTCAGCCCCGTAACAGTATGAAGAGATGGATTATTGCTGTAGACCCACTGAAGGCCTAGGTGTAAATGCCGTCCGCCACTGCTGTTACGGTATTATCTTCTTTACTGATCAATTGCTATTCTTGCCTAACCTGATTTGTAACTTTTCTTTCTTCCTTGTTTTGTGTCCTACCTTATGCTAAAATCACATTGTATCAGTCATACATACATGGCACAAAGCCATGAGGCTCATCAGGCCGCTGATATGTATTAAATAAGATGCACATCTCCGTGAATGCCAGAGGGGCTGGATATTATTGAACCTTTACTTCCATCCAAAGCAATTTACCGACTGTTCAATGGTGCTACAGCAGATAATGACACAGAAAAAAAAAAAAAAAACAAGGCTATCAGTATTTTTTCAAAGTTGTTTTGTTGTACTCTTCATCCAAATCCCTGTAAAAGGCACTTTTCTCTTATTTCAGCCTCCACTACTTGACAAATGAACGAAAGCACTGTAGACATAAGAGCGTTGTTGAGGTTCTTTGGTGTAGGCACATTTTAGCTGAATCCAAACCCATGATGTAAATGGGATCTCAAAATCACAATGAAAAAATCCTGTCAGACTGATAAAATTAAGTAGTTTGAGATTTACAGCATTTATCCACATGACAGAACCAGTAATCAAGAATCAGTAATACACAAAAAATGTCATTTATTAATCTGGGTTCATCTTAATTTATGAAAATATTATTGTTCATTGTTAATTGATGTGCATTAAATAAAAAAGTTAAAAATGTATTTGCATATGTAAAAACTACTGATAACTTTAGAAGAATCTGTAAAAGTATTGTTGGTACTTTTTGTTATCGCTATCTGTATATCTAACTAATGCATTGATTATGTTAATAAATTACATTTTATACTTATTGTAAAGTGTTATCCAGCAAAATTTAAAAAGTTGTTTACCTTGAGTAAAAACATATTTTTTACTCAAAAAAGTGCATTTATAAATTAATTTCTTCTTTTTTCTGCAGAACACCAAAAGAAGATATTTTGACGAATGTTTCAGTTTCCATTGGCTTTTATGTTATTTTTTGTTCCTATGGAAGTCAATGGGAACAGAAACTGCTTGGTTACCAACATTCTTCAAAATATATTTTTATGTTTTACTGTAGAAAGAAAGTCATAAACATTTGAAACGACACAAGGGTGAGTACTGATGGCTGAGTTTTCTTTTTTTTGTGGGGGGGTGAACTATCCCTTTAATTACAGATCTAAAGCTCATAGCGAATTCAGTTGAGCTCGTCACATTTATCTGTCTCACTGCATAAATGTAAACACGCAAAATATTTATAAATATCTACAAAGCCAAAACATGTTAGGAACACATGTTAGGAAATTACATTAATAAAAAAGCACAAAAAGTGGCACAGATGTGTTTGAGGGTATCTGATGCCTACAGGGAGAACCTGTATTCAGAAATGTACTTCCAAAAGTCTACCCACCAAGAAAGATACCAATCATATTGAGAATCAAAAATCAGAATGAAAAAGACTGAAGTGCCTTCCCTGTGGATCAAAACCTTTGTGATTGTTGGAAAGTCAAACATGACTTTGCTTTGACTTGTATGATCTGAACAGCAGTGAGGAGAGAACATTAACAGCTGCCTACAAAGAAATCACAGGAATCAGTGTAAAATGCTTTTGCTTCTGGCATCTCAAGCTAGATGAAGCCAGCTTTAGTCTTTATACATTTCACAGTCCCTTTGTCAAATGCAGAAAATATTTTGTCTTTCTTTTGGAATAAACTTGACAAGTTTGTAATAGGATGGTAAGACAGCTATTCAGTGGCCTTAAGGATGTCTGGACAAAACCTTAAGAGCAGCATGACATGAGAACTCTATCGAATAATTTCAGAGTAAATCTAAAGAAATGCTGAATAGACCTCGAGGAGATGAAATACCTTGGCCAGATGTCTTGAAATCTGCTCCAAGCAAAATTGAGGCAATCAGAAAAATGCTCACCCTAGTGAGCAAAAAGATGTGGTAGGATTTATTGGGATGGTCCTCGCAAAGTTCATTCCAAACTTGTCACAACCAATTTTTGAAGTGAACAGTTCTAAAGAACCGATTGTCTAAAATGACTTGGACTTCCCAAAGCAAATTTTCCTGTTAAGATGTTAGTTGATACAAAGCCTTAAAAGCAGTTTGAGGAGTAACTTCACAAACGGTTTCACTTCTGAAAGTACACTTTAGTGTAATGGCTCAAGGCAGAAATGAAAGGTTTGAGGACTGTCTGAAGAAGGGGTTTCAGACTCAGATTATCTGAGGGCACGAGCCAGTTGTTTTCCATCGGGCCACAGTGGAATATTTGTATTCTTTGAGAACTGCAATGGATGAGCATGCAAGCATGTGTAGCGAATTTAGCTCACAACAGGAAATATGAATAATTAATCATAACTAGTTTTAATTATAAATATTTAGATCCGCTGTATTTATTTGACCTCTCAGGGTCAACTGTCTGTTAATTCTAAGTACGTTAATTTCCTGGTTAAAGGAAATCACTTTCTTACTGTACAATTCTATAAGTTTGTAACGTAAATCTGCATGATTATTGACTCCGGTTATGAGTAAACAATGAACACGTCAAGTGTGATACAAGTAATGTTTTATTAACCACATAAACACTTAAACTAATCTAACATACACATAACCCATGAACCGGTCTAACATACACATACACACACACACACATACAGTTGGTTTAGGAAAGGGTTAAAGTTTAACTCAGTTCAGAAAGAGGCATAAAGAATGACATTTATGGAACCATTTTGCAGATTCATCAGATCTAAAACCTGAGGGAAAACGTCAGATTCTTAGTTCAAACACACCTTTGTAAAATGGTGTAACTGATACTTAATGCATCAAGTAAATCGACTAAGTTTGATACTTGCGTATGTCTGAAAAAGATTCCTTATGCAATCTTAAGGCCCCAAGATCTTGCTGAAGTTTGTTGATGAGAAAGAGCTAGTTTGAGTCAGAATCCCTTGATGAATGAAAAGGACTAGGCCGGAGCCCGGCACGAGCTTTGGTATCCTGGAGCGATTCTCACATCTTCATCTTAGCATCTCACCGAACCACCGACTGGGGCTGGTCCCTGGAGCCGGGCCTTTAAGGTAGGAGAAGATCCCCGCCTCTCAAGATGAGCTTGTCCAATGAGGCATGCTGAAATCCCAGCGGGAGGTTTGAATACGGGGATTTTTATGACAGTCTTGTCGTAATCCTGGATTTTGCATATATTATCGCTGGATTGTTGAGGCACGATTAGTACAGATCTTGAACATCAATGTGTGCATAGGATCATCATATAATATATATACGCTTGTTTCGATCATAAGAAGGCGGATTCATAGATACTAGACATGAAATAGGTGGGGTTATATTAACTAGTGGTCTATCATAACATGCATAAAACAGCATACGATACAACAGACAATATACAAGAGCTGTAATGGTATACACAATGACTTGAAGGATATGTGTGTTCTTTCAAAGAAAGGTTTTCCTATGAATTTATTAGAGAACAGTCCATTTCTCTGGGTATTGTGTGTCTTTCTCATGAGTAAAAGGAGGGAGTTTCTCCCCTACATTCCTTTAGGCCATAAAACCAGTGACATCATGATTAGTTGTCATGGTGACCAAAAGGGGGATGGTGTTCAGCAGAAATCCTGGCATCCAGTCTATTGAATGAGGAGACTGTGACGATTTGTTAATCTAATGAATAATTGATTTGTTAAATCAAATAAAAATTAGTGTGTCAGATTGGTCGAGACGCTACACATGTTTGTCATCATCATGTTGTCGTGCTTCAGTTGTGCATTTACACATTTGTGTTTTAGACACATGACTGTGGAATATATAATGTTTCCTTATGATTCCTAAGAGAACTACAGGTTTCTTTAGATTGTATTTAGGCTGGATTTAATGGATAACCACTGAACACTTAAGGAGCCTTAAGGGGAATGTGGCCCATTTTCCAGGTGCAGTTTTTGTTTTAGGTGTCTCTAGCTTGAGCTTTGCTTGAAAATAGCTCTGTTTTTTACTGCACATTCAAAACATCTCACAAAGAATAATATGTAATGTGTCAGATACGTCATGTGCTTGTTTAATAACATAGTGTCATTGTATACACAGTGTGTAATTGCGATTTTGAATCCAACCAGCACACACCTGCTTGTAAGTTTCTAGTAATCCTGGAGACCTTGATTAGCTGAATCAGATGTGTTTGATTAAGGTTGGAGCAAAACTGTGAAGAGCTGTGGCCCTCCAGAAATTGATTTGACCACTGGTTTATTGTATTAGTAGACTGCAGCTTCTCCCAGCACAACGAAGCCCTCAGATAAAGATGCTACTACAATAGCCAGACTAGAGCCCTGCCACAACCTCAATTAAGCCGTTAAACTTGCCTCAATAAAATCCTATAAGAGTAAAAAGTGCAAGCATGCACCAGTTAGTTTAAATGTTTAACCTATATAAATGTGCCCTATTAGACGCATATCTAATTGTTTGTGCGGAAAGCTAAAGCACGCTTTACAGGACATGGAGGCGCCGACGACATCACTTGCATTAGAAACAACTTAAAATATGCCGTAATTTTTGCTCATAAAGGTAATAGTAATACATCATTCAGAACTGTAAAGTATCTACTTGTATTTGTGTGCACTCACAAAATCAACAAAACCTTGTGCTTTTGTAAAATAAAGGATAACATACAGGATGCAGCCTTTTGTGCAATTTCGGCCAGGACGCTGCACAATGATAACCGAAAACTCAGGTGATACGTGCCGCACAACGTGCTAAATAATATATATATACAGCCTTTAAATTACTACTTTAAACTAAATAATCAATCAACAAAAACATTTAACGGATTTTATAAATCGTAAATGCATCCTCTTTAAAGGTGTGTCGAATGATGAGATGGCGAGTCATGATCTGCATCTTCACCTTTGGGCGACACACTCAGACAAACCCTATTTTTGTTAATCAATACTTCAATATCTCCCTTACTAACCCCCCCCCCACCCCCGCCACATTCATGGTAATTACTTTGGCTGGGCGTTGCAGGCACATTGTAGCCTTCGTGTGTTATGTGCGTCATTGCGGATATGTTTGCAGATTCCGCACAGCACATGACCATTGGACTCACTGTTTTCCTGTTGGTAATCAAATCAAACCTCTTCCACAAAGCAGTTTTTTTCCCGAAATTGGGAACTTTAGTAACTCCCACCCTCCAACTTCCTCCCTGATGCTCTGACATGTGAACTTCCCTTATGCTAATGCTCGTCTAGCGTACATAGGCTCGCCGACTTATAATATTTATAATATAATCAATAAAACAATATTTCATACAGTAGCCTATGTGTGCTCTGCGCGTATATGGGCACAATAAAAGGAGAGAAGCTAAATGAGCCCGAGTCTGACTCGAGCCCGATCTGTAAAAAAAAATAAAATGGCCCGAGCCCGGCCTGAATGGACTCAGAGTGTCGGACCCCATCAGGACCTGACGGGCTTGCAGGCCTCTAAACCAGACACCTCTTAGAGGGCAAGAAGACCACCTCTGGTACCAAGCCCGGGAAGGACAGGACTTCTCATTAATCAAAATGTAGTTTCTGCCCTTCACCAACCGAGAGACTGATTCCTAAAGTTTGGCCTGTGACCGCCAAAAAAATTCCTTAGGACCTCCAGGAGGGTTAGTGGCCCGTGAGGGAAGAGACAATAACAGATGCCAAGTCCTAAGTTTTCAGCTTTTGAGGCAGCAACAGATATGACCATGTTCTGAGCCTCCAGCCTTTGAGGAAAGAGATATTCTACATTCAGAGTCTTCGTCCAATGAGACAACAACAAATGCAGCACGTCCTGGGTCTCCATCCTAGAGAGACAAAGTGGATTGACCAAGTTCTGAGTCTCTAGCCCAGAGAGGCAGAAGACATACAGACATTTGCAACAAGGTTAAGCTCCGGTGAGCAAACCTTCACTTCAAGGTAAGTTCGCCTGCGTGTTCCAGGCTAAGGACTTTCTGCGCCACGTCTGCGTTCCAGATTTTAGGACCCTTTGGTGCTCCAGGAAATCAGCATCCTCCAGCGCTTCATGTTCAAGGCTGTTGAAACAGATTCCTGCTCCTTTCCCCACTGCATTGTTACTAGCACAACCAGTGGATGAAGTCACTGCCACCGGACTGCTCACTCAACCACAGAGAACGTAAATATCACTTACCCAAACCTCTTCCAGAGACCTTGGCAATGTTTTTATATTATCAGTATATGATTTTCTAATTTACATTTGATATTATATAGCTGATCAGTTAAGAACAAATAATTTTTTGTTTATGAGTTTGATGCATAATAAGGTTCTTCACCTTATTTGTTTCAGAGTAGCAATAGTTTATCTTTCCATAAGATATGTAGCAAATTATCTCAAAAGGGAATTGTATATAAATAGTTACAGTTTATTATGATTAATTTCAATTATTTATATCAGCTGCCAGTAGTAAATGTAGCAGAATTAAATTACCATCAACCAATCTGTTAGTCTAGCGAACATTCAGTGTAAGTTTATATCAACTCTAAGAAGGGATATTTTTGTGGCCACAGAAAATACTTTCATACAGTGTTAATGTATTAGAGCATGTAGTAAGGATCAAAATCATATAGGGACAATTAATTTGCAAGGCAGAATCAGAAACCCATGTAATTTGTGCACAAGAGTTTTATTAACTAAACACTAACACAAACTAGTCTAACAAACAAACAATCACTCACACATGGGGAAGGGCAAATGAGGCTTGATGGATGAAGCCATCAGGAAAAACCAGAGAATGAAGCTATGAAAAGAGTCAGTTAACCACAGACTAAGGACAGGGTGTACTTAGAGGGGTGCTAGCTCACATCCTCAACTTCTCAGAATCTAACAGAACCGCATCGACTGGCTGGGTGTGGAGCACACCGGCACCCCCAGATGTTTTAGCAGATGACTTAGCAGAAGAAAAACAACATGGGCGGAACTGTGCGTGAGCCTTTTAAGGTCTGAGAAGATTCAAGCTCCAGTATGGGTTTTTTTCCAATAGAACGGCTGAAATTTCAAGTGGGGAGTTGAAATACTGGGAGTTTTAGACCCTTTGTGTTCGAGAGCATGGATACTTCCTAGAAACTCGAGGTGTTGATTGCAAAATTACCTAAAGATTTGAGAACACAATGTTGCCTATGTACCAACCTTTAATATACACTCTCGTTTAGAGCATCGAAACCATTCACACGCAGAGACCAAACATGTATGGGTGGGTTATAGTACCTTTATCTTCATAACACACACACAAACAGTATACAATTCAAAAGACAATATCCAAGACCGTAATGTATCCCAAGTCCTTAGGAAAATTGTGTTCATTCACAGAAAAGTTTTTTTTCTATGAATAATTCAAAAGAGTCCATTTTTACTGTGCATTGTTTCTCTTCCTATGGAAAATGTACTGATTTTCACTACCCGCATTCCTTTGGGCTATAAAACCAGTGATAGCAGCATTGGTTGCCATGGAACCAGAGGATTGTTCTGCCCTTTTGAGGTGTTAGTTGCATTTTGGGGGAAGGGTCCATAGATAGACCCTCATAGTTGGTTTGTTGACTGAGGGGTGTTAAAGAGTATTTGCTAAATATAACTAAAAATGTTATATCATGTTATGTTATACCAATCAGTGTGTCTGATTGGTCCAGACGTTACAGATAACATAGCTCTGACATATCAACACCTAACTTGCATTGTATGCACTTTATTCCTTTTTCATTTGTGGTATTAATTTAGTAGCTGTGATTGCTCTTGTTTATATTTAGTTATTAAACATATTTTATTACACTTGAGTCTTCCTTGTGTAGTTAATACAGTAAGAGGTTCTACAAGTTAGATATCCCACCAACCTTTCTTTTCCGATGTACTCATAACCCACCTTAAGTGACACGTGCAGATCCAAAAATCATAATGCCATTAATGATGCGAGTACACATCACTACACTATTTCGTCTCCCTAGGTTGGCGAAAGCAAATTCAATACAGTATTAAGTACGAACAAGAAACAAACAAAATGATAGAAGAAATAAAGAAAAATGGAATTCAAGAATTACATTTTAAGGTTTTAATAATAAAATAGTCAAGTGAAATAAATAGTAAAGCTTTCTTTTTATTTTTAAAGCCCTTTTATTAGGGAGACAGGGCTGATAAATAGAATATAAAACACCACACTCCGGAGCAGAATGTGGCGATAATACACCTATTACACTGGTTGCCAGCCGCCGTTAAAAACAGAGAAGGCCATTTTATTTCTCTTTGGTGGTATATAAGGTAATGTGGTTGATTTAATGTTTTGTGAGCATATGTACTTAACATTTTAGTTACGTTACTGATTGCTTACAAGGTTTGATCTTTTTCAGGTGATTAGAATTCTCTTCAGGTTCATACATATAACAGTATTCTAGATTTTATGTCTAAAGTTGCTGAGAGTACTTCAGTGTGTTTATGTAATTCCACCATTGAAACAGCACATTCTTGTAGGATGGAAGATTGTTGAGGTAGTGGAAGTGCATCTATTTGTGTTCTGTGCTATCTGATGACTTTCCAAAACATATTCAGCACTCTGCACTTTCATTTGAGACAGCATCTTGCTTGTGGGTCTAAGTGATGGAAGAGGCATTTAAACTAAAGAAGCAGTAGATAAAGGGAAGGGAATGGAAGAAGAGAGCCTTGTACCCACAAACAAATAAAGATACTGAAAGGGGGAAACTGGAAAACACATTTTCAATCAAAAGAAATGACAGAATGGAAAGAGAAGAAAACTAGGAGTTAAGTGGTGTTCTAGTAGAGTTTGGTTGTGTGTTAGTCTCTCGGAGCGGGCCAGTATGTCTGTGGTTCTCTCTCTCCTCTTTCTCCATCCATTGGTTATCTAAGACAACATTTCAATGTGTACAAGCGTTACATATCCCTCTAACATCGCTTTAAAGCTGCTAGGGCCCAAATGCCAGGTACGGCCAGCAGTAAATCGTATTCCTTGGATATGAAAGAACAGCAAATTCAGCAGTGGCAGTTTGAACCAATACTGAAATTTAACAGAGTTAATGCTGCTAGTCATATTACTGTGTAATATGGAAACCCCCTCACAAGGAACCAACTTCTGCTTTCATATGTAAAACAGATTATCTCAATGAGGAACAGAGTATTAATGATTAGTAATTATTGTCATTTTTACACAGTGTAAACTTCAAACAGATCCAGTCATATTAAGCCTTACATTTAAAAGATTGTCTAATTTAAAGTCTGGTCATTGCAACTTATTTTGGCAAAGAACCAATCACTTAGAGAGGAAGAGAGGAAGATCTCACCAAAATTTAAAGTCAGTTCATTTAGATGCCGTAACTACACCATTTGGTTTCTCCATTGACATCCATTCAAAAGTAGAATTTTTTTGGAGTCCGTTTTATTTATTTTTTTATTTAAAAAAAAAAAAGTCTATTATGCTAAGGCTGCAATTATTTGATCAAAAACAGTACTATTGTGAAATATCATTACAATTTAAAAAACATGTTCCTATTTGGAATAATATTATTTAAGGATGTAAGTGTGTTTTTCTCCTGTGAATGCAAAAGCTGACTTTTTCAGTCATCATTATCTCAGTGTTGCATTTCCCCCCCTTTACCCATAAACAATGGGGGGATTCTTCAGAAATCATTCTAATATGATTAAGCAACATTTCTTATGTTAAAAACCGTTATGCTTCTTAATATTTTGTGAGATTTATTTTTTTGTAAAAGCTGTTACTGCATTTTTTGATAAATGTAATGCATCCTTGCTGAATAAAAGCATTAATATATATATAAATTTAATGATATCAAACTTTTGAATGGTATATGTCATTACATTACAAGTGAATGTTTTACCAGCGACAGATTCTTTTTAAAGGGACTCTTAAAAGCACTAAATGGACATTTGTGTCACAGCTCAGAATAGTTACTAGTGAAGTGTTTGGGGCTGTCAGCATGTCATGATATATTTTCCTGCAATTGTTAGTCACATAGTCTTTATGGTTTCTTACCTTAGTTCCTATGAACAAAGATGGCAGATTTCGAATCTCATATTTGAGGGGTTCTGTGCCTGGGGTATAGGGCTTTCTCAAAACGGCAGTTTCATATTGTATTTTTAATGAACATAAATGGGTTAGTATTATTATGATAACTGATCTAAAATCAAGGCTTAAGAATCATCCAGTTTTAAATTTCCTCCAGGCAGCACAGACATCTTTGACTCACTAAAGCAGTGGCGTGCACAGGGTTTTGGTGGTGGGGGGTGGGCTCGAGCCCCTGCCCCTTTAATCATGCCATCCCAACCCATCCCAGAACCCCCCACCCGCCGCCCCGACCGTGATGTGCCCTCATAACGCCACTGCTCCCTAAAGCATTAAAAATAAAGCCAAAAGTATAAATAAAAATGAAAAATGGAGTGATCAAAAAAGAAGCAAAGCGCCATAAGCCAAGTTAATATTTTTGGCAATCATTCAGGTTAGGTTGACTCTTAACTACCTACACAACCTGGCTAGAGACAGGGCAGAGATGAGTAGACACAGCCATGTATAACATTGTCTAATTATTTCGATCTGGAATAAGCTCGTATTGAGATGTAGCTCATTAATGTGTGACAGCACCATGACAAGGACCCACCAGGCACGGTGAGGAGGTAATTAGTGGCATGACGAATCCTCATGGATTTCTGTTATGAGCATAATTAGCGTTC
Source organism: Sinocyclocheilus anophthalmus (assembly GCA_018155175.1). Taxonomy (NCBI): domain Eukaryota; kingdom Metazoa; phylum Chordata; class Actinopteri; order Cypriniformes; family Cyprinidae; genus Sinocyclocheilus; species Sinocyclocheilus anophthalmus. The sequence continues at coordinate 66,829 of JADLZN010007373.1, forward strand.
GGGGCACCAGTCTGACTGACCAGACGCCACCACTTCAGCTGCCCCTGTGGAGACGGACCCACAGTTATCTAGCGAGGGCCAGACCCTTAACCCCACAGTAACAATCTGTGGAGGATACTGAGAGATGTGATAATGCATGCAAGCTGAGAACTAACAATCACCCAAAAAGTACCAGAGTCAACTTCTGTTTGTTTTGATGTATTGCTGGCACAAACTGTGCTTAAATGCTGAATTAAAACTATTAGAATTTTTTCTGAAGTCAGTTTTTTATGCCAGAACAGGCTACTGATTGCTAAGATGAAGACGAGCTCTCGGATTTTGAACACAGCGTAGACTTGTAGGAGGTTACACCCCTGCAGGACATGTCAGTGCAACCTGTGCTTTTCTCTCAATCACAAAAGGGATTTGGAGAATGTGAGGAAAAAGTCCATTTCAAAACTCAGCATGAATAATTACAAAGTACTTTCATCATGAAAACCCCAGACATATGCAAATAAATGAGGCTGGAATATTAATTATGAAATAGTTTGAATGCATGCCAAAAGTTATCAGGGCCAGTAGGAGCATGCCAAACCGCTCAAATCTACAGTAACACATGATAATGGTAATTAAGTAATATCAGCATTATTGTGAGATGAAATCAACAAATATTTATGAACAGCATTGGGATGAAAAGTATAACAATTTCTTCTGTCTTTATACAGCTTTGAAATTTGGCAACACAGTCAGGGTCTTATTTTATTTTCTGTATTTTTTTTGTTTGTTTGATTTATTCATGTAGAACATCCATGAGCATAATTGCTATATTTATGAGCAAATTTACATGAAGAGGAAACCAAACACTCTTTGTCTTCCCTTATTTTAAGAACAAACCTCTAAGCACTTCTTAAATGCTTATATAAGAAGGAAATTATAAAAATAAAGGAACAGTTAAAAGGACAGTTTAGCCAAAAATGTAAAATTATGTCATCATTTATTCACCCTCATGTTGTTCCAAAATAATTAAATTTTTCCATGCAATTACAGTGAACAAGAACTGAGACACCAAAGTATCATAGAGAAGAGTGATTATTCCAGATTTATTCATCTGTATGAAATGAGTAAAAAAATATATTTAAATGTTTTTGCTCTCTATCATGACACACCAAGAACAGATTCATGTTCTCTACAGAAAAGATTATTTACCCTTACAGCACAGTGAACAGTGAAAGCATTAGTTCTGCTGTCCAGCTCTGTTTTCATTACATTTCATCTGTGAAAGAGTCATAAACAAAAAACAGAGGAAGGCTCATTGATCTTATCCTCTCATATTGTGCACATTTGCTCAGTGATTGTATTGCATACATCTGCGGTAGATCTCTTATAGATCTCTTCAGGACAGATTCAACATTTTGAGAGCTTAAAACATTCCCTGGGGTTGAAAAGACTTTGCCCAATGTGTCATCTGTGGTATCAATGATCACAACTTAAAAGTGCTTATATTTCGGCTTCCTCTGGTATGTCTTTATCAAGTGTGGTCTGCTCTTGCTTGGGAAGATTTTCCCTTCCCCAGAGCTCAATGGGAAAACATGTATTGCCCAGTGCTTAGTGAACAGCATTGCATCATCATACTTAAGTAACAGTAAAAATATGTTTATGGAAATTTTGTAGTGTCTGGACCACTCAAACACACAATATATATTTTGTTAGCTAGATTTAACAAATACTCTGTAACACCCCAGGAAGCCAAACAGGCCCCTGGTTCCATGGTAACCCTGACACCCGATACATTTACAACCTCCTGGAATTTAGGTGAAGAAAATCGCTTCCTTGCCCATAGGGAAAATCCACAAGGGAAGGACTTTTCTTTGCTAATTAATTAATAGGAAAACCTTTCTTTGAATGAACACACATATCCTTCAGGTCGTTGTGTATTTTGTCTTTGAAATTGTATACTTTTATGCAGGCTTATGATGGAAACATTCATTCCTGTCATCTTACATATATATATAACCCTACCATTTTTTAGTATCTATGAATTCGTATTCGGTTGATCTAATTGAGAGTGTATATTGTAAGTTTACACCTACGCAACATATTAGTGTTCTAAGAATCTTTACTAATTTCTTTTATCCGAGTTTCATATGCAAATTACCATGCTTTCAAAAGTGCCATAAAAATGCCCCAGTATCTCAGAACTCCCACTGGATATTCCGGACTTCCTCATTGGACAAGCCCATCTTGAGAGGCGTGATTCTCTGCAGGCTTTAAAAGGCCACACACCATGTGACCCGCCCAGTCGGTTGTTCTGTTAGGTTTCGATAAGACTAGAAAACCAACGCTCCAGAACATCCTAAGCTCCGCGCCAGCTTCGGCCTTGTCCCTTTCCATTCTTCAAGATTCTCTGACTCAAACTGGTTCTTTTCATCGAACCAAATTCAGCAAAGATCAACTGGGACCTTCAGTTTGCATCAAACCTCTCTTTCAGACAGACAAGACGTGTAAGTATCAAACTTATTCTTATTAATTAGGTATCATTTGCACCTTTTACAAAGGTGTGTTTGAACTAAGAATCTGATGTTTCCCTCGGGCAGATCTGCTGAATATGCAAATGTTCTATAACTTCATATTCTTATTTCTCTCCTCTTTACTGAGTTAAGCTTCAACGCTTTCCTATACCAACTGTATGTGTATGTGTATGTTAGACCAGATTAATGTGTTTATGTAGTATGTTAGACTAGTTTAAGTGTTTATGTAGTTAATAAAAACCTTACTTTTATCACACTTGACGTGGTTCATTGTTTTGCTCATAACTGGAGTCACTTAATCATGCAGATTTATGCTACAATTTCTTTGTAGAATTGTACAGTAAGAAAATTATTTCCTTTAACCAGGAAATTAACGTTCTTACAATTGACAAGACAGTTGACCCTGAGAGATCAGCTAAATATCTACAGCTACAGCGGGATCTAAAAGTATTATTATTAATTAAACTAGTTATGATTAATTATTCATATTTCCCATGAGCTGATTCGTTACATTTACTCATGTAAAGTATTTTCTTAAAAATACTTAAAGTATCAACAATTTATCAATTGCAACCTATAGCTAAATGGTGGGTTGCCGGAGTCTTTAAAGTGGTCATATGATGCGATTTACATTTTTCCTTTCTCCTCTTCATTCTACCAAACGCCCCAATCATGTCTACGTCACTGATCTGGTAAGATTTGCATAACTCCGCCCAAATGTTTACGCAGCAAAGAAATAAGGCGTAACTTTTATTCTCGCTGTAGTATTGTTGTTGCGGCCGCTGCCATGTCGTGAAGGTGCTGTGTTTTTCGTTGTGAAAGCGAACTACTTTGTTTGGGCCTTCCAAAAGAGGACGATATCCGCTTTGTCATGCCTGGAGCTGATCCGTGCTTGTTGCTGAGGAAATACATCAACTTCGTGCTGTCGATCGCCGGATCGGCTTTCACCGTGGACGAAGCAGAGTCCAGCCCGGGGTCGTCACATGTGGTTGTCGCAAGCCCACATAAAACCGGACGCTGTTTTTTCCCCCCCCCCTTCATGAATCTGCGCCACGGTCCGTTCTCACCCGCCGCCTCGCTCACTCAACCGGCCTCCGCATACCTAGGCCTAACGTCCTCCACTCACCAAGGCGTGGTGTGTGACAACTGTTTTTTGTGAAAGCGAAATTACTTTGTTTGATCTTCTAAAAGAGGACACTACTAGAAATCAGTGGTTAAGTTTGTATTTACAACACTGTTCCAGAACAGTTAAACCCAAATATTCAGATGTGTCCAGCACATTTTATGGAGGACTGTTTCCTGATTCTGGTAGAGTAGACTACAATGCCGGCTGTTCTGACTCACAGACTGTAAGTTTTTTTATATTTAAAGAATTTGCCAGTGACTATTCAAATGCGAGTTTTTTGGGCAGTGTGGAGTAGCACTTGTTTTTTGTCATTTCTCCGATCACAAATGCAGACATGGTTTTTATGTTTACACGGCGCGATGCAACATGTAAAAAGACAGTATATGTCATTATAATCAGTAATTTTGTCCCCACTGTATGCAACAAATGCCTTTTTTGTAATGGGTTTTAATGTTTTTGTCGCTCCGGCCGGACAGGGCATCATGATATTCTGGGGTCGTAATATTTCCATCACACGCTTGAGGTATTCGGCCAATCACAACGCACTGGGTAGCTGGCCAATCAGAGCACACCTCGCTTTTCAGACCGATGAGCTTTTGTAAAAATCGACGCATTTCAGAAGGCGGGGCATAGAGGAGAAACAATAATGTACAGTATGTGGAAATTAATGTTTTTTTTTTAACCTTAAACCTCATAAACATATTTCATTACACCAAATTCACAAAATTATGTTCTTTTAGGCAGCATCATATGACCCCTTTAAAAAAAATTTTTAATTTGACAATTTTGCTCAACGCTCATGTTGTATGTTTGTTTTTTTGTCTTCTTATCAGAATCAATTAATCTTGGGGTTAATATTAATGTAAGGTGCAGAGTACTGTAATCCTTAACTGGCAGTTAAACCTGAATAAACGGATATCAGACCAACATTTCCATGGATGACGTCCTAGAATATCATGACTTTCCAAACTAAGTACAATCCATATGTCCTGCTTCACATCTTGTCAAAACTCTAATGGTAAAACATGGGACTTTCTGGTATGTTGTAGTGAAATAGCCTATAGCAAGGGGGTGCCCAACCCTGATCCTGGCATCGACTGTCCTGCAAGTTTACCCTCCAACTCTAATCAAGCACCTGCCTTTGAATTTTTAATGTCCTGAATAACACCTTAATTAGCTTGTTCAGTTGTGTTTGATTAGGGTTGGAGCTGAATTTTGCTGGACAGTCGATCACCAGGAGCAGGGTTGGGCACCCCTGGCCTATAGTGTAAAGTGTAAAGGGTGTAGGTGTATAAAAATGTTGGTTATGATCTAGAGTGCCCCCTGCTTCCCACTTACACACCTTGTATGTGTCGCCCTACTTCACAGCTTCACTGGAAGTTCCTAATGCTAAACCGGCCCAGTACTGATCTATACAGGCCCTGACCCAAATGGAACACTTCATGTGCACTTGCAATCTTACGGACTTACAATGGCTGCCACGTGTGCATGCACGTGTCCATTAAGTCCACGAGACCATAGGGCAGAGATCCTCAAATCTGGCCCACGAGATCCACTTTCCTGCAGAGTTTAGCTCTAACCCTAATCAAACACACCTGAGCATACTAATCAGTGTCTTCAGGATCATTAGAAAATCACAGGTAGGTGAGTTTGATCAGGGTTGGAGCTAAACTCTGTAGCGCATTGGACCTCCAGGGCAAGATTTGAGGAACCCTGCCATAGGGTGTCCCATTCGTCATTTTAGCATTCAGAAGGGTGCTCGGAGCTCCCCTTTGGGGCCGTATTAAAATGGGGGCCCCCCCTTGATCCGCACTTCTGCCGAGCGCGCACTGGTGCGAGCTCCGCAGCAGACTTCTACCTGACCGTCAAAGCGGCATTATGTCACGAAAGTGCAGACTCAGAAGAAGACCGTGAGGATTTAGGGTGCCATTTGAGACAGGGCCACATTCTCACTATAACCGCAGAGTGTGTACGTGAAACCAGGTATCCATGTCACTGGCCCTCATGAAGAGATGCTCTGTATTTATAGCCAATCCCAGGTACAATAAAGTCTTAATTGAAGCATGACATCAGCAGTGGAATTCTCTCTCCAGCTCTGAGTGTGTCGTGTTTGCGTTCCATTTGGACCTTCTGTAGCTCTGCTCCTTTTTCAGCACTGTGTTCATTGTCTTCTGTCTTCCGTTTGTATTCTCACAGCGTGAAGATGAGGTTGTACGAATTTATTAATGAACAACTCATTTTAAAAAGTTCTTGTTCTTTGGTATGACATCCGATTTGAACATTATATGATCACTTTTGTTAACTCTTCAATAAATAAATCCACTTCACCAGCAGTGGCATAGACAGGGAAGGGGCCATGGGGTACCCACCCCGAAAACCCCGGTTACATATAGTCAACATGCATGACAGAAATGTATGCACTGAATTATGTTCTTAGGCTGATGATACGCGGGGCATCTTTTTGAGCAATGTTGCAACCAGGTGAGACACAGGGCCCATGACCTATCTAAAGTATCCAGATAGAAATTTGTTACCCATTCTCAATGGGAAAGTGCCCAAGCAATATTGCTCAAAAAAGTGTCCCAAACGGCTGTTTATAAAGTTTTAAATATTGATATTTTTCTTACAGAAATGCACTGATTTGCTTCAAGAGGCCTTTATTAATACCCTGGAGCTGTTTGGAGCACTTTTATTATGGATAGATGCGCTTTATTGAACTTATTTTGAACTATTGAAAAATAACACCCATTCACTGCCATTATAAAGCTTGGAAGAGCCAGGACATTTTTTAATATAACTCTGATTGTATTTGTCTGAAAGAAGAAAGTCATATACACCTAGAATGCCTTGAATATGAATAAATCATGGGGTAATTCAAATTTTTGGGTGAACTATTACTTTCAGGACTTTTCTGGACGCACGCACGCACCTACCATGTGAGTTTTTTTCTTCCGCTTACATACGGCACTTTCCATCACTCTTCGGCATTTTCTGTCACATGATCATCTCCGCCCAATGATTTAAGCTCATTTATTCCTCTTATTTCCTTTAACCATGCATTAATATTAAGTACAAATTTGCGAATTAGCTTCACAGTGGGTTCGTCGGGAGAGTGAATACGAGACAGGGAGTCAGCCTTAAGGTTCTTATCTCCAGGATGGTAGGTGATCGTGAACTGGAAATGGGTGAAGAACAACGTCCAGTGGGCCTGGCGGGGGTTTAGCCTTTTGGCGCTGCGGAGATACTCGAGGTTCTTATGGTCAGTAATTATGGTAAAGGGGTGTTGAGCTCCCTCCAGCCAGTGGCGCCACTCCTCCAAAGCCAGCTTGATGGCCAGCAGTTCCCGGTTTCCGATGTCATAATTTTACTCCGCCGGGGAAAGCTTCCTAGAGTAGTAGGCGCAAGGATGAAGGCGGGGAGGCTCTCCATGGTATTGTGAAAGCACTGCTCACACGCCGGTGGTAGAGGCGTCCACTTCCACCAGGACCGGGAGTTTGGGATCTGGATGAGTGAGGATGGGAGCAGTGCAGAAGGCCTCCTTGAGCTTCTTGAAGGCGGCCTGAGCTTCGGGGTTCCAGGATAGGGACTTGGGTAATCGACGGAGCATGGAAGTGAGAGGGGCTGAAGCCTGTGTTATACTTTCCGCATGCGCGATTCCGCTAAAGCGCTCAGATATGGATGCTGACGTAAAAATCATAATCAGCGAGTACCATGGCTGTTGTGCCATTTTTGTGACCACGCAGACAAGTACGCACCGTCAGTAGGCTACACAAGTACCAACAGCACATGCCGCAGGCCTGTGCTGAGAGAAGCACCGTTGCCCCCTACTCGAACAACTGCCGTACAATTTGTCAATAAAACAATATAAAGATCAATTATTCTGGGCAATTGTTTGTTCACATGTATTGCTTGCACAGCCACGGCGCAGACGCGACCATTAACATATGCTTTCGGTAGTATAAATACAAATAGTCCGCGTCCGCGCTGTATAAAAGTATAACACAGGCTTGACGCAGGCAGAGACTGAAATTCTGGAGTGAATCGCCCGGTAAAAGGTTTGGCCAAATGCCGAGAAATCGCAGCGAGTTCCGCCTTGATACCGACCAGCTGTGGCATTGGAGACAGTCCACGGATGGACCCTGCAACCCTGCCCGACCTTAAGTGACCCTCTGGTCCATCTGAATGATATGACCCCACTGATGATGTACGCAGCCGAACTGTACCCATGGAAGGCTGGATGAATTCACATTCTAGGACATTAAGTACGAGGCAGTGATGTTTCCGGAGCCTCGCTGAGATAGTAGGACCTGCGTGCGGTTTCGTGGGTGGCGAGTGTTTGAGCCGCGTGCCGGGGAGTATATCAGAAGTATCGGATGTACACAATGAAAATCGAGGTGGTGGCGGACACTCCCGGAACCCCATGGCAAAGACCCCTGGAAGACCGACGGTGAGTTGCAGTTAGCCAGGCCAACGCATACCTGATCATTCATAGTAGGCCAGCAAGGGGTTATGAACGTCATCTCTCCACTCGTCGCTCTTCCTGGATCAAACAAGGTATACGAAACTCCGCAGGTGCCAGCCCTTCGAGAAATGCTGAACGCCCCACAGAGTTCCAAGGGCGGCTAAGGCTCTCGGCGACCAGGTGGGGACACGTGGATAGGAAGGGACGGTTGTGCTCATTCAGCGTTTCTGGCTAATGATACAGGGCTGCAGGCCCCCATCCTTCTTACCACGAACGAAGAAGCTTGAGGCGGCGCCACCGCAAAGGCTGGATGAAGGGCGAATGAAACGATGTTGGAGCAAGCCTCCTTGATGTAGATACACCATGTGCCTTTGGTGGCACTCCAGGATGGACACGGCGGAATAGACTCGACCGCACAATTGGCGGAGTATAGTACGCTCTAGGCGCAGCGTCAATAGCCACAGGTCAATGCCCGCCATGAGAGGGGTGGTAAATTAGGTGGCTGCCTGTGGCAGTGACGACATCCTGAATGCGCGTGTTGATAGTCCGCGGGATGACTAGAAGGATTCATGAAGGTTCGGGGCTCTCCACGAGGGTGGAGTTAACTTGGAGACAGGAGGATCTCTCCGGGGCCGCTGGAACATTTGAGAGACAGTTCTGTAAGCAAGCCTCACTCCATTGGTTGATCTCGCTGGAATCCCATCTGACCTCGGGAGAGTGCTGGGAGAGCCATGGGCGTCCCATGATGATATCCACGGTGGGTCCCTCCAGTACCAAAATTATATTGTCTCGTGGTGTGGAAAGCACTCCACCACACGACAGGGTATGAGAGAGGGGGGAGAACGACGATCGAGTACTTGCAATGACGACCCTCGCCCAAGCCGGTTTCCCTGGATGTTTCAATAATGAGCGGGGGGATCACGGGCTTGCCTTCTTTGGAGGTGAGAAGACTCTCTGGATCGAGCCGTTCAGGAGGGCCTTGGGAGATGAAGGTTTCACGAGGAGCCCAAAGTCAATGAGTGCTTGATACTGAAATGGAATGATGAGGAGTGAGTAGTTGAACTGTTAACAAGTGGTAGAGGTTCTGACGATATCAGCGTATATAAAGAGCGCCGTAATAACCGAATGGGCACGTGGGGGATAAGAAGAGGCACGCACCCGTAGTCCTCTCTGGCGGAATATAGTAGGTTTGTGTGATCCAGAGCAGATTTATGTTGTTAATCGCTGAAAATATCCAGATAATTTCCCCGATCCACTCACATGGCCCTGGAAGGCGCGGTATCGCGCGACAGCAACAATTCATTCAAACAGCCCTCAACAGAAACAAGACATGTCACAATCTGTGACGAAGCAGGCAAGTGCCAATGAGCGTTCGAATATCCTGCCGTAAAACCTGTCGTTGACACGCTGCCAACATTTGATGGTCTTGTAAAGGCCGCATCTGTCAGGCAGCGAACTATTGACTGTTTACGCCATTGGACTCGAGCTGCTCGTGGAGATGCGAGACATGTTCAATACGTGTTTTGTGTATTTTATAAGGTTCGACTTAAAATAGTTGACATCAGTCACAAAAGCATGATCGGAGAAGAGAAGAAAACCCTTTTGGGGCCCAGGCCAAACAGAGCTAAAACATTACACCACACGACATGACTAAAGTGTAACCAAAACCTGCAGAAATGCTTATTTATTTAAGCCGTTTAACATGATGAAGTCTTGTGCTAAACATTTGTAGGGCAAAGGATTCTTGGAAACGCATAACAATCACAAATGCAATTGAACAGACAGAACCACGGTAATTGATATGACAACTAAAAACAACTAATAATAAAATTAATGCAGTGAATTCAATATTTATAAGGATTCATTTTAGTTGCGTGTAAAGCCAAAAAATTTCAAAGCCCCGCTGTTCCACTGTTTCTTTCTCCTAGGGGAGAGAGGAAACAGAAGAGCAGAGCGGGGATGACCACCTTCATTAAAGAAGGCAATATGCGAGCGGAGAAGGGCAAGACTCATGCTCTTGCAGTCAGAGCATGCCATCTCAGTGAGCGCAGCCTCTGCATGGTCAGACAGGTGACACACTCACTGTACCCATCTGTATCGTGCAGGGGTTCTCTGCATGAGCCACACTCGCGGCCAGTTCTGAAAATGTAATCAAATTACTGATTACTCCTTTTAAAAGTAATCACATTACTGTTCTAATTACTTTTTCAAAATTTGCCTAATTAGTTACATTACTAGTTACGTTACTTTTTTCTACATGAAATTTATCGAAAAGTCCCAGCATACACGCTTCCGATAAATATTTGTTATTAAAGCATCAACATTCACAGAACACTGCGTGCATGGTTTGGCATAGCAGAATGCCAGCAAAGAGTGCTGCATTTATAATCTCTAAAAGACATCTCAGTTCATCGCAATCTCACAAATCTCTGTTGTAACACAAATATATGCATAATGAATAATACTTTCATAATGTCTACAATTCATGTGTTATAATGAGAGGATTCTTGAGCACACAAATTTCAGGACTGCATTGCTCAATGCTGCAAACACGTGTTATAGCCTAAATAGAAAGTCTGCATACACATGCACCTGTTAATCGTTTATATTAGTTCATGTTGCTTTTGTGCAATAGAGGAATAACAATTTATATGTTTTTAGATATTTTATGTTTAGATATTTCTATTTCGCCACCAGGAAGTATCGTTGAATAGCTATCATTTTATTCTCCCGAGATCTCCGCACACACAACAAAAACACACACACACACACTGAGGTCCACCCGCCGCAACCAGTATCTCGCCCATATGGATCCCGCACCGCACCTGTTGCGTCGGGCGGTGGTCTCGCCGGGTTAGGGTGCAGGTCTCTAATCCACTGGCACTTGACTTGACAGTGCGTGTGCTACATCCTTTTTACAATCTCTAGATTATAAAACACTGCATTCTGTCAGCAATGAAATGCGGCAGTAACGTATAGAGACCTCGGCTTTGAAAATTATAACATGTTAAATTACTCCGTTACTAAAAAAAAAAATCTACAAGTAGAACATTACTGTAAGTAATGCGTTACTCCCAACACTGACAGCGGCAGACAGATTGCAGCCCAACATCGCCTGGAAATTTGACCCAGAAATTTTTCTTAGATGGCTGAGATAGGCCTGCCAGACGCGGAAGGCTTCTGTCTCATCTCGCCTGCCGGGGCTCGCATGTCTACTGTGGCAAGCAGCAGGCTGCAGAATGGAGAGCTTCTTCCTTCTTCGGCGTCTACTTGCCAGAGTACCGCGAGGAGATGATCATCGCCTCTGAAGTGAGAAAAATTCTTTGACAAAATGGCCGCTCAGAGATGAGCCTTTTTGTCTAAATCAACGAAGATTTTAATATTTTCGTTTTTTAAGTTTTAAGAATTGTATGGACTTTTATCATTTTTAGAGTTGTTTTTAAAGCTGCAGTCTGCTACATGTTTTGCCCTCTTGATAGCCATCTCTGACTTGAAAACCTGCACAATTGGCGTTGTGCCGCGAATTATATTCCATGGTGCGAGGTTGTGCGTACAGCCACAGATACAATATTTTGAGGAGTATTCGTGAAGCCCAGTCAGTCAGTGCACCGTGGATATTTACTGGTACATAAGCAATCACAGATTTTTGTGACCATACGTCTTGGAATATATACCCAAATATCAAGAATTTTCTACTATATACTGTCATTCTGTTTTTGCAAGATAAAGTAACAATGTCTGCCCACGTTTGTTCGACCAACTGAGGAAAATAGGCATTACAATAACATGAACGTAGCTACCGATGGTGATTAGTGTAACGATCTCGGTTCAGCTAATATCCCATTATAACTACGTGCAAATTAGTTATTATTGTTATACTTTTAACTCTAATTATTAATGTGTAAACACAGTCATGCGTGCACTAAATGAGCATAGTATGTGGGTCTCGACCGATATCGGTGCGATATTAAGCACATCTTTAGGATTATCCTGGCATCGGTCATTTTCAAAACGGGAAATTGTTCGCCGATAACAACATAAACATTGAAACATGCTATTTCGCGCTATGATGCCACCTGGCTCAGAACTCCACCACTCTGCCAGGCCCTAAAAAGCACTCATCCACCAACCGCCCATACTGATTTGCTGGGCAGTCAACGAATACCGACCAACAATGCGGAATTCACTTCACTCATTCTGAAAGCTCTTGCGACCTGGAGGCTCACTTCAGTGATCAAGCACCCAATCAGCTTGCTCTCTCAAAGGTTACCGGGGCAGCAGACACACGATTGCCCTTAAAATTTGCAATAAATTTGCAATAAATCACAGTCCACTAACGTTACACTGAAGTTGCAAAACACCTCAATATTATCTATGATTTGCGCAATGCGGAAAATGTGCGACCAGGGAATCGCGAATCAGTCATATGGAAGTGACAGTATGATGTGAAATGTCCGGAATATTAGCAAAGTTTGGATTAATTAATCAAAAGAATACAGGTCAGCCTACAATTAAATATGACGTCGACGATATGACGAATAGTATCTGTTAAATTATTTAAGCCTCCCCAAAAAAATACTGATTTAAATGTTACATACCTGCCATGTTCCCTGCCGTGCTCTCTGTGGATTTTTTTATATGTAAATGCGCACAGATGTGCCCGGTTTGTTTTCTACACATACAAAGTGCTGCCGACGCGCCCGGGTGAGTTTCAAGCTTCTGTACGTCTCACTACAGAAGACATAAATACGATGAACAACATCTCCAAGCCTGTCTGACTCAGCTGAGAGTCACTCATAGATCATTTTGCAGTTTAATGAGTAAACGATAGGGATGTGTAAAACTGCAGTGTTTCCACAGAATTGCACGATTTGGGGCGGCATATATATCAAATTCATTCTCTGGAACAGCACAGAGGCATGTTGCGAGTGGTAGAGACAAAGGTTTCCCCAGTAACGATCGTACACAAAGCCGTGGGGCACACTACACAATGCCCTGCCTTTATCAGATAGTTACATGCCAAGAGAGCAAATGAAAAGTACATCCAAAATTGTCTGAAGAACAGGTCGGGGGCTCTTTAGGTTTCCTAGAAATACAGGATATAAAAAACACCCCTGCCACCGGGATTTCAATTTTGAAAACATGACCAGTGTCTCAGTTATTCAAACGAGGTCAAAGCCTTTGGAAAATTAGAAATTGTTTGAAATGTGTCGTGTCAGTTGTGATATTGAGTGTTATGTTTTTTTTTTTTTTGGTTTTTGGTTTCATTTTTTTTTTATTTTTTTAGATATTTCAACCTTTTACGAGCCGAGCAGGCGGGCCCACAAATAAATCCACGAATGCAGGAAACCCTTACATAGGCCTACGAAATTAAAAGTTCTCATTCCCAGTCAAAATATAAGTTGGGTTAGAAAATACTTAAAGCAAATGATCCCCATGAAATCTCTAGAGTACTGTGGGCAGTATGATTAGAAATATACTACTACTAACAATTAAACTTTGTTAAAAAATAATAATCAAACAATATGCCTATTTCTTCCATGTTTTTTAAGTGAAATAGTACAAACCCTTTGTTTGCTCGAAAAAAATAAAGAGTGTTAACATCTCATTTGCATGTTAAAGATCAATTAAATGATTTATGCCTTAATTTGCCCTGTACTGTAAATTTAACAATATAACTGCAAATTTCTAGTGTAACACTAGGCCAAGATCACTTCATAAGCGATGGAAACTAAGTGTGCCTGTAAAGGTATTGGTGTATAGTTTCCTGAAAATAGTTGACAAGTCTTCTTAACAACTTGACAATATAGCTCCTGGAAGACAATTAAATTGAAATTATTGACACTTATTATACTAAGTTTTTTTTTTAAAGTGAATCCATTGATGACACTCATTAGATGATGAATGGAATAGGTACACCTCTACTACTTGTAGGTTATGTTTTAGCCACAGAAAATAATTACATGAGAACCTTATGACAAGAGGCTTAGGCTATTACACTAGCCTAACATTTCTAAACATGTAAAAAACTGCATCTGAAGCCACACTTGCACATGCCACTTACATTTCCCCAAGGTGTTTAGCTGTAGTACAGTATTCATAAGCTTAATCGTGAAGTATACAGTTGCCCCACTTTTAACTCTCTCTTTATATCACCCTTATTGTAGATGGATGCACAGAAGGAGACAAGAGTAGTGTGGGAGTACTACACAACCAACACCAGTGAAGGCAGTTTTTCTCAGAGCCCTTGTTATTCTTAATTTTGACAATTTTCATTTTTACACCAGACATATACAGTATATCGGTTAAAAATATCGGTTATCGGTCTACTTGATATGTAATAACCCCCGGGTATCGGCCCCCTGAAAAGAAACATAATGATAGAAGTCAACCCCTAGAGTATAGTGTGTATTAGCATGTGAATTCAGTTTCTGTACGGTCTAATCTCTAATTGTCATACCATTCTAATTTCATATTAAGAAATTATTTTAACACAAAAAGCAAACTATGCTCCCTTCGAACTGATTGTCTTTAAATACAGATCTTGTGTAACTACCAGGCCTATCTGTAATCAGATGCACATTTAAAACAAAATAATTTAATTTCGCCATCAAAATGATAAAATGAATTATTCTAGCTGCTGTGAGAAAAGGCTATAAATGATGCGCCACCTGCAGGATCCGCACATGCGATATAGCCTACTAGCCGGGACAACTTCTTTATGTTTACAGACGTGACGTAATGACGCAGTGCCATGCTTGAATTTCCCACGAAAACCTACACATACCACTCAAAATAGAAAACATTATTATAAGCTAACCGTTGTGAAGCGGGCTAAAGTAAGGCAATGCTTGTATCTAGAACATTGGCTGGTCATGCACTTGCTCAAATATTGGTTTCAGATAATTTTTTTAACCAAAAAAAAGTTACGGACTGCAGCTTTAAATATTTCCATTTATATTTCAGTTTCAGTCATTTTAGTGCTTTAACTTAAGCTTGTTTATTTTTCTAATTTTTGTTTTAGTTTTTAGTTTTTAAGTTATTAATCTATTATTTATTTATTCATTTATCTCTGCTTTATTTAAATTTCCTAAAATAATAATTTAATAGTTTTAGTTAACAATAACACTGTTTACAATAAATTTTTCGCCCTTGCCTGTTTTATTGCAGCAGTCAGTATGTGGCATTTTTGATTGATGGTGATGAGATTAATTTCTAAATTAACGTGTTTGTTTGTATGTTATAAAAAAAAAAAAAAACACCTCTCTTGTTTTCTCCCCAGAGGAACTGTGGCCTCTCTCTTTCATTATCACTTGCATATTTTGGTCCATAAAAAAGTGATATTTATCCCCTAGACATCTTTATTTTTTTTGTTTTGCTGATTGAATTAATTTGAAATAACTTTAAAAAAAATTATTATATTGGTATTTTTGTGCCTGACTCCTTTTTATGTACTCGGGAACGAGCTTTTCATAATGTATAAGGTTATGAAAAATAACAATGATATGGTGTTGTTGTTTTTTTTGTTTTGTTCTGGGAGCAGGCATTGTTTCTATAATATTTTATTCTGTTTGGACGAGGTTCACAAGGTAGCACAAGACCATACTAAAACCTGTTTTGTATGAGCTCTCTGCCACTAAACCTCTTTTTAATTAGATTTATAATCAGGACTTTCTATTTGCTATGGGTAATTAAAGCCCATGGCAGGAGCTGTAATTATCAGTATTTAATCATTGCTTTGAAATTGAATAGTGTTCAGCACATAGTTCATATCAAAATAGTGAACTGGATGAGGAATAATATCCCCTATATTCAAGTTCATCCACAGATCTGGGCCTGCAAGAGTAAATGTCACTCACAATGTAAGCAGGGGACTAACTCAATGAATAAAGAAAAGAGACGCCCTCTAGCTGTCATGTCTTTTCGTTTTATGCTCTATACTTTTACTCAGAGAAGCTCTTGAGCATGCTCAAGGTTTGAAGGTCCGCATTTTAAGTTCAACAAAACTGTGATCTATCTATCTATCTATCTGTCTGTCTGTCTGTCTGTGGTAAATAATTTTCAGCTTTTCCCGTGTAGCCTGTCACAACAATCGGCATACAAATATGTACAGTATACAACTACACTCTTTAATAAAACAGTGTTACAGACAAGGTGGCACGTTGGTGAGTCGTGACTTATATGTTATCATTGTAATATACCAAACTATCAAACTATATGAGCTATACAATCTGTTTGAGACTGTGAAATTATCTAATTTAAACACAATTGTTGGCCACATGATGACTTTTGATTATCAAAAATGTTGTCTCTTTAGCAACTGTGGCCATTATGAGAAAACATTACCATTTACGAGGTGGCGATCGTGTATGAATTTTTAACATTTTATTTGTACGAAAACGGATGATTATTTTTTTTTTTAAGTAAACTTGAATTCCACCCATAAATATAACTCTTAGTGGGAAGTAAGCTGATTGTAAGAAAAGGTTTGAATGAGATCATTACGAATTTATACAAACTAGCCACCAATTCGCCAAAACGTAAAATAGTCCCAAATTGCCATGAGAGTGTGTTGGACAGATCAGTCTTGCCCACACAACCAGGGGCACCTTAAGATATCCAGAGGCCCCTGGGCTACGGCGTTAAATTAGACCCCCTCCTCCCTCTAGGGCTGCACGATTAATCGAAATTAAATCGCAAAGACAATAAATCGCGATTAGGCAGAAGCTGCGATTGTCATTCATTACTTTCAATGATGCATGGTTCTGTGATCAGCAGTAAATCTCCATCCGAAGGCCAGAGGGCGCTCTCGCGCAGAAACTCCAAATATGCCTCATAGAAGAGACCCAGGAAATGCCTATAGCGGTTGCTGAATTTAACTGCTTTCATTAATTCAACGTGATTAATAAACACACAACTACAACAATATATGGTTTACCTGAGTTCGTCTTATTATAATTTTTATTATAATAAAGTAGATTATAAATGCAATGGCTATGGACATTGCGTTCAACTGGCGTAGAATACTAGGAATAGGTTGCGTGTCTGAAGTGCGTGTAAGAACACATCATCGCACAGAAGGATTTATTTCAAACACTCAACTGACGTTAAGTGAGTTTGGAGTAAAAATATGTTATTAAATGTTGTATTTGCACGTGCTTTCAGATGGAGCAGCATTTACTACACAGAGCCGTACTTCACTGACAAGCTACGTGTAACCAAGGTTACCAAAGCCCATATTAAAACCTAGTAAAAAAAGAAAAGGATATTCTAATTCACATAATAGGTAATTATAGTAATTTATTATATTATTTTAATGTTTTAGAAATCAAATATTGCTTAAGAAATTTAGTAAATGTCACAAACTAGAAAATAAATTAAATTGAACAATTAGGAATAGCTCCGCACTTAGTGGGTTGCGTCACCTCTAGCGCTAAATAGAGGTGAACCGTCTCTTGTCACGGAGTGAAGTGAAATGGCGGCTGCAGCAGTGATGCATGTCAGTTGCCGTTATAAAAGTTAAGAAGGGTTAAACGAGACGATGAGCTGATTCATCTGATGGAAACTGCATAAAAAATGTTTCATTGATTCATCAGAGATTATTTCTAACCGTTAATAATTTTATTCTTGGTTGTTGTTTTTTTCTCCACCCTTTTCTCTATTTTGTTTATTCCCTGTCCTTTCATATCTCTCTTTGCTATTGAATGAGGAGTTTCTTGGAGTTCTGAGTTAGAACTGTTTCTGCCATCAACGAGGAGTGCTCAACATTGGTGGAAACTGGCGGGCCAAACTGTTTTTTCGTGAGCTTGGACAACATTTCATGTTTCATTGAAGTGGTAGGATCACACATATTAATTTTTTCCCCTTCCCTGGATATTATCACAACTGTGAACAAGAACGGTTTTCTCCCCCCTCTTTTCATCTCAAGAGTTTGCGTATCTGTGTTCTTTAACTGAACACTGAAACAGGAGTATGAAGGATACTAAACTGAGCTAAACTCCTGTTAATTTACCGGAGTCATTTCCATCAATGACAGTTAATTGAAAGGAACTCTGATTTGGGTGTCATCGGACATATCACCTGAAGTTTATCGTCCAAACTGCTGTTTATTTTTGTTTTGTTTTCCCCCCCATCTTTTATTGAAATTGTTCTGGAAAAAGAGAACACAATGGTTATTGAGTCATATAACTGTCATTTGGGTTTTGAGTGTTAACTGGTTATACCATTTATGTGAAAAAGAAACCTGGTTGTTTAAAGATAGCTATAAACAAAACCAAGCTAGAAATAAATAAGGAGTAAATAAGAAGTACCAGAGTAACAGAATAACTAAAGAGCTGAATAACACATTTTTTATTTAAATATAACAATATAAATGTAATAAATAATTACAGAACTAAATAACACACAAAGAGTTGTTATCTGAGTAAAAACTGATTTAAATAAGTTAATTAACCCTTAAATGCATACCTCGGGACATCATTCTCTACCCTCTCCCACCTTAATTTTTTTAAGTTAGACATCAAATTTCTTAGTATTCCTCAATATATTAATTATAAACAATATAACAAGAAAAAAAAAACCTAAATATGCCATTTTCTTATTTGTTTTTTTGAACAAAGGTATAGGTGTCGCTAGAGACCCAGGCAGCCATAGCCCAGCGACGACCTCTCCCCTCCGCCACCTCCGTCTTCGAGATCTCCACCACGAACGCTTCGCTCCCCTCCGCGAGACTAACGCGACGCGGTGATCGTCGAGACTCCATCGTCCTGCACGTCCTCGCTACGATAGCTTGAATAAGTGCACACCCACTGGTCCCTGGTGCTTGTGTTCTCAGATGTTTCTTGTGCAGATACACCCGATCCTGAAGCGACAAGAGCCCCGAGTGGTCTGCTTCACCCGTGATTCACGCACAAGTTCTGCAGAACGGAGACACTGAAGAAGGGCCTTCGGCGCCTCATCGAGACGGGGCCAGCACATCGTCCGCGACTACGGCACGTGCCAGGACCTGACTTCCCACGTATCGACGAGACCCGAAAGGTTCATTACAGAATTTTGCGTTAAATGAATGGTTTATTGTCTGGTGTACGACAGAAAACTGCTCTTGTTAACTGAATCTTTCTGAGCTCGCTAGCTTTTGCTCTCTTATGGCCTCACCCTAGCAGAGGCGGAGCTGAACTCCTGTCCGAACCAACAATCTCCAGGACTTTCACCCATATGACGATAGTCAAATCCAATAACTGCCATGATATTCTGTTCTACCCCACTTAATGCTAAAGTACTGCGCTGTGCTAATCTTAAAGAACTGTCTTTTCCCCGAATAGTGAGGTCAAAATATAATTTTAATGCAGGATCTAGAAAAAATCTGATTTTTTTAAATAAAAATTTAAAATAAATGAACAAAAAATA
Source organism: Sinocyclocheilus anophthalmus (assembly GCA_018155175.1). NCBI lineage: Eukaryota > Metazoa > Chordata > Actinopteri > Cypriniformes > Cyprinidae > Sinocyclocheilus > Sinocyclocheilus anophthalmus. The sequence goes on from JADLZN010007373.1 coordinate 86,330, forward strand.
TTTTTAAAGTTTCTAAACATTAGATCACTCTCACCCAATGCAGTTATTGTAAATTAAATGATCACTGATAATCGTTTTGATGTACTCTGCTTTATTGAAACCTGGCTAAACCCAAAACCCAAATGATTATATTGGTCTAAATGAATCTACTCCACCAAGCTACTATTATAAACATGAGCCCCGTCATACTGGTCGTGGCGGCGGTGCTGCAACAATATATAGTGATATTCTCAAATGTTACTCAGAAGACAGGATACAGGTTTAACTCATTCTAAATACTTCTGCTTAATGTTACATTGTCAGATATGCAAAAGAAATCTATCTTATCTCTTTCTCTGGCTACTGTGTATAGACCGCCAGGGTCGTATACAGATTTCCTAAAATAATTTTTAGATTTCCTCTCAGACCTATTTGTTACTTTTGATAAAGCGCTAATTGTCTGAGATTTTTTACATTCACGTTGATAATACAAATGATGCATTCGTCTACATGCTGCGGGGAGTGCAAGCCAGAACCATGGCGATCACTAAGTACCAACTCTACCATAGTGCCATGGGAGTTGCCCCTGGGACGTAAATACGGCTGTCAGTGACATTATCCCCTTCGGCCAAAGGCCTAGGCTACATACCCCAAAAAACATCTGTTAGGGCCAGACTCCTGGGCCCGTGGGTAGAACTCAAGGCTTGGAATCAGGAATAGATTCTTTTAAGGCAGTGGTTCTCAACCTGCGGCCCGTCACAAATTCAAATGCGGCCCACTGTGCTGAACACAATTTAAAAAAAATACTTTCAGTTTTACAATTCATTTTAGTTTTTACATTAATTTAAAAATTTACTAAATAAATAAGCTATAGCCTAATGTTTTTATGTAAAATAATGTTGTTTTTCATATATTATTTTCAGACATGAAAATACTCACATAGCCTAATTAACGTTACGCATTTAAAGTAACGACCAAGTGGCCAGCGGCAGACAACGAGTTGATCATAGCCTATGTTTGATCAATTCAGCCTTCTCAAACCAACACGACTTGCCTAAAATAAAATCTATACATATAAAACAGTTCAAGCATATAACAATGTTTAAACGTTAACTCGATAAATGTGGCGCTATAATCCAATCGTTTTGCTCATCGAGTGGAAGCTAAAGGCAGCTTTTCAGGACATGAGACGCCAGCGCGAGCATTGCATTTTTTTTCATGAACGCCGTCATTTTTGCTCATACAGATAAGACTAATGCTTCATTCGGAACTGTAAATGGTCTACCCTTATTTTTGTGTGCACTCACAGTATCAACAAAACCTTGTGCTTTTATAAAATAAATAAATCAAACATGATGCGCTTTCTGCCATCTTGTCTTGAACAGGCGCTTCACAAAAATGAAACTCAGCAAATACATGCCTCACAGACATGATAAATATATCTAATAGAATGCTTTAAATAATTTGAAACTAAATAATTCAAATCGAAAACAAAAACACTTTCATTACAATCATAATCTGTAAAGATGCACTTCTCTCTAAAGGCACGTCTAATGAAGAGATGGCGAGTCAGCATCGACACTGCATCCTTGCGACACCGGGACTTCAGAAAACACTACGTTTAGTCAAGAGTAAATTACGGTAAAATTAGTAAATAATTCAAATATTTCCTTACTATTTCCCCCCGACACATTCATGTTAATTACTTTTGCTGGGGCTTTGCGGAAAGCTTTAGCCTATTGTGTGCATTTGAACGCAGATCTCTTCAGCTGCGCTGACTGCATGAATGCTGCTGCTGCGGGACACTAAACACCGTTGAGCCACTCTTGACAGTCTCGGTAGCACGGTCTTGTGTTGTTTCCACCAGCGCGGCAATTTTTTTCATTACTTATTGATGGATGTCTAAAATATAAAAATAAGGAAAATCCTAAAACAGGCCGAGGGCCCTCCCGCTTCTGAACTATGAACTTGGAAATTGTCCCGCCCAGCCCGAGGGGCTCAAAAGCTCGGGCCTGTCGGCCTGGTCTGAATGCAGGCCTAGCTCGGAATCTAGCACACATGAAAACGATTTGACTGAAAATTTATCAGAAGAGATGAAAGAAAGATAGTGGTCATCTACGCAATTCGGAAAAAGAGGTGGCTTTTCTGCATTAGGTATGTTTTTTACTATTTGTAGAGCAGTTATTGTTCATTCTAAATTAATGTTTTAATGTAGAATATGTGTTACATAAAATGTAGAACATATAAAAAAGTGCGCGTGGCTCTCTTGCCGTGGGGTGCCCCCCCACACTAAAAGGATGAAAACTCCGGCCTATGAGTGTTCGTACTCCTTCGAGCCGAGTTTCACAAAAATTGGTGTTATTTAGGGGGAGTATAATTAATTATTTTCAATGAATTAATATATTATATATCATAATATTCGCTATAATATTATAATCAGGTTGGTTTTTATTTCGGACGTACTCAGGGTAAATATAATGCGTGCGGCCTGCAAAGAAGACTTGCACTTGACATAGTGCGGCCCAGTTGAAAAAAGAGGTTGGAGGAGCCCTGCTTTAAGGAATACGACCAAAGCTAATCATACTAAGTCTTGGCCCTGTCAAGAGGGTCTAAAAACCGCCCCTCCGCATATGCTGAAGGAACGGCCAACAGACCCCTAGTACAAGCACCCTGTTAAAGTAGGTATCCGAGGATACGGTGGGAGTGGTGCCCACTGCGCATCCGTGTTTTAAACACTCAGACAAGCACGAGGCTCTGCAACTGAGCTCTCACCAACCTGATTTAGAAAAGAACACAGATTTACTAGCATTCCTAACTTACCACAGTGTGGATTTTTAGAAAGTGTACAAAGACTTCACGTGCACACTTACCATAACATGGATTTTAAAAATACCGTTCTAAGGGTTTCTCGTGGCACTCTGAAAGAGCAGCCCATAGATGGAAATGGTGCATCCCAAAAACGTTATGTTTGCGAAGTCTCAAATTGATCTAAGGCTTAATATGCTGGAGTGGCTAGCAGTAAATATGTAGCTGAGGGAGCAAACATCTAGCTCTCAATCAAGAGGTCGACCTAGAGCATGTTCCAATGGTGGAACAGCTAGCAGTTACTTAGCTGAGGGAGCAACACACCCAGTTCTCAAACGAGAGGAGGCTCGGCCTGAGCATGTCCAAAGCTGTGGACAGCTAGCAATAATTTTCCTTAGCGAGGGCAGCACACACCTAGTTTTTATCATCGAGAAGGGGGCTCGACCTCAGGTATGTTTCCGAGCTTGAGGGGGGGGTGGGGGGGGGGGGGGGGGGGGGGGGGGGGGGGGAGGGGGGGGGGGGGGGGGCTTACAACTTTACCTTACTGGAGGGATCACAACCAGCTCTCAGAGAGGGGGGCTCGACCTACAGCGCGATTGTTAGAATCAGAAGGGTAAGAGTACTGAAAGCTAGCCAAAAAACTCAGCGCATCAGAGAGGCGGATATAGTTCACCTGATGCTACTGGTTCCAGGTGCTCTGGGAAAACAGAGAACTCAAATCTCATGTGAGAGGAGAACTCCAAACTCATGGCAACCCTTTGGTAAAGGGGAGCACTGCTCAACACTACCACGAGAACAGCCCATGGAGCGAGGAATCCAACTCCTCAGAGAATTAAACGCTTGAAAGAAAACAACATGCTCCAATACGCCTCAGGGGGAGCGATGCTTCCAGAGTGTGTCGACAGTGACACACTAGTTGAGTGGAGCTCAAGGTACCGGGGGTCTAACCAACTCGGAGAAAGAGAACGAGGCTAATAACGCTAACCCTTACCATACAGGATTTCAAAAGTGGGCAAAGCATAACGTGCACACTTACCACTTATGTGGATTTTAGAAAGTGGAATGGATGAGAAAGCATCTTGGGATGACAAAGCCCCATAATGCCCACCCCAAGTCTCGGCCAGTCTCTAACCAAGTGTCAGTCTGTTCGTGTGATGTGCCCAACTCTGATAGTTCCGAAACCAGTCTCCTTAAGAAACAAATTGTGGAAATCCAAGCTCAAGTTACTGCCTTAAAGCAGTCTCCTGATCAGAAGAGTCCAAAAAGTCTTTATGAAAAGGCTGAGTTGACCGCTTTAAAGAAGATGGCGGAAGAATTATGCACCCACGTAGCCGTAGTGATAGCATCTGTCACTCAGGGACTGAAACAAGACCATGCAGAAGAGTCGGAAATAGCTAGGTTGCAACGTCAGGTTGCGGAGCTGCAAACTCAAAGTGCTGCTCGTAAGATGCCTCGAACTTCTAACACACAGAGACCGCTTGAAACAGAAACAGGCAGGAGTCCCAGGACGGGCCAGCTGAGAGTTAACAGACCACAACCCTGGTACTGTTTCCGGTGTGGAGAAGATGGGCACCTGGCCCTCAATTGCGAGAATGCTGCAAATCCAACCAAAATCGAGGAGAAGCGACTTAAGTTAAGAAAGCAACAAAGCCAATGGGATTCTATACATGGAAGGCCTGCCCTGCCTTTAAACTAAAAAGGGTCTCTGTAGCGGGGCATATGGAGACCAGACGTTCAGACTGTCGCCCTGAATGTTACAAACATATCTGATGTGCGCAGCCATGGTGTACCGCCTTTGAAACGCTTGCCAAAGGGGCTAGTGGGGATAAAATGCACAGCCAAGGTCACCATTGAAAAAGAGAAGTAGATTACCTTTTACACTAAGGGTCGCAGGTGACCACAATTCCTCAGTCATTTTATGAATCAAATTTGTCAAACTTCCCCTTGAAGCCATTGGAAAACTTGCTGGAGGTAGAAAGGAGCTAACGAACAGGCTGTGCCGTATCTGGTGTACATTGAGTTAACCCTGAAATTCCCCAAGGCATTCATAGGAACTGAAGCTGGAGTCCCCACCCTGGCCCTGGTGGTGCCAGATTTAACAAGTCTTTCCCAAATCCTAGTTGTGATCAATTCTTTAGATGTGCTTTACAGCAAGTGTGCTAAAGAAAATGTGGCTAACTTTCAGTCAAGCTTCCATGGCTACCAAACAATAATTAAAGTTTTGGAAGCTAGGTGGAGACAAGCCAGTAGTGAGACTCTGGGTTATGTGAAGTTCAGGGGAAACTCCTCTGAAGTTGTGCCTGCAGGAAGCAAAGTGGTCTTGGACGGCTTTGTCCACCTACATGGCCCCCACACAGAGAAGTGGGTGACTCTCGGGCCTCCTTCGGTCCCTTTACCAAGAGTCCTGCTGATTGCAAACTGTTTGCACACCTTACCCCGTAAACGTCCCTCCAAATTGTCAGTTTTGCTAAAAAAATGGAATGCAAATGGACATAAAAATCCCTACTAAAGTTGTGCTGGCAGAGATCCATGCAGTTCAGAGGGTCATGGACCAGCAGCATCAGAGTGTGGATGTCAAAGCTGAGGAAGAAACACTTACCTTTGCTAACCTTACTTTCGAATTTGGTGACTCCCCCTTGCCCACAAATTGGAAAGAGAAGATATCGAAATTGTTGAACTCCATGCCTGAGGTCTTCTCCTTGCATGACCTGACTATACGGCCATCACGAGAAGTCAAACATCAGATAAAGTTGAGTGACGAAACACGTTCAAACACAGAGCCCGACCCATCCATCCCCAAGACATTGACGCTGTGAGAAAGCACCTCCAAGGACTACTAGAGGCCGGTGTCATCCGTGAGTCTTAGTCTCCGTTTGCATCGCTCATAGTTGTAGTCCGTAAGAGGGCTGTACAGTGCGGTGTGCTTGACTTCGAAGCTCACCACAAACAATTAAAGGATGCATATGCCCGTACCAAACCTAGAGAGGTCTTTGTCAACACTAACTGGCTCCAAGTGTTTTCTCGGAGAAAAAGGGAAACAAGTGCTATTGTCTATTTAAATAAGTATGTTATTTGCGTCATTCGTAATGTCTGCATTTTATTTTAAAATGGATCGATCCTTGTGCCAAGTAGCCTACCTATCTTTATAGTTTATGTATTATTAAATTTAGTGAAATGAATGGTTATATACTGTAATCGTATTATGTTTTATTCACGACGCCTTTCACTCAAACAACCCAGTTTACAAGCTCCAGCAGGAGTCCGATCATGGAATAAAAAGCAGATGGGCCATTAAAACAACTTGTGTATTACACGTACACCGTGTCTCGGCCAGACGTGAGCATAAGACGCGCATGACAAAAGACAGCAAACCTATTATAATCAATCTGTCTTACACTGAAATGCGAATTCCGCAACAGCAAACGGATTCCCCTATCCTGACTCGTCCAGCTCTTTGCAATGGTTTGGTTGTCACTTCACCGTTGAGTCCTATAGTGTTGCGCCGCGCCACATCCATTGTAGGAAATATCACTGATTATAATCAATTGGCTCTACTGTCTTTTTTGCTTTCGCTCGCATCCTGTGTAGACACGGTGGCATGCTAATCACTTTCACACCAAATACACTTACAAACACCAGAGACCGCTTAGACAAATGTTTAACATGCTGAGAATGCTAACCTAACATATAAATATGCAAACCATTAAATGTTTAAGTATCACTTAGAGTCATGATCAGTCTTAAACCACACGCTCATTGCTCACGATCCATCATAACTACTAATTGCCCAAAATGCTTCGTTTGAATGTCGGAGAGCATCTACTCTTCCCTGTCTACTTTCTGTACGATCTGAATTTCTGCGTTTTGAATTTTAGTATATTGAATTTGATGTTCTGAATTTCTTCATCTTGAGAACTTGAGGCTGTTTTTTTTTAAACTGGATATTTGCAGTCTAAGATTTTAGAACAAAAAAAAAATGATGTTTGAAAATACATGTCTATATATCTGCCTAAAAATTAGTTGTGTTTTTTCAAATGTTTATATTCAAGTAAAAAAATCAAATTCAGAACTAGGTTAAACCGCCACATAATTTCCAGGGGGGTACAGAACTTGCAATAATTCAATGTACAACAAGACAAAGCAATGTAGTTTTTGTCCATATTTTAAGCTTCATAGGTGAAGCCCGTGCAGTAATGTGCCGCGCACACAACACATCAATAGCCTATAACACTCACATAAAATAATAGAATAAACATTAGATTAACCATACTAAGTTAATCCATCGAACCTCTATTGTAAAACACATGAACATAAGAAGAAACAACTGTTAAATATCCAAAACAAATGGATTGTCGCACAGCGAATTTGTATTTAGTATGTATTATAATATATATGTAGTATATACACTGAATATATATATATAGTTATATAATTATATATATATATTCCTCCATTAATCATATGGCGAATCATATTTGGCAAGAATGTATCATAGTCTGTTAATGCCTTGAAATATTATTATTATTAATAAATAAGATAGTATTCGTTGAGTACAATAGTATTTTTGAGGCACATTTAAAACGTGTTTGAGTTCTCCAGAGGGGTTCAGTCCAGTGAAGTGATCTGAGAAAGTATCGTTTCATTTTGAATTTTATTACTGTCTTCTTTGATATGCGCAATTGGTAAGGTTCCTGTCGAACACTAACGGATCTGTTTTCCTTCAAATGTTATTATATAATAATTATTATTATTATTATTATTATTATTGATTACCTAGATCTCGGACACTATGAAGTCGATTGTGCAAGATGAATGTGAAAGGAGTTAGATACTGAAATCTGTTTTTAGACTCTCAACAACTGATACGTGTCTCCTGAAATCTGTGGATAGATAGCAGAATATCGAGAGAAGAGATATGAGAGTACTTCTAAAGCTATGTGTGTGCGCGCACGCATAACATCACTGTTCGCGCCCGGTGCCTCACTCGCAGGTTGGATTCGGTGCATCGCGGAAACCGAAGTGCTCTCGTGATGCCGCGTATGTGGAGTACAGATCGGCTGGGCGCAGCCGCCGCACAGGTACAAGCGCACCGCGAGCGCCTCAGTTTTATCCAAACCGAGAATGCCCAGAGAGACGGCGTTATCTCCAGCTGCTTCCCACACCGCGTGGTGGACACTTGAAGAAGGGTGAAGCGTGAACTTTGGAACTAAAGCTGGGAGAATTTGACGCTACAAACTGAACATGACTTTCATCTGCACTCTAAGATTTAAAAGTTCGCAAAAATGAAGTTTGGCAAAAGCGTCTGTATCATAAACGTGGGTGGCACCAAGTACGCGTTTCCAAAGGACGTAATCAAGGATTTCCCTTTGAGGAGAGTGAGTCGTCTCCACAGTTGCGCCTCGGAGAGAGAAGTGCTGGAAGTGTGCGATGATTACGATAGAGAGAGGAACGAGTTCTTCTTTGACAGACATTCAGAAGCGTTCGGCTTCATTATGCTGTACGTGAAGTACGGCAAACTGCGTTTTGTCCCGCATATGTGCGAGCTGTCGTTTTACAACGAGATGATTTACTGGGGTTTGGAAAGCTCTCATTTGGAGTTCTGCTGCCAGCGGAGACTGGACGAACGCATGTCCGACACGTACACTCACTTTACCGAGGAGCACCACAAAACGGCCAATGAAATTAGTAGGACTGATGAGCCGTCAAACGGGAAGCGGGACTCAAAGTGGCTGGAGCGAATGCGCAGGACTTTCGAGGAGCCCACCTCCTCTCTGGCAGCGCAAATTTTGGCGTCCGTATCGGTGATTTTTGTCATCGTGTCCATGGTAATACTTTGCGCAAGCACTCTTCCTGACTGGAACACTGCCGAGAGCAACATGGTGGAAGAGCACAGGTACACAGACTCTTTAGAGCATCCATCCGGGTATTTATGTTTTCTTTCTTGTATAAACGTCCTAACTTTTTGGTGAGATTTCACAAAATCCTCCACGGGTCGTTTGACCCGGGAATCGTTCTTTTTGTGTGAAAAAAAAAAAACCCGGCTAGACCCCACGCAGCGGAAGTGAAACTGCATGCATAGATTTCTCGACTAGTTTTTAAACGTCGAATATCTTTTAAAGGTGCGCTTAATTTGAACTCTTAATAAAACAGTAGACATGATCAAATAAGTTGTACGTTTTTATAAATATGTGATTTACACTCACATGCAATAAAGAAGCCTAATGACAGCTGTTTTATTTTACATGGAGAGGGTCTCCTCATGGGGCTGACATGTTGAAATCACATGACTTGCCAAAGCTACTCCACTTTTCTAAATAACTTTACTACTGAATATTTTCGCTCATGGAGGGAAAAAAAAAAACTTGTTGAAACTTTACCCCAAGCCCCGAAATAAAGGGGGCCCACATATCAACCAATACAACAATCAAAAAGTGTCTGTAACTTTAACATAGTACAGCGTTTTAAAAATGTAACATTCATGGCATGGGATGCTGAGGGGGAAAAACAGTGAAATGAATCTCAGTGGTCAAAGATGTCGGTCTAACCGCACTTAGGCATTTTTTCTCTACTGATTTTCCATCCCAATGCCATGAAATTCACTACAAATTTATTCTATCACAGTACTGATTAAATTATATATTTTTTATAATTTATTATGCTTTATATAGTCACTAAGAGCAGTTTTTTTTTAATGGATTAATAATTAAATGACAAATATTTTAAACTTTTACTCTTTACCCACTCCTGACCACAACATAGAAATGTGTTTACTTATACTGAGGTAATGCAGACTTCAATTGTGCAGTGTGCAAGCTTGGCAAACAAAATTGACTTTTTTTTCTGTTTTATTCAAGAACGTTGTTCTTGAAATGTCTGGAATCACCTAATTAATTGCAGTTATTTTATTACTTTTATTCTAGGCTATGTTCTGTCTGCACTATTTGTTTTAGGCTAAAAAGAAGTCAGATGATGTCTGTGTCCGTTGCGTGGTGTCTCACGCCATGAGCAGTCAAAATCAATTCAACTTAAAAACACATCTCAGCTGTTTTAGTGCAAGCTGTTTGTCCAGCTGTTTTAATACAAGAACACATCGTGTGTGTGCGTATGTGCCCCTATTCCTCGTAAAACAATGCCTATAAATATAAAATATGCATCTGCAGCCACACTTGTCTACAGTCTTCTGTATCATGTGTATATTGTCATGTTGTCCTTTTTCCTAAATGTTTGTCTTTTATCTTTCAGCATGAAAAGAAGTCATAAAATTTCATATTCTAGTGATCAAATAGCCTACTCGAGCATCTCTAAGTAAGGGCTCCACGATTTTCACTGATTGTGAGATTGGTAACCTGTGTGTGTGTGTGTGTGTGTGTGGCTAAAAGCTGAAGCGAAGTTGGAAAGTGCACTATTTTGAGGAAGGTAGAGCTGTCTCTCTCCAAGGTGCTGAATGAAGGTTAAGAGCCAGCTGTAGATCATGCGGAGGAATGGATCATCTTATAATAAAGTGTCCGATTCTAAACAACAAAACGTGTCAGCTTTTTGACATCGTTTAAGCTGGACTGTTTTTCTCTGACCCAATTTAAGGGCATTTAAAACAAACAAAAAAAGCTATTAAAGAAAAAAATGACAATAAGACTAATAAATAAATGAGCAAAAGGTGAGTCAAATACGGGTGCCACTAGTCATTTACATAGTTAGAAACCTGCAACAAACAACCACTGACCACTAGCTTATTAGCAATGTCCTTGTTTTTTAATATATTTTTAACCTCTGTGTTTGTTTCATATTCATAACTGCCACACGGACTGTTCTGAAGGTACTGGTACCTGAGGAGCAAACTTCCATACTGTGTGTGTTTGTGTGTAAAAATATAACATGGTCGATATTGCTGAAAAATCAGGTTTGTTTTTTCAGCTGTCATTAGTATGAGTGATTATGTCTTTGGGGACAACTTTCGATGTCTCCATTTTCTCCTCTGCTATGCTTCTATTCCAGCTCAAAGTTGACTTCTGTCAGAAAAGCACATCTGACACGAAAGCATCAGGCAATTATTATTTTTTGCTTATAAACTGTAAAATGGGACATTTTATGCATCTATTTTGGGGTTAGAAACACGGGTGCATAAATGGACTATACCAGTAATTTTGGTGTAACAGATGTCGATAAAAGACCAAATCCAAATTTGTTTACAATGGAAAAACAGTATTTATGTCCAATTTTTCAAGTGGTTGTAAACCAACAACTTGTTTCTCTCTCAAAGAACTAAAGAGAAATAAACTTTGCTATCTGTTGCCAGATCTCTGTTCCACCAGTTCTCAGCTCACAAATTCTAATCTCACCTTCAGAATAAAATGTAATAATATATTGACAGGGCTCTGAACTGGAATGGTTTGCCTTTATTTTAGTTATGTATTCAACCCTTTAAGACCCAGCAACCCTTTTAACAAAATTGCAAAACAGATAAAGACAATGAGAATTTACATATCTTCTTAATAATAGTTTTTTTTTTTCACTCAGTCACTAACAATTACTGGCATTCTGTGAATATGCTTCAATCCATTTTCCTGTCTGGCTTTCATCAGACATCATTACTGTCATCATTAGACTCTGAGAGGAATACAAATACTGTGATCAGTATTGGCATTACTTCATAAACAGTGTTGCTAGGCCTTATGGGATTCCAAGCGGTTGCATGGATTAAGCAGCAGAGTGCATTTCAAAATGCTTCGACAGCAATAGTTCAGTTTCATGTAAGATATAATGAAAATATACATTTACTTTGCATTGGTTTCAATTAGCAATTGAAATGCATTTAGTTCATGGTCATTTGGATCACAAGACAATAAAAAGCTGTTCATTTATTTATTTGCTAGTGTAATTTCATCAGTTCATTAATTCTAAGCCATTATTAAAGCTGTAGGCGCAATTTTGCATTCATGAATAGAATCATAATTCTGAAGGAAGTCGGCTCATTCCTAAAGCCATTGCTAGTTTTTTGACCTTACTACTTTTGGCCTCAGAACATTTCAGTCAGCTTTTCAAAGGATCTGTGAGCGAGCAGCAATAGCAATAAGGAAAAGCATTTAAAAGCTTAGCAAACAAGATGATGAATCTCAGTGAAAGCTTTAAAATGGCTTTGAATTATCACTTAGACTCCTTGAACTAAACATCTGATATGGTTAATCAGACTACTCTCTATTTCTTATTATGCATCAACATGTTCTTTCTCTCTCAAACTTTCTTTCTGTTATTCCCCCATCACCACGCACCTGTCCAGGATCATTGAGGCAGTGTGCATCGGATGGTTCACGGCAGAGTGCATCGTGCGATTCATTGTGTCCCGAGACAAGTGTGAGTTTGTGCGACATCCGCTGAACATCATAGACCTGCTGGCCATTACCCCCTATTACATCTCTGTCACCATGACGGTTCTGACTGGAGAAAACTCTCAGCTGCAGAGGGCCGGCGTGACGCTGCGTGTGCTGCGCATGATGCGAATCTTCTGGGTCATCAAGCTAGCGCGACACTTCCTAGGGCTCCAGACTTTAGGGTTAACGTTGAAGCGCTGCTACCGTGAGATGGTCATGCTCCTGGTCTTCATTTGCGTGGCCATGGCCATATTCGGGGCGCTGGCGCAACTTCTAGAGCACGGCCTGGATCTGGAGTCCGGGAACGAGGAATACGCTAGCATTCCTGCCGCCTGCTGGTGGGTTATTATCTCCATGACCACTGTCGGCTATGGAGACATGTACCCCATCACTGTGCCAGGACGTGTGCTTGGTGGCCTGTGCGTCGTGAGCGGTATAGTGCTGCTTGCTCTTCCGATCACCTTCATCTACCACAGCTTTGTGCAGTGCTACCACGAACTCAAATTCCGCTCAGCCCGCTGCACCCAAAGCCTGTCCGCCGAGTTCCTCAACTGACCTCCCGGTAGGTTTAGCTATGACAGTTAACAGGACTCAAATCTTTGCTTTCTGCTAGAGAAATCGATGTCTAGTGCAAAGATCTCCCGAGGCATTTCCATCTGCCACATTCATCTCCAGAACAGACTCTTCAGTATGTGTTGTATCTGTTACTCAAGGGGCTGGAGGAGGCTACCATGGTGACAGTATCACAGAGGCCAGGTGTCCTTGACAGGTACACACTGCTGGAGGGAAACTTTAAGAGGCCTTGAAAAGATTCCACGTCATGGCTCAACAAGCCCTCATTCTCACAGAGATCTGCACTTTACCTTATACATGTGGCATTTCTCCAAAGGATTTAGCTTTTGAATGCCACTTAGGCAGCCCACAGTGTTGGCAAGCAGATATGAGAGAAATAATTTAATCATCTTGTCACCCAGGAACCTTTCTCTTTGATGATGCCTTCATTTATAAGCAATGAAGTTTTAAAGCAGTACCACTTTTTCCAGCATTTAATATATTGAGAGCCTCTCTTTTTTACTTACAATAGATTACAAAAAAACATGAATTTTAATCGCTCTGTTCCACTTTCTAAATGCTCTTTCCAGGCTACATTGTTGTGTATACTCAATTCAGTGTGACAGCAAACCTCCAGAGGTTGTGGGACATAATGAGCCGGATAGACTGAGAATTACAAGGATAAAGTGAGAGCTGTGTGGGCAGCTATGCTGAGAGGAACATAACGGGCCATGGAGAGAGAGTGCTGTCATGGAGAGTTGGGTGTTTTGGATGACACCACGCAGAGCATGTAGAGTTCTCCCCGAATCCTCTACCTCTGAATGTACTCTACTGCCTTGCCGGTTTTCATACGGGAGCGAGATGCCTTGAGGCTCGTACACCTTCTGGGGTTTCACAGAAAGCTCTCTGTAGGTCCATGGAAGGTTCTGGAGATCTTTAGTGACACAGCTACCTCAAGGCCATCTCCTCCCATGGAGTCACCCATGCCACCCACTTCTCCCCGACTCATTGCTGTCTCTATTTTGTTGTGGCTCTTACGTTCCTCAGTGCTCTTAAAGGAACATTCAGAGAATGTGCTTTTATCTGTGTTTTTGTCTTTACACATTTCTCCAAGTGCATCATGGGAGGGCTTCTGCTAGAGGGAAAAAGGGCGTAAAATTGTAACAAAACTGTTATTTGATGTTAAATAACAAATAATCTTGACCTGTTTAAATTGTAAGAAGAATTTTAAAATGGAAGTCAACATTTAAGAAAGTCAACATGAAAATTGACCCTGTCTATTTTCTTGGTGCTCATTCATCTGTGCACATTATTCCAGATTCAGAAAAGTTTGTCTTAATAACTTGCCCCACCTCTGAAATTACTTTCCTTAGCTGATGCCACAAATCCCTGTTATCTTTTCAACCCCTTCCTTTCAACCACCAGGTCAATCATGGTACATGATATCTACTTTTCAGCATTCAGTCAGTTTCAGATGAATACATTCAAGTCCTATCCTACACCTTTCCTCACTAAATATGCTGTTCTGTTTCATGTGTAAATATTCAGATCATAGAAGTAAAATGAGTTTCATGTTGACTTGAAAAGAAAACATACTGCATAATAGAGATCTGCATCATTTTGCAAAACAAAACTTTTTTTTTTTTTCATGGTATTGTAAACATTAGTAATTCCAATGTCCATGTACGCATCTCACGATACAAAGTTATGACTGATATGGTACAATGTTTTTTTTAACAGTGCAATAATGATTTATGCATTTTTTATATTTTTCTTTTTTCATCTGGTCCCAGCTGCCAGATTGTAGTTATATATATATATATATATGCACACCTATACACAGTATATTCTTCTTTGTGTTGAAATCTTTTATTTAATAAATGTTTAACTGCAGAAGTGTGCTTGAGGACAAATATTTGGTTAAAATGTGTTATACTTCATTAATGTTTAAGGGGGGCAGCAGGCAAAAACTATCAATAATATTATTTAGTATAATTTTTAAGGATGTATGTTATATTGTGTACAAAATGTCCCATCCCAAGGAATTTAATTAAAACAAAACAAAAAATTGACATCAGATTGACAAAATGCAAACAAGATCAGCAGTTTAAATCGAGACAAACTATCAGTTTAAAGAAGTGAGTGACAACTTTTCACCTTTTCTAAGAATAATTCCTCTTGTGCAAGGTGCGGTTCCTCTCGTCTCTGTAATTTCCAGAGTCTCACTAATCATAGTCATCTTTATTCATATTCCTCACAGCAGTTTATGGATGGAAACCAGCAGTCACCGACTGCAGCACAGGCCTTTGTGAATTAATAATCAGACATTTGTGTGATTGGAAATAGATGCATTCCGTTTTGGTTTACAGGAAGCAAAATGTGTCAGACCAAAATGTGCTAAGATTTCCCTCCTCATTAATTAAACCTCCTAAAGAGATCATGCTGAGGTGTTCTCCATGTGCCTTCATATCACTTCAGACACAGACTCCCTTGACTCACAACAACACCCAGAAATTAATGTGAAAGTGAAAATAAGCGAAATCCCTGAAATTAGTTGCAGAACGCAGGTGTCAGCTGCCACTCATTGGTTCTTAATACACTTGCATCCCACTGCTTCTCTCTATTGCCTGATTCATTAATCATGTTAGGCAAAAGGGATCCTATTTACTTTACATGCAAATATATCAGTGCTCTAATGAAAAAGTCACGACAGCTAAAAGCCATGAACATGTGGATAATAACAACATCTCTTAAACCAACAGATCTCTGTTTTTCAGTAGGATGAGATCTGTTTCACTCCCAATTTCAAGGTGCACACAGATAATTCTCATCTGACACTTCCAAAACAGTGTTGCCAAAAGTAGTCTAAATGGACATAACTATGTTTACTGTAATACTTTGTATGCCATTCTCTGTTATATTATTATATTTAATTCAGCAGAAATTAAGCTTCTGACATGCAGCATTCTGACACTCCCCCCTTTAAAATTTTTAATTTTTTTTTATCTTATTTTATTATATTTACAACTGTTCTGCATTATGATCATATGTTGTGCATCACTTATATGATAGCTTGGGCTTATCACACATGGCTTGAGCTTTTTGTAGGGATTTTTATACCCCCATTAATGTTTAGTTATAGAAGAGTGTTTGAAATCCACCTGTAAAGTCTAACTACAGTTAGGCTATGTTTCCTTTTTTTCTGCACTCACTAGTACTGTAAGCTTCCAATTATTTTTTAAATAGAAATTCTATTTTTGAATAAACTAGAATTGCCTCTGTTTAGCTAAAGCAGGTCTTAACAAAAGTCTTGAAAAGTGATATTTAAATAAATAGTTCAAAATGAATTACTGTTTTGTGTATTTATTTTTTGTAGCTCTTCCAAATAAACACAAAAAAACTCCATATGTAAACTTGACATTTTTGATATTTTATTTTTTGAACAGCCATATTAAGAGAAGACAAAAAAAAATAATCTAAAATCACATTAAAAAGTCCCCCCCCCCCCCCCCCAAATCATGGTTTCTGATATGTTAATCAGACCTTAATAGCATAATCCCAACAAGAGAAAAAAATTAAATAGAGAAAAAAATTAAATAGAATAAAAAAAAGTTTACATTTCTGAAGGTAGCAAAAACGCTAATTCCTTTACGTATTAAACTGAATACGGGTCTGTATGATTATTTATTTTATTTTATTTTTTTGTTCAGTAAAACAGTATTATTGCTAGGAAATATTACGATTTACAATTTACTGGCCACAGACTTTTGAGCAGTACTATAAAGTAGTGGTGGGACATGATCCTGTCTGTGGTGTGGCTCACAGTATTATCAACGAAAATGTACTATAAGGTCAGCGGAGTCACTGGGAAATTAACGGGAGCCACAGCAGCATCCGCTTACAGCCCGCAGGTACTCAAACCTTCCGCTGCTGTTCGGTGAGAAGCGAGGAGTCTGGAGTGACCTTCACAGGAAGCGCTTCACAGACACTCAGTCACTGCGCAAGTCTGGCTTTATATTGTGCTGATATTATAAACACTCACAACCACCCTTGGTTTGTTGTCTGCCTTGTCTTAAGTAATGTAGTCAACTTTTGTCATTAATAATGAATCAGAGTGTTTAAAGACCGACGTTAGAGCTGCAATATGGCCTCCGCAGGATTTTATAGCGCCTTAAAACACAATTCCTCTGAGGTCCTGGAAGCCAGCTGTTGAAAGGAAACAACTGTTTTAACATGAACAGAATTTATATCAAATAATTAAAAAGTTAAGGTCTATTTGTTTAATGTCAAGGACAGCTGTAGAGTTCAAAGCTCCGTTTCTTCCCATTGCTTTCTAAGGTTAAGAGGTTAAGATATGTTTACCTTCAGTTCTCCACCATGACCTTGTCTATTCAGTCCATAACTTGGATCAAAGAACAGCTGCCTTTCATTGTTTTCTTATATGCTCGTATTCTTCTATCAAACAGGCAAGGAAACATTTTGAACAATCCTCATGCAGCTCTTTTCGCTGCTGCAATTCATATTGAGATTATCTATAAAGCTCAAAAGAGGATAAAACATGGTAAGAGAGTTAGATAGATGATTAATTGTCTGATATTAGTGTATCCAGTTTTGTAGACTATATGGTGATTTTTGGGTCCTTTTCAGACCTTGAGATATGGTTCACTGTGAGTGACCTTTGTGGGGTGTAGAGCTGTGTACATTTGTCCTTTTGTGTTTAGTGGTAGGAAATGCCAGCATAGGGGTTTGGACTGATGTTAAGAGGAGTAAATAATGGCAATAGTCATTTTTTGGTGCCGTAATGTCTGCAGCTCATCCGTCATTGTGTTTGCCCTGACAGGGGCTGAAGGGCACAGTTCCCTCTCAAGCTCCTCCCATAATCTTTGCTGTACCGACCAAGGTTGTTTCAGAGACCGGCTCAGTGGCACACTACATGGGAATCAACAAAGTTCCTGAGCTGCAGAAGATTTTCCAGGTGTTGCACTGTAATGTTTGATTTTTTTCATGACGCAGTGATTTAGATATTTCATAACAGAAAAGGTACTCTTTCCCCATTGACTATTTTCTTTTTTATTTGAAACTTGGACATGAACCGAAACAATATGAACAGTTCTCTGCCTTCAGTCCCAAAGTTAAAAACAAAAGACTCAAAACAGTATAACTAATATTATAAGTTCAAACTCTAAATTGTAATTGGAAAAGCCACATTCAGGTTCATGATAAAAGAGCAGATGTGTCATTGAACACTCATTAATGAAGTTGAATTGTTGTTACAAAAATGATACGTTTTTGCTCCCATATGTAGCTAAAGCAGTCCTCCCCACTGATAGCTACGCAAATATATTGTTTATCCCGCTGTCTATATAACTACATTTCTGCATCACAAATTCTACAGTTGCTCTCAGTCCTTAACTTATTTTTTTTATTCTATTCTAGAGAATATTTCTAAATGAAACTATATACATTGGTAATGCTAAAAAATGTTCGAATTAAGGATGGGTATTAAAACAGATTTCACAATTTGATTCCGGTTCACAAACGCTCGATTCCATTCCGATTTTGTTATTGATTTGTTGGATATCAGCTACAGTACGTCCATGTGTCTTAAGTAAAACAATCTCTCAACTAATGCTGTAAACTATACAGTTGGCATATAATATTAAAGGTTAAAATTAACATTCAAATTCAACTGCTACTTACTTTTAGATATTAAATTCAAATTTATTTGTATAGCGCTTTACACAACTCATTGTTTCAAAGCAGCTTTACAGAAAATGCATGTCTACATTACAATTTAGAGTGATCGGTATAGAGGTGAATGTGTCAAGTAATGATTCAGTTCACGAAACGAACAGGTCAAGTTAATAGAACAGACAGTTAGCTAACATAATATTACTTCAGAGAGAAGAAGAGACGTCTTAAAGCGATATACAAGTGTGATTCGAGAGAATATATGTTTGACATAGGGTGCGCGATTAGCCTAAAAACAAAAAATAAATTTATGCGACGAATTAAGGTTCATATCGTTCTGTAGCGATAATTAGTGACATTTTTCCACTTTTTAAAACAAAAAACAATTAGAAAAAGACATGTTTAAATTGAAACCACTGTATTTCATAACACTATGTATTGAGACAAAAACAAAGCTTTTTTTTGTTTAACAAACATTGAAAAATTGAAACATTCCTCTTAGTGTTTGATCAGATTAAAAAGTCTTTATTGTATCTGTCTAATTGTCTCCCGAGGCCACAGGGGGGCGCAATGAGCAAAATAATGCACCGCATTTAGCAAAGTAACTATAAAAACGGGCTTTGTCTAAATTAACTCAAAATCAATATAATTTCGTGTTAAATTGCATGGAACAATATGAAAAACAAAACAGCATCGTATTTAGATTGTAATCCAAAGTCTCATGGGTAGACTAACAAAACATGAAATGCAAACCGTCACTTACATCCACCGCACTCGTAAAGGTATTTAAATTTGACTAATATTCATTCTTTATTCACAAGCTCCTCATCACAGGCAGGCACAGCACACAGTTCAGCATGTGTTCGTGTTTGTGTGAGCTGCCTGCGTCACTCATAGCACGATTACCGTTTATTGCCCTAGGCCGACCGTTGACAATCAACACTTAAAAATTGTGAGTGTATGAAAACCTTACGTGTACAGTTTTTATATCTATTATATAGTGTTTTTTTTTTTTTTTACAAGATATAAACCTTTAAAGGGGGCTGTCATAACTTTTTTCATTATAGGATTTATTCAAACATTCAATAAAATGAGATGTCACTAAAAAAAAAAAAACAGGTTACTAAAAAAATATAATGCATTAGTGCATATGTTAGCAAAATGGTCATCTAGATTTTTAACGGGGATTAGGATAATGAAGTTTTTCATGAGGTAAAATATAAACGTTACAGGACAGGTTTTCAAATCATAAATTAACAAAGCACAAAGTTACGGCGTAGAGGGGAGGCCACACGACAGTGTGTTTGTTTAGGGAGGTTTGTTCATGCAACGACCATTGGTTCATCCAAAGAGACGATCAAAAATTGAAAATCATTATTTTCAGCCCAGCCCTAAAAGGTAAAAAAAAATCCATAAAATTTACTGTAAAAAGCGGCAGCTGTGGTTGCCAGAATTTTAGCGTAAAAAATATGGTAGCAACGTTTTATGGTTTTACTTAAATTTACAGTAAAATACCGTAATTTCATTAACTGACAAAATACCAACCTGAAGTACTAAAATCTGTTTTGTACCTTTGTAATACACCGATAACCACCAAATGCAGGTGGTGATGAGAAAGTCACATGACGAACCAAAGCCTATCACAAGCAGCTTTAAATAATAGCATGTATAGACGGCACAGGGTGTCATCACCAACACCATCATGTGACACATATGATACTGAAATAATGCAATAAACATTAATTTAACAAAATTAGGTGTAACACCCCACCCTAATATACAAAACTAAGAAGAAACCAAATATTTCATCATATTTCAACAAAAAAACATCAAATTTGAATGTAACGCAGGGAATTCTGGGAATGTCAATTTACGGTTATTCACTGTAAATTATACAATGACTTTTTCACTTCCAAAAACTGTATACTACGTAAACTAATATCCCATACATGTCAGGGCCAATGCAGTTTTTCACCATATATAGTAGGGGAATTTACCGTTAACCATTTATCAGGTTTTTACTGTAGCATTTTAACAGTCTTTTACCGTTAAATTCACGATCATTTTTTTTACAGTGTAGAGTGAATCAATTGCCAACATCTCGATCTGGATTTCTGCAGGTCTCGTTCTTGCCAAATGAAATGATTTATGTAGACCCAACGCAAATATATATGTAAATTGGTTGTTGTATTTCAGAATTGAACAAGCAGCAAAAATCTATGTTTTGATTGTTAAACAATATGACCGGTTGCAGAAAACTGATGGAGCACCGGTTCACCTGAAGCGTGGAGTCATGGACAAGATGCTATATAGGACCATGATGGGCTTGACGATTGGAGGCACCCTCTACTGTTTAATGGCCCTCTATATTGTTGCCCAGCCCCGGAAACCACAGTGACCTGCCCTGCCTCTGCCCAGTGTTAAATACAGTATATTGTAATTATTATGGTTGGAGTGATGACAGATTTTTGTCATTTTGCTCTAAAAGCAACGGTGACAGAATTATTTTATTTACCCCAGTATTTTGATTTCACTCACTGGTTATACAAGTACATCTCAGTCAATCTGAGAAGCAGCATCTGATTTCATTGCATATGTACATTTATTACATAAGAGTTTATTGTATCTGGTTTGGTCGATCATTATGTTCTCATAGGGCCATCTGATGAGCCTCTCTTTCTAGACCGTAGTTTACCTTGACGGTCTGTTTTTAACAATCAGGGAAATTTAAATAATGCACACAATGTACTGACGTATTTGCCTTGCCTCATATCTTTTGAGTAAATGACAGCAAGCTTGTCAGCCTCTAAATGAAGTCCTTGCAATTTGTATCTAGCTAAATAAATATATTTCGTTTGTGAAAAGTGAAAAATGAAAACGTCTTGTGTGTCATCTTTGTTGAGCTGGAACAATCTGGATGGCCTTAGATTATTAGCAACAACATCCTGTGGTCTTTGGCTCCGTCTCATCATACAGGATATGAGTCTGATGGGATTGTGAGTGATATTAGTGTTAATCGATACATAAAAGCTTTTCAAAACCTATAATTCACTGATATTAGATTAGTTCCTTGGGGTACAAAGTTATCGGTCACATTTAGATGCATTTTGGGTTAGGCAACCAGATAATTAACATTTCTATTGATTCTTGACATTAGATTGCAGTGTAGTGCAAACTAACAGTGCTGCATAATGCCCACGATTGATTTATGTTTTTTTTGAAAAGAGCATTCGTCTTGGATTCATCCTTTACTGTATAGTTATGCTGTATTGATTTTCGGTAAACAATGTGCTTAAGGTTTGATTAAAACCCAGAACCCTTAATATGCCATTTAAATTGAGCCCAAACAACTTAACATACAGACTGGGCTGAATTTAAACTTTTTATAGATAATTTCAGCCTCAAGCCTGTTGTTCAAAATTCTAACCAACAGTGATGTCATCTTAATTTCTATACTGAATTGTGAAGCGTTGTCTCTTTTTTTTTTTTTTGTTATATACACTGCCTTCAAGTGGTGGGTCAGTGAGATTTTTTTTATTAATTTTTTTATAGAAGTTCATATTAAGTTGCAAGTAAAGATGTTTAAATTTTTACAAAAATATATTTATAGTATCGTTTTTAAATTAACCCTGTATCATGAGGAGGTGGGTCAAGATTGCGATGAAAAAAAAAAAAAAAATAAAAGGCGGCACAATTTTTTTAAATTATTATTATTATTAGTTTTTGGCTTGATTGAAGAAAGCCCCTGGTGCCATAAGCGGGACAACTGGAAATTATAAATTACATACAATACATTTGTTCTTTTAGGATATGTCTGTTAGCCATTTTCAATATATCCATTGTCCTAACACGCATGTCAGCAGGCCGTCTCCATCTCTTTTTGAATCATGCTGCGATGCACAGAGAGCTGGTGCTCAACATTGCCACTGCCTGCAGTTATTGAAGGCCGCAGGGTAATCATACAGCTAAGACTGCCGTGATGGACCCATCTCTCCAGATAGTGATTACAGCAGGACAGAACACAGTGCCCTGGTCACACAGGTCTTTGTTGTCATTAGACCGACAGTCTGGAACTTCCAGACAACAGTGTAATTAATGTTAGTTATGCCATCTTATCTCTGTTTGCTATCGACCCATGCAGCATAATTGCATATTTGTTAATGCCTATGAGACATGATCATTTATTTGCTGAAGGATTACTGCTACAGCAGTTCTCATAGCAACTGACTGAGTGTGATAACTAGCCTGGTAAAACCAAAGCCTCCACAAACAACTTCCCTGACCTCACCTACACAATGGAAATCTAATGCAGGTGAAACTGGCACACACTAATTGAGAAGCACATCTGCGGTTTTATTTTAGTTCTCATGATATACAGTTTTTCTGCTCCCCAGTGCATTTACTAAATAGCAACCTTTGTGATGCATTGTGTGAAAATAATTTACAGTTTTTAATAAAATGTGTCCTTGGAATTGATTGATTAAAGGCATGTGCTCTCAGGAAGCTGGGAGTGTTTCAAAGTTTGACGGTATGACAAAAAATGACAAAAAAAAAAAAAGCACACTGAACCTTCTAAACCAACATTTTGAATGAAAAATTTAATTAGAAATGGATAGTTCACCCAAAATTAATAATTGTGTCATTTACTCACTCGTGTTGTTCTGAACCTATCTGACTTTTTTTTCTTCTGTGAAACTCTAAAGATACGTCTTTTGTGCTTTTTTTCCCCCTCATACAATGAAAGTCAGTGGAGTCCAATATTGTTTAAACACCATTGATTTCAAAGTATATTCTTTTTTAATGTTCCAAAGAAGAAAAAGTCAAACAGGTTTGGCCTATATTTTAAAGCACCTTGTGAACAGGACTAGAACTTGATCTCGAGGTAACAACATCTGGTATGACAAGATCACGAGAAAAGTTGTCAATGTCAGAATTATGAGAAAATCAAGCTGTGATCGTGACAAGAGTATGAGATTTCAGAGCGTCTGTAAATCACTTTAGTGGCTAAAGCTGCCAATAGGTGTTATAGCATCAGCTAAATGCCACTGAAAACTTACAAAATTCTGGGGTTCTTGTGGCTCGACCCCCTTTTTATTTTTCCTTAATTTGAGCTGTTTTACTGGCCTGTCATTAAAAAAAATCCATATCTCCTCTCTTGAGCCAATAGCCTTATAGCCAGCGTTCTGACATCTAGCGTGGTTGCCCACTTTGCCTTCTTTCTGTTCTTTGTACTGTCCTCTATAAATAAAGGCAAAAAATGGCAAAAACAGGTCTATACCTTCTGTTAAACACAGGCTATCTGTTCCAATCGATTCAAGATCTTCTCAGTTGTTCGCTCACAGAAATGACACCCAGGGGGAATGCTGTTACCTAATGATAATTTGTCCCGTGTGTAGTTTTTTTGGAAAAAGCTCTCAGCCAGTGCGAGTGCAGACATGCTTAGCACAGAAAGTCCCTGCGGAGTCTCTTATGTGACAGTCCTCGGTGGTTAAATGGTGTTGGTAATTTTGAATAAGTACCCTCCAAAATAAATGTGTTTGTTGATTTTGACGAGGTTGCAGTGCATTGCAGTATTCAAAGTGTCCAATATGTTAAGTGCATTGCAGGATTTAACACATTAAGCAGTATAATAACCAGGGATGACCTTCAGTGGACGGCTCTTTCATAATTCAGGTAGTCTTCTCAGTTATATTATCTTAATTTCCCTTTAGTGTAAAATGATACCCAGCCTATAAAAATGACAAAAACAAATAATAAAATAACTAAAATTTAACTACAATTAAAATAAAAACAACATCTAAAAAATAAAAACATTAATAAAGACTTCAAGTATAGCTAAGATACTAATATACTGCTTCAAAAAGTGTGTGTGTACATATATATATATGATATACAGTTTATATATATATATATCTAATATATTATATATATATATATACAGTGGGTAAGTAAAGTATTCAGACCCCCTTACATTTTCACTCTTTGTTATATTGCAGCCATTTGCTAAACATTTTTAAGTTAATTTTTTTTCCTCATTAAACGTACACACAGCACCCCATATTGACAAAAAAAAACACAGAATTGTTGACATTTTTGCAGATATATAAAAAAAGAAAAACTGAAATATCACATGAGTCTAAGTATTCAGACCTTTGCTGTGACACTCATATATTTAAATCAGGTGCTGTCCATTTATTCTGATCATCCTTGAGATGGTTTACACCTTCATTTGAGTCCAGCTGTGTTGATTATACTGATTGGACTTGATTAGGAAAGCCAAACACCTATCTATATAAGACCTTACAGCTCACAGAGCAAATGAGAATCATGAGGTCAAAGGAACTGCCGAGCTCAGGGACAGAATTGTGGCAAGGCACAGATCAGGCCAAGGTTACAAAAAAAATTCTGCTGCAATTAAGGTTCCTAAGAGCACAGTAGCCTCAATAATCCTTAAATGGAAGACATTTGGAACGACCAGAACCCTTCCTAGATCTGGCCTTCCGGCCAAACTGAGCTATAGGGGGAGAAGAGCATTGGTGAGAGAGGTAAAGAAGAACCCAAGATCACTGTGGCTGAGCTCCAGAGATGATGCAGTCGGGAGATGGGAGAAAGTTTAGAAAGTCAACCATCACTGCAGCCCTACACCAGTCGGGGCTTTATGGAAGAGTGGCCCGACGGAAGCCTCTCCTCAGTGGAGTTTGCTAAAAAACACCTGAAGGCCTCCAAGATGGTGAGAAATAAGATTCTATTGTCTGATGAGAACAAGATAGAACTTTATGGCCTTAATTCTAAGCGGTATGTGTAAAGAAAACCAGGCACTGCTCATCACCTATCCAATACAATCCCAACAGTGAAGCATGGTGGTGGCAGCATCATGCTGTGGGGTTTTTTTCAGCTGCAGCGACAGGACGACTGGTTGCAATCGAGGAAAAGATAAATGCGGCCAAGTACAGGGATACCCTGGACGAAAACCTTCTCCAGAGTGATCAGAACCTCAGACTGGGCCGAAGGTTCACCTTCCAACAAGACAATGACCCAAAGCACACAACTAAAATAACAAATGAGTGGCTTCACAACAACTCTGTGACTGTTCTGAATGGCCTAGCCAGAGCCCTGACTTAAACCCAATTGCGCATCTCTGGAGGGACCTAAAAATGGCTGTCCACCAACGTTTTCCATCCAACCTGACAGAACTGGAGAGAATCTGCAAGGAGGAATGGCAGAGGATCCCCAAATCCAGGTGTGAAAAAACTTGTTGCATCTTTCCCAAAAAGACTCCTGGCTGTATTAGATCAAAAGGGTGCTCCTACTAAATACTGAGCAAAGGGGTCTGAATACTTAGGACCATGTGATGTTTCAGTTGTTCTTTTTTAATAAATCTGCAAAAACACAGAATTGTTGACATTTTTGCAATATGGGGTGCTGTGTGTACATTAAAAAGGAAAAAAAATTAACTTAAATGATTTTAGCAAATGCTGCAATATAACAAAGATCTGCTTTATCCGTGAAAAATTTAAGGGGTCCTCCGTGTCCCTGAATACATATATATATAGAAGTGGGGCAAAAAAAAAAAGTATTTACGTCAGCACCAATTTGCAAGTTCTCCCACTTAAAAAGATGAGAGAGGCCTGTGATTTTCATTATATGTATACCTCAACTATGAGAGACTAAATGAGGGGAAAAAAATCCAGAAAATCATATTTGTAGGATTTTTAAAGAATTAATTGTTAATTTCCTCGGTAAAATAAGTATTTGGTCACGTACAAACAAGCAAGATTTCTGTTTCTCACAGACCTGTAACTTCTTCTTTATGAGGCTCCTCTGTCCTCCACTGGTTATCTGTATTAATGGCATCTGTTTGAACTAGTTATCAGTATAAAAGACACCTGTCCAAAACCTCAAACAGTCACACTACAAACTCCACCATGGCCAAGACAAAAGAGCTGTAAAAGGACACCAGAAACAAAACTGTAGACCTGCACCAGACTGGGAAGACTGAATCTGCAACAGGTAAGCAGCTTGGTGTGAAGAAATAAACTGTGGGAGCAATTATTAGAAATGGAAGACATACAAGACCACTGAAAATCTCCCTCGATCTGGGGCTCCACGCAAGATCTCAGACCAAATCCCAGAACCACATGGGGGGACCTAGTGAATGACCTGCAGAGAGCTGGGTCCAAAGTAACAAAGGCTACCATCAGTGTAACACTGCGCCGCCAGGGACTCAAATCCTGCAGTGTCAGACATGTCCCCCTGCTTAAGCCAGTACATGTCCAGGCCCGTCTGAAGTTTGATAGAGAGCATTTGGATGATCCAGAAGAGGATTGGACGAATGTCATATGGTCAGATGAAACCAAAATAGAACTTTTTGGTTAAAAACTCAACTTGTCGTGTTTGGAGGAGAAGAATGCTGAGTTGCATCCAAAGAACGCCATACCTACTGTGAAGATGGGGGGGGGGGGGGGGGGTGGAAACATCATGCTTTGGGGCTGTTTTTCTGCAAAGGGACCAGGACGACTGATCCGTGTAAACGAAAGAATGAATGGGGCCATGTATCGTGAGATTGAGTGAAAAACTCCTTCAATCAGCAAGGGCATTGAAGATGAAACATTGCTGGGTTTTTCAGCATGATAATGATCCCAAACACACCGCCCGGGCAACAGAGGAGTGGCTTCGTAAGAAGCATTTCAAGGTCCTGGAGTGGCCTAGCCCATAGAAAATCTTTGGAGGGAGTTGAAAATCCGTGTTGCCCAGCGACAGCCCCAAAACATTACTGATCTAGAGGAGATCTGCATGGAGGAATGGGCCAAAATACAGCAACAGTGTGTGAAAACCTTGTGAAAACTTACAGAAAACGTTTGACCTCTGTCATTGCCAACAAAGGGGATATAACAAAGTATTGAGATGAAATTTGTTATTGACCAAATACTTATTTTACAACATAATTTGCAAATAAATTCTTTAAAAAAATCCTACAATGTGATTTTCTGAAAATTTTTTTCTCATTTTGTCTCTCATACTTGAGGTATACCTATGATGAAAATTACAGGCATCTCTCATCTTTTTAAGTGGGAGAACTTGCACAAATGGTGGCTGACTAAATACTTTTTTCCCCACTGTATGTATATATACTGTATATATATATATATATATATAGGAAAATATATAAAATATATAATATATATATATATATAGATCTATCTGTATGTTATATTATGTGTATGTATGTATGGGTTGTGCTGTAGTATGTATGTTGTATGTACAGTGGTGTGAAAAAGTGTTGGGGCCCCCTTCCAGTTTTTTTTAATTTTTTTGCATATCTGTCACACTTAAAAGATTCAGATCATCAAACAAATTTTAATAAAAGATAACACAAGTGAACACAACAAGCAGTTTTTAAATGAAGGTTTTATTATTAAGGGAAAACAGCTGTTTTCCAACACCTGCTGGCACTACGGAAAAAGTAATTGAACCCTAATCTAATAATGGTGTGCCACGCTTTGCAGCACAAAACTGCATACAAGCGTTTGTGATAACTGCAATAGTCTTTTTCCGCGTGTGCGAGGAATTGGACCCACTCCTTCTTTGCAGAATGTGGTTTAATTCAGCCCATTGGAGGGTTTTCGAGCAATCAGAATTAGACTGTTTAGCAATCTCAATCGGATTTAAGTCCGGACTTTGATTTGGCCACTCCAAAACCTTAATTTAGTTTTTCTTGAGCCATTCAGAGGTGGACTTGCTGGAGTGTTTGGGATCATTGTCCTGCTGCATAACCCAAGTTCGCTTCAGCTTGAGGTAACGAACATGTGGCCGGACATTCTCCTTCAGGATTTACTGATAAGAGAGCAGAATTCATGGTTCCATCAATTAAGGCAAGTTGTCCAGGTCCTGAAGCTGAAAAGCAGCCCCAGATCATCACACTACCACCACCATGTTTGACTTGGTATGATGTTCTTTTTATGAAATGCTGTGTTGGTTTTACACCAGATGTAACGGAACACACACCTTCCAAAAAGTTCAACTTTTGTCTCAGCAGTCCACAGAATATTTGCCCAAAAGTCTTGGGGATAATCAAGATATTTTTTGGCAAATGAGAGACGAGCATTTGTGTTCTTTTTGGTCAGCAATGGCTTTTGCCTTGGAACTCTCCCATGGATACCGTTTTTGCCCAGTCTCTTTCTTATTGTTGAATCATGAACACTGGCCTTAATTGAGGAAAGTGAGGCCTGCAGTTCTTTAGGTGTTGTTTTGGGTTCTTTTATGACCTCTTGGATGGGTCGTTGTTGTGATCTTGGAGTAATTTTGGTTGGCCGGCAACTCCTGGGAAGGTTCACCATTGTTCCAAGTTTTCTCAATTTGTGGATAATGGCTCTGACCGTGGTTCGCTGGAGTCCCAAAGCCTTAGAAATGGCTTTATAACCCTTTCCAGACTGATTCACGTCAACTGTTTTGATTCTCATCTGTTCTTGAATTTTTTTTAGATCGCGGCATGATGTGTTGCTCCTTAAGCATGCTCCACAGGTTCAGATAGGTTCTATTTAAGTGATTTCTTGATGCAACAGGTCTGGCAGTAATCAGGCCTAGGTGTGGCTAGAGAAATTTAACTCAGCTTTCTAAAATAATGTGGTTAATTGCAGTTCTTTCATGATTTAACAGGAGGGGGCAATTAATTTTTCACGTAGGGCCAGGTAGGTTTGGACAGCTTTTTTCCCTTAATAAATGAAATCATCATTTAAAAACTGCATTTTGTATTTACTTGCATTATCTTTGTGTAATATTAAACTGTGTTTGATGATCTGAATCTTTTAAATGACAAATATGCAAAAAATTTAAAAAAACAGGAAGGGGGCCAACACTTTTCACACCACTGTATGTATGTATATATATATACATATATATATACACACACATACATAATATCTATATATATATATATAGATATATTATTGTATGTGTGTGTATATATTCATAATAATAGATATATAGATATATATATATAATAAAAACACACACACAACACACCTTAAAAGAATCATATTTTGTTGCTTTGCAGCCTAAAATAAAGACCAAACAGTTTTTTGTTTATCCAGCTGTTTTAGTCAGGGCACTTATACATCCAAGGTGAAAGATATAACACACAAACATGTCAGAGAAAAAACGGATCACTGCCATTTGACTTTCAACTGTGAACATCTGTTGTCATTTTATAGCTCAGAGCATGAAAAGAGCTTTCCTGGAGCATTTCAGTCATTGGTATTGTCTGAATCATCTTGTCGAAGCAGGATGGAGAATATGCACATTTCAAGCAATGTTTACAAGCCAAAACAGATATTCTAAACAAATACGTTGATGGAGTTTGACATAAGACAACAGGAGATGGGTTTTTCCACTAGAGGAAGTGTTATGGATTATGGACCATATTTGGCCAGACAAACTGAAAAAAAAATGCTTTAACGGTCGGTTTCTTACAAAATAATATTTTTGTGTGTTTGTTAAATTATTGAAATATTAACTTGGGTTAAATGGGTTCAACTGACAAGTTCTAAGCCAATAAGTAACATGATGTGTGACATGAACTAGGAAGCCTGTCAGCATTTTTTATTTTATGGTACACATTTATCTAAAAATGTTTTTTTTTTTTTTTGCAAACCAAGGCACTATGACCTCCACCTGTACCTTCCATCCCCCTGCCATTCTGCTGTTAACTCCTCCGCTCTCCCTCTGTGAAAATTAGGGTCACTAAACCCTCTGATAAGAGATTTTGACATAGCGATGCCTCGTTAATTTAACAATTTTGTGGTGTGTCTGCATAAATCCTTATTTCGTAATAGAAAATAAACAGCAGATGTTGTGACTGGCCAGCTCATGAAAGGCTGATTAGAGATCTAAACCGGGATGTGAGGGGGAGGAGGAGACTTCTGAGACTGTGAGAGGAGACAGACAGTTCAGAGACAGTCTGGGACAGTATATACAATATACTGAAGTTGTATCTGTGAGCGCTTCAGAAAAATATTTAATGTGTGGTTTTGAGAGAAACCACCTTTCAGAGCACTCCTGGTTCTGTGAAATCATATGCAAGATGTCAAGCACTGCACCTTGAAAGGAGAGCTGTTAAAGTGTCATGAAACCCCCATTTCAGCACAGGTCAGGTTTCACCACAGCTTTGGAAAAAAAAAGTGAAGTGTGGAAAGCTGCAGAGTGAAGGGAGAAACAGGCTAGAGAGCACAACAACTGACTGACTGATCCAGTCATTTTTATTTAGCTTTATTATTTAGCTAACAGTATCAAATGTTCTCACAAATACCCTGCAATTCACAAATACTACAAAAATATATTGTACCACAAACACATATATGATGATCTTGTAATCTAATGTCTATTTAATCCCCCAAAATTGAATTGTGCCATAATATTCTAACAATAATGGTATTATACCATCATGCAACTGCTGGTGGTCACCAGCTATTGAAAAAAAAAACATTCCAGGTTCTGGTAACACGTCTAGTTTAGTACAGAGGCCCTCCATACTAAAGGGACATTCTGGTGGAAATATACCAATAAAGTGGGAGGAAAATATATTATTTTTCAAATCTTTGGTGACATTGGAGGAAAATATTCAGTATTAATAATTACTATTAATACTAACAACACTATTAATATTAATAACCGTATTAATAATTTTACTATTAATAAAATACTATTTACAGACAAGCAGAATAGCCCAGAATATGAACCCAACACGCTAATGCATGATAAGCTTTTTCTCCCCCATAGAAAACTGTTATAAAGAAAACGCTTAAGGTAGGCCAATGGATGAAGTACGTTGATATAAAAAGACCAAATCTGGTATACACAATAAAATCTACAGTATTGAACAGCAAGACAATGAGCCCAGATATGAACAGAACACACGTTCATCCCTGTCGGGGGAAAAAAAAAAAAAAAAAAGAAAACTTTTAAATGTGGCGTAATGGATTAGCCAGGGCTTTTATTTATATTACACTCAGGGCAGCTCGTTTGCCTGGTAATTCGTGCTGTTTACAAAAGATGTTGACAAATGGCCTAAAAAGAATGTGAATATAAATAGTAGGTGAACAACAGTCAGTAACAAACAGTAACAAAATAAAGGGTATACAAACAAATATTTTAATAAATATTATTTAAAAATTAACAAAAAAAGATGTCCCTTCATGATGTCCAATTAATAAATAATATTTTAATAGAAATTATAGATATCAAAACATTTAAAAATGAATATTATAGTATTGCCACTGTCTTAGTCCATTAATTAAGCATTTTCTTTGGGGTGGAGATAAACACTTAATGTTCAATTAGCGCGGTACGTAGGCCTGGGCGATAAAACGTTATCGATATTTATCGACGGTACACCTTCAATAACGATATAAAAAATGTTCGATATAGCGCACGATATCGGCACGTGCTATGAGTGACGCAGACAGCACACACAAACACGAACACATGCTGAAATGAGTGCTGTGCCTGCCTGTGATGAGGAGATTGTGAATAAAGAATGAATATTAGTCAAATTTAAAATAAACATTTGCATTTGAATGTTAGGTGTGTCAGGGAGCATCACCAGTGGCGCACAAGATGCGGTGATGATGTTGTAAGTGAAGTTGTTGCATTTTAATGCTTTGTTAGTCTACTCTAGCCCACGAGACGCACCGCTGCTGCATTATGCATTCAAAATATTAGAGAAATATAGAAGGTCAATGCGGAGCAGATCAAACGTTCACACAGAACGCAAATTCAGCATTTTTTAGACGGACAAATATGACTGCTGCACTCGCGTCTCACAGAAGAGATGTATAGAAAGCCATGCACCGTTAAACGGTTTAAACTTGTAGAAAACACGTCACGAATTTGTGGCGGTTTATTCCTTTTCACTGCGTCTCATATGTTTTTAAATGCAGTCTGTGTGAATGGCGCTTCGGCTCTTTGGATTAAGCAATGCATGAAATACATGATGCTGTTTTGTTCATAAATGTTTATGCAATTTACAAAATTATATGAGTTAATTTAGACATAATGCACGTTTTAATAGAGTTCCCGATTACTTCCTTGCCGTTGACCAATTTTAAATGTGCCTGCATTTTATTTTGCTCCATTGCCCCTCGGGAGACAATTAGACCGATACAATCTGAATAAAACAGGAGGAAGTATTTGTTTAATTTTTATTGTGTTTGATTATTAAAACAAAAAAAAGTTGTTGTTTGTCTCAATAAATTGTGTTAATTATAAATACAGTGGTTCAATTAAAAAAAAAAAATTCTATTGCTTTTTGTTTTAAAAAAGGTTATAAAAAGTCAATAATTATCAATACCGAACGATAAGAAACATTATATCATTGATAAATTTTAGCTATATCACCCAGCCCTAGCGTTACGTTCATATTTTGAGCTATTCTGCTTGTCTGTAAATAGTGCTTTATTAATAAGGTGTGTACTGAATTTGGTTATATTTGGCAGTTCTGAATAAAAATATATGAACTGCTCCATTTTGAATGGACGGAGCTGTATGAACCACTGTAAAGTAAACAGGAAGTGTTTGTCTGAAACTGGTTTTGCGAGAGAATGTAAAATATTTGAAAAAAAATTCTCCCACCCCATATTTTTTCCACCACCATGTCCCTTCAGGGGCTCCGTAGTTTAGCGACCACTTCTCACTATTAACTACTTTCTTATTAGCATGCATTTTACTAGCATATTGACTCTTTATTAGTACCTATAAATCAGATCTCTTAATCCTACCCCATACCTTAACAACTATCTAACTAACTATTAATAAGCAGAGAATTAGGAGATTGAGGCAAAACACATAGTTAATAGTGAGAACTAAAGTGTGACCAAGGTTCTTTATTGATATTTATGATTCCATAAAGAATCTTTAACGTCAATGGAACCTTTCCATTACTCTAAAAATTATTTATAGTGGAAAGGTTCGTCTGATTATTAAAATGTTCTTAAGACTATGAAAAAATGTATTTGAAGAACGGATCACTGAAGAGTTCTTTAGGAAACCCAAAATCATTCTTCACAGTCAAACCCATTTTTGGAACATTTATATGGTGAATTCTACTCTAATTCTATTCTAATCTCAGTGTCACATACTGAATGTGTCCTCTTGCATTTCAATTTCACTGCTACCAGCTTTCACAAGTGCCTTCATTTGACCAAAGCCCCTGGGCCAGACAAAGTTAAAAGTAGTGATAGTTTCTTTCATTTTCTTTTAATCTAAAAATAATCGATTGTCCGTTATAGTTATGCTCACCTAAAGTATCTTTCTCTCATATTCTCTCACCCTTCACCCCAATTTAAGCTTCACCTTACTTAACCATGATCAATCTATTAAAAAAAGTAAGCCTTGTTTTGGGTCTTCATGCATGTTTCCGTTGGTCTGTGGGAGTGTGTTCTGAAAACATAATGTGTCTGGATCATTGGAATTTAATTCACTCTGTGTGCTTCCTGTAGGTATGTGGGTTAGGTTCCTGAAATAGGGTTATTGGTATTCCTATGGATTCCCATACCAAGCTGTAAATGCTAGTTTTATGAGACAAATGTGAAAAAAACTCATGAATTTAGCATCCCACACCATAATGCATATGCTTTTTTTCTGGTGTTGGATTCATTACCATAAAAGATTTAAGTCAACCTATATCAACATTTAAAGGGGTCATGACAAGAGAAATCAAACTTTTGACATAAGAGATCTTTGTACCTATTAAAACCTCTTGCATGTTTCATATCTTAAAATGGCTCGATTGGATATTATGGTTTGTGTAATGTTACACTGGTGAATATATTTGCACATGTCTCTATAGCAAGACTAGGCTAGAATAGTTATAAATCATCACACCATAAGCCCCGCCCACTGGCATTCAGTCGCCGCCTGACATCTGTCCACACTGAATGCATGATTCACATCAAAAGAAACCAAAACCCGTTTAACGAATCAGCTCATGGAAAGGAACATAGAATAATAACCTAACAGTTAATTAACTATCATATTTTAGATCCGCTCTGTAGTATTTAGCGACCTCTCAGGGTCAAACTCTTGTCAATTCTAAGAACGTTAAATTTCCGGTTAAGGGAAATAACTTTCTTACTGTACAATTCTACAAAGAAATTGTAGCATAAATCTGCATGATTAGGGCTGCGGTTATGAGCAAACAATGAACACGTCAAGGGTGATACAAGTAAGGTTTTATTAACTAAACACTTAAACTAGTCCAACATACAACATAAACACATAAACTGGTCTAACATCATTACAACACATTAAGCTGGTCTAACATACACATACACACACGCGCATACATTTGGTATAGGAAAGGGTTAAAGTTTAGTTCAGTACAGAAAGAGACATAAGGAATGGGGGGGGACGAGTTATGGAACCAGCCTATTCAGCCAATCTAAGCTGAGGGTATACGTCCGATTCTGATTCAAACAACCTTTGAAAAAGGTGTAACTGATATTAATGTATCATAATAAGACAATTGATAACTTGCGAGGCTCGGCTGTCGTGAAGAGATTCCTGATGCAACATCTAAGGCCAGTCTGCTGAAATTAGTGATGAAAAAAGAACCAGTTGCGCAGAGAATCTTTGGTGACTGGGAAAAGTCAAGGCGAAAGGCCTGCACAAGCGCTTTGGATCTGGAATGTTTTACTCACATCTTAATCTCGCATCTGCCCGAACCCGACTGGGCGGGTGGGTCACATGGTGTGTCGCTTTAAGGTCAGAAGAAGATCCCTCCCCGCCTCTCAAGGATGGGCTTATCCAATATGGAAAGGGCCGGAATCCAAGTGGCGTTTTGAGATCTGGGAGTTTTGACTATTTGTGTGGGAAACTGGTACTTTAGTATCTGGAACTTGATCGAAAATACCCTAAAGGGTTCTCAGGGCACTAATATAATTGCCTATGTACCAAATATAATATACAATCTTGTTTAGATCATCAGAATATTCATAGATACTAAACAAGGTATATGTAAGGTTATATGAATGAGTGGTTTATCGTAAGCATGGATAAAAATAGTCTATAATACAACAGATTATTACAAAACCGCAATAATATACACAATAGCCTGAAGAATATGTGTGTTCATTCAAAGAAAGGTTTTCCTATGAATTAATTAGTAGAAAAGTCCATTTCTACTGTGCATTTGTGCCTCTTGCTTCTGGAGAATGCAGCTGAGAGTCTGCTCGCATTCCACAAGGTTGTAAATGTATCGGGTTACCATGAAACCAGGGTCCTGTTCGGCGTCCTGGGGTGTTACAGAGTATTTGTGAAATCTAGCTAACAAAATATATATTGTGTGTTTGAGTGGTCCAGACGCTACACCCCGTTATAATTACACTGTATACATACGCCCGCACACTTTCTGACATTCTCCACATGATTGAGCTGCTCCTGACAACAGGGCAAATGGAAAAGTGGAAGAACTTTTGCTTCGACACTTCCTGTTTAAACAGCTTGTTTGCATCTCTGTACAAACTTCAGAAGGACACAGCATCAGGAACAAAGTTAATATTTTTTAATGGCTTCCCAAATCACGTTGGAGGATTACATGTTTATTCGGAGCATTTGACTGCAGATTGTTTTGTAAACGAGACACAATGTAAAAGGAGAGTTTGCAATCAGACCGTAAGTAAACAATTAAATAATGCTTTAAATTATGGTTTTATATAGATAACATTTTTTCAAAACACTCATGACCAAAAGTGAGGGGGCACTGACAATTTTTCCTATGTAATGATGTTAGCCAATCAACAACAGTGGGCATTTACTGACAACTTAAATGAGCCGCCCACTGAAAACGGATTTCAGACAAAGAGAAGGTTTTTTTGAGAATATATGAATGTTTATTTTTTTGAGCACCTCAAAGAACAAAGCAATTAAAGAAAATTAGTCTTTAAATGAGCAATTAAAGAAAAATTTCATGACCCCTTAAAAATGTTTCATGACTGTTCTTTGGTATTTTTTGTGAAAGAATCGTCATTGCATGTTAAAATGTCTTCGTAATCTGTCATAAAAATTTAATAACTTGCTCCATCTCTGAAATGACTGTTTCACTGACAACCATCACATGAGACTAGCATAACAAATGCAAAAGAGATGAGGTGTTTTTCAATTCTTTCCCATATTTTTTATATGGCACAAATAGTAAGAGCATATGATAGTATGCTATACTGAATTCAAGCCCCATTCTACAGTTTTTCTAATTGAAAATCCTGTTTCACTCTGACTTTTGTCAGAACATGATAGGATGCAAACATTTCACATTTATTATACATTATTAAATATAGAAGACCTACTTACAACCTATGTGATATAGTCAGTATGCAAAGTCATACTTTGACCTAAATGTGAACCTTTTAGCCTGAACAGAAATGCATCTGAATGTACGGTGCATGAATGTCTGCGCATGCAGTAATGTTCCAAAGTGTGTCCGTAAGTTTCAGGGTTCAGAACAGCAGATATTGTACTAAGCAAGCAATACAAAAGTACATGGCGTGAACTAGATTTTGATGGATATCTGAGCTGGTGGATCATAAATAAGCCCAGAGCTCGGAGCGATTTTCCTGCCGGAAGAGCCAGGAATCACCTCACATCCCACTCCATCCTTTCCTGCTCTGACGCCCCAGAGCTTTCTCAACTTCACAACACTCACATTGACCGAGACATCCCTGAAAACTCATCTCCCTGCAGCTCTGTGTGTTTTAAAGATCTCAGATGAAGGTTTTGATGCCTGGCTGTGGAATGAGGTTGAGAGAAGTGGGAATAAAGGAAAGGGGGCACTTTGTGAAAAGTAATTAAAAATGTCTGATGAGAGACTAATAATCCAGCTGGGTTGCAACAGTCTAAATAAGCTCTCATTGCTTTGTGAACATGCACACTGACTTTACAAACCCTCTTGGTTTCAAGTCCCAATAGAGCATCTCTTGATTGCCATAGATACTGGTACAGTGTTTGAAATTTTATGATCAATAAGGACAAAAAAAACTAAGCCAAGGTCGTGTCATGCTAGACTGCTTTATTTTTGAGTTCACGTATTTCTGAGTGCACTCGATTTTTGATGCTTTTTATTTGTAAGATTTAAAGGAAATCATGAATATATTAACTTTAATAAAAAAATGTGATCAAATTTGCAATCACACCGTAACAGTCATTTTCACGAAATGTTTAGAGGGCCTGTCCGTTTTACTTGGTGGGGGGGGGGGGGGGGGGGGGGGGGGTTGTGGGGGGTGGGGGTGGGGGGGGGGGGGGGGGTGGGGGGGGGGGGGGGAGGGGGGGGGGGGGGGGGGGGGGGTGGGGGGGGGGGGTGGGGGGGGGGGGGTGGGGTTGGGGGGGGGGGGGGTGGGGGGGTGGGGGGTGGTGGGGGGGGGGGGGGGGGGGGGGGGGTGGGGGGGGGGGGTGGGGGGGGGGGGGGGGGGGGGGGGGGGGGGGGGGTGGGGGGGGGGGGGGGGGGGGGGGGGGTTGGTTGGGGGGGGGGGGGGGGGTGGGGGTTGGAAATAGGTCATGTGACCCAGTCTGTCCTCTGTTGCTGTAAACATCATTTATTTTTAATAAGAGGCTTTGTTGTCCTTGATACATCTGATTTGTATCTCTGAATGTGTCCTTGAAATTGTGACAGTGGAATTGAGGATTTGAGTTTGTTTGATGTTCAATAATATGCATAAAAAAGGCATAATCTGATGCATGTGTTTACTTGTACTGGTAAATGTGTGTGTGTGTGTGAGAGAGAGAGATTGTATAGATGGGAATCCAAGTGTCTTCAAGCTTATTAACACTTTTCAGGGCAGCACGTCCTGAGGTGGTGATATACGACACATTTCAGAGAGGTGATTTCACAATGAAAGCAGAGGGACCGATTTTAATTCACTCCACTTGTAAGTAGGACAGCATATGGGCCATGTCATGACTGCCTTTGGACTTTTCTTGTGCTTAGTTGAACCCAGTTAAGAACTCTGCAAAGTAGGAAAAACAATTTCTCAATGTTTTTAAAAATATGCTGTTTTAAAAAGGAGGTTAACAACAACTGAAAGTTGACATTTATTTTGCTGTCATACCTGAGAATGTAGTAGAAGCCTACTACTACTAATATATTTGAGATTTTTCTTGGTATTTTTAGTAATTACAGGAGGTAAAAGTGACAACAGTAATAACAGGGGTAGTTGCTTACTAATTATATTTGTACATTGCATTCAGCTATTTTTAGGCTGTACAGTGGCTCATGCAGTCATGGTGTGATTTATTCCTTTTATTATTATTCCATTACTGTTCCAAGTACTGCGTAGGCCTTCCATTACAGTACAGACCACAGAACCGCCCACTATTAATACCATCACACTATTATAGTCCATTATAAGCTATTATATGACTTGTAGTAATAATCGCAAGCACTTGGTGTATGATTTGTTGCTTTGAAACTTTAGCCAAAGCCACAACATACACAGGGTTAAACCAAAAGTGCAATAATGTCCAGAAAGAAAAGTGAGAATCATCACGTATGCGCAATAATTGATACCATATACTGTGTGCTTGATGAGATGTTACTTTGTTACTGTGTTACTGCTGGAAGCCAGGTGAGCAAAAGTTGGTTGAGGTGTATAGTAACAAAAATATGAATGTAACCTTTTAAAGAAAAAAAAAAAAAAAAGATACTTTTTCTGCGATTCTTTTCCTTAGATCCCTTTTTTACATATGCTACTGCACAGTGGGGAAAAAAGTTGTTTGAATGAATGATCCAATAACTCAAAGACGGTAACTGAATATGCAAAAGCATATGACCATACCACTCCTACTATAGACATAAGCCGTTTCTCAATATGTGTTCTTGTCTGCACTTCTACTTGAGAAACGCCATCAGTCGTTCAAATTCAAAGTTCACATCTAGCCAAGTACAGGTAAAATCCCCGGATGTGTTCGTGCTCCGCCCCTTTTATTGAGGATGCATCGAGAGGTGGCTTGTGTGAACTTGAGACAGCCAGGTATCCCAGAATGCAGCTCGCTCCCACCAGCAAGCATTAATGGCGGAGGAGAAAACCCCCATAATTATATAGCTTTGGATGAGCACAAAGTTAACTTTATATTTTTATATAACTTTACCATTGTAGTAGAGCACGGTCTTTGTACGTTTGACTGAATTGTTTGCGTGTCTTTATTTCCTGTTGTATAAGCTTCTTATACTTCACACTTTTACTATTATAATAGCCATTTTTGTTCATCAAATCTGACATTTAACAAAAAGAGACTAGAGATATGTTTCATGTCATTTTATTTTAGGCCGTGGCTATTTACACCAAGTGAAAATAGCAGTATTTTAGTGATATGCTAGGTACACTAAGTGCAAATAAGGATATATTCTATATACACTAGCACATTCCATTTACACTTACATTTTCTTTGTAATAAGTGCTTTCTTTGCTATCTATACTTGGTGCAAAAAATGTTTGCACCTCAGTATAATATGCAGTAATAGTGTAAATTAGCATATTTATTAAAATTATTATGGTTCCTTATACTGGGACAATAAAGCCCTACTTTCTCCTATGCCTAACCCTACCTGATAAACAATTTGTTATTTCCACTTTTCACTTTTGCTTAAAACGAGGGCACAAATTATTTTATCCAGCAGGCAATTTACTTAAAACGAGGAAACAAATTAGTAAATCATGCGCATGATTTACTTAAAACGAGGGAACAAATTAGTAAATTGTGCAGACGATTGACTTTTTCCCTGCATGGCATGTCATTTTTTGCATTGTTTGATTACGTTACGTAATTGATTTTTCCGTACATTTCTGCCATATGTACATAAACAGACACTGATAAGCTACTACTAAATATTGTAGAAACTTAATTTTCTGTAAAGTTGCTTTGCAATGATTTGTATCGTAAAAAGCGCTATACAAATAAACTTGAATTGAATTGTTGTCTAGGTCAACCAGACACTGGTAGGTGGAGCTGGTGTAAATAACCTCTGCTAACAAGACAGGCTATTTGCACTAGATACTTTGTTTATTTTATTATCCATACAGTGGAAATAATCAAAGTATGTACGTGTTGACTGAACCACATTTTTGTGGGTGTTGATATGCTTTTGATTGTTTAAATGAACACAAAGAGAGGCAGTTGTGTTTTATATAGTATTTCTTTTAATTGTAAATATACAGTGAGGATAACCGGAGTAGCCAAGGCGAGCTGAGTGACATTATCAAGTATGCTGCTGTTCCATGTGAAGAATTACCATACTTGCAGCACTCTTGTTGCAAAAGCTTATTGATCACTAGGATTAGTGAATCAAAAGTAACTGTTTAATGCATTATTTTATTTATTTAGTAAACATTTTCTTATTCATTGTTATCAGAACATGTACCAGGGCAAACTCTCAACATGGTGTGAAGGGAATTGTTCTGAAGACGACAATGATGGTGCTTAATATAGGATTCCTTCAAGGGTGCAATTTTTTACTTTAAAGTTACATATACAATAATCTGCATCAATTAATCAGACAATTGGTAAGTAATTTCATGTAGCAAACTTTTGGCATACATTAATGGATTGTGGGTGTGCTGCCTGAGGCTGAATGATCAGTTACTCAATCAATCAGAGTCAGAAAAATAAATTAGAAAAAAAAAAAAAACTCAACATCTTTCCTGTGAATATAAATTTAATTTACTTGATCAACACCATCCGAGTATGACACATTTTGCTGTGGACATGAAGTTTGTCCATGTAAGGGCATTCTGCGCTCTTCGTTTCCTACTAAATGTTTTTTAATGTATGCGATCCTATAAAACAGACGCAGTTTTGTCATGCTCATAGCATGTTTGACCTTTAATAAGAGCGAGTCATCACCTATCTTGAGCCTGGTACAGCTGCTGCACACAGCTCAGAGACTAAGTGAGAAAAAGAGCCAATGTTCCCTGGTCTCAGTATACCCAACCTCTGGGAATTAATAACGCATACTGAACCAAATGAATATATTGGTCTAAATGAGTCTACTCCAAGCTATTGTTATAAGCATGAGCCCCGTCAGACTGGTCGTGGCAGCGGTGTTGCAACAATATATAGTGATATTCTCAATGTTACTCAGAAAAAAAGGATACAGGTTTAACTCATTCAAAATACTTCTGCTCAATGTTACACTGTCAGATATCCAAAATAAATCTATCTTATCTCTTTGTATCGTATATCTTGCTCTGGCTACTGTGCATAGACCACCAGGGCCGTATATAGATTTCCTAAAAGAATTTGCAGATTGCCTCTCAGACCTATTGGTTACTGTTGATAAAGCATTAATTGTCTGAGATTTTAACATTCACGTTGATAATAGGTGCATTAGGACTTGCGTTTACTGACCTTATAATCTCTTTTGGAGTCAAGCAAAACATCATTGGGCCCACTCATCGTTTTAATCATATTCTAGATTTAATTATATCGCATGGAATTGATCTTACCGATATAGATATTGTACCTCAAAATGATGATGTTACTGACCATTTCCTTGTATCGTGCATGCTGCGTATCACGGATATTAACTATATGGCTCCGCGTTATCGTCCGGGCAGAACTATTGTTCCAGCCACCTAAGACAGATTCACAAATAACCTGCCTGATTTATCTCAACTGCTCTGTGTACCCATAGACCCACATGAACTAGACGAAATGACTAGCAACATGGGCACTATCTTCTCTAATACATTAGAAGCTGTTGCCCCCATCAAATTGAAAAAGGTTAGAGAAAAACGTACTGCACCATGGTACAACAGTAATACCCATTCTCTCACGAAAAAACTTGTAGTCTTGAGCGCAAATGGAGAAAAATTAATTTGGAAGTTTTTAGAATTGCGTGGAAAACAGTATGTTCAGCTATAGACAGGCTCTAAAAGCTGGGCCGAGCATATCCACAAACTCATATAAAATATCCAAAACAATCCAAGGTTTTTATTTAGCACAGTGGCTAGATTAACAAATAACCAGACGCCACCCGATCTAAATATTCCCTCACAGTTTAATAGTAATGACTTTATGAATTTCTTCACTGATAAAATAGATAACATCAGAAATACAATAACAAATGTAGATTCTACAGCGTATAATACTTCAGCTTCATCCATCGCACCAAAAGATAAACTGCAGTAATTTACAACTATAGGACAGGAAGAGCTAAAAAAACTTATCACTGCATCTAAACCAACAAAATGCATGTTAGATCCTGTACCCACTAAATTACTGAAAGATTTGTTACCTGCTGCAGAAGAACCGCTTCTCAATATTATTAACTCGTCGTTTGTCTTTATGTGACGCTAAAGACAACGCCGAGTTAATAATTGAGACTGATTTGTGGTCCCAAAAACATTCAAGCTGGCGTTATTAAGCCTCTTATTAAGAAACAACAAACAGATCCTAGTGAACTGGCAAATTACAAACACATTTCATATCTTCGGTTTATGTCTAAAATTTTTGAAAAATTTGTGTCTACTCAATTGTGCTCCTTCCTGCAAAAAGAATCTCTAATCTACGAAGAATTTCATATTATATTATTAAGTTCCGTATCAGTTACAAATTATTATTACTTGCCTATAAGGCCCTTATTGGGTTAGCTCCTGCGTACCTAACTAGTTTTCTACCACGCTACAATCCATCATGCTCCCGAAGGTCGCAAAACGCTGGACTTTTGGTAGTACCTAGGATAACAAATTCCACTAAAGGAGGTAGAGCTTTTTCACATTTGGCTCCCAAACTCTTGAATAGCCTTCCTGATAACGTTCGGGGTTCACACTCTCTCTGTTTAAATCTAGATAAAGACACATCTCTTTGGCCAAGCATTCAATCTTGATCAAATGCACATTATTCTTTTTTTAGCTTAAGGTTAAACACATCACTTTTGCTTGGATTGAACAGCAGCTACGCCAATTATGTCTATATTTGTTTCTCTGTTTTTGCCACGGGATGTACACAAGCTTCAGTCTGGATCTAGAACACCGGAGAAGAGATGATGCAACCCCTCCGAGGACCTCAGATGCTGCCAACCCTGAAACAACTTACAGAACTACCAAATGTTGCTATAAGTTTGATTGCATCATATAATAATTGCTGTTAATAGTGTTCATAGTCTGTTTTGATTTGTCTTTAATTGATTTTTCCGTACATTAATGTACATTAACTGACAGTCACCACTGATACGCTACTACTAAATATTGTAGAAACTTAATTTTCTGTAAAGTTGCTTTGCAACAATTTGTATCATTAAAAGCGCTATACAAATATACTTGAATACTGCTGAACCACGAGGACCCGGTGAACTGTGCTGCTGGCTGCTTGATTTACTTGTGAGGGAAGCTTTAGAAATGTGATCAAGGGGTATGTCTGTGTAATAACAAGAGAAAGAGAGAAAGCGGAGATCGAAAATAGGTGGTCTGGATGTGGACATGATCAATCATAGAACCTTTTTCTGCATTGATATTTCTGGGACACTGAATCTCATGACTGTTATCTTGGGGACTAGTCCTTGTAAGCATGAGATGGTTAACTGGGATGCAACAGTAATTCATTTATAATGTAACAAGATTTTGTTTCAATAATCCCCTTGTTCTTTTGAACTTTATATTCATCAAGAATCCTAAAAATAATATCTTTTCCACTCATATTGAACAGCACAACGGTTTTCAACATTCATAATAAGAAACACTTCTTGAGCAGCAAATCAGCATATTAGAATGATTTCTGAAGGATCATGTGACACTGAAGACTGGAGTAATGATGCTGAAAATTCAGCTTTGCATCACAGGAATAGATTACATTTTAAAATATATTTAATTAGTAAACGGTTCCGTTAAATTGTAATACTATTTCACAATATTATTGTTTTACTGTATTTTTGATCAAATAAATGCAGCCTTGGTGAGCATAGAGTTGTTTTAAAAATATTACAAATCTCACCAACCCTAAACTTATGAATAATAAAACATTAATATATAAAATGTTGATTGTGTTTTTTTAATTAGTTTTTGGGTCAGAAAATCATAATTTAGAAAACATTCTAAATCAGATAAGCTCAGATAAGAGTCCTCTAAAAATGATCATATACTAGACCAACTGAAAATCCTTAAAAAAAGAAAAAAAGAAAAAAGAGAATATGACTAGGACTAAGAATATGGTTTCTTTCTTTCAAGGACTCTTCATGTTTATTTTGACAGTTTTACACATGAAACGGTTTTGCATTTTCTTGCTAATTCTCTTCATTTTAAATCAAAATGCATTGTTCATTTCAAGGCTTCTTCTGTGCCTTAAGTTTGCAATACATTGGCATCACTCTCCATCTTCTGCACCCATCTGTCTGATTCCACATCAG
The DNA here is from genome assembly GCA_018155175.1 of Sinocyclocheilus anophthalmus. NCBI lineage: Eukaryota > Metazoa > Chordata > Actinopteri > Cypriniformes > Cyprinidae > Sinocyclocheilus > Sinocyclocheilus anophthalmus. The sequence goes on from JADLZN010007373.1 coordinate 131,102, forward strand.
CTGTATGACATTCGAGCTGTACACACCTAAAATAGCTTTCCAACCAAGTGCTGCTCCTCTTTTCCTCTCCTCTTGATTCATGGTTCATCCCATCCTTTAAATTTCCTCATTTATCTTTTCTTGTTCTTTCCTCTGGTCTGGGAAATGACCTTTTCCCTTTGGGCTTTTATAAAGACACAGTTATCCACAGGCTGACCACACAAAGGAGAACAGGAAGACAGAAAGAGATGAACAGAGACAGAAAGCCATGAATGAACGAATGAGAAAAAAAAAATTGGCTGTATGGAAGATGGAGTACCGTGGGAGGAAATCGACAACTGCCAAGACAGACCTGGTTCTTAAGTTCCTGTGACTCGCATAAGAACAAAATACAGACAGTGTGATCCATCAGCTTTAGATGCGTGTTCTGCATGTGTGTGACCCTGCTCCATGCTGCTATCATGTGTTCAGTCAAGCAGCATTAACATTTAAACGCTAGATCACAGGAGAGGACGCTCCAGGAAAGAGAAGAGAATCGAACAGTACTGGTGCTCTAGATATTCACAAAAACACACACACAGCCTGTACTGATGCATGAAGCCCTGGGGAGGAACACTGCCTGGGCACATCTCTCCGGTTTGTGCTTGCATTCTGTTTGAAGCCCCGTGGTATTTAAAAGCTACTGGATGCCCAATGCCACTCCTGGCGGTTCTCTTTGTGAGCACTGAGTGAGTGAAAGAATGGAAGCAGCATGTGTTCAGTGAACTGTTAACATGTAGTCAAGAGCTGAAGGCAATGATTCCTTAATGATGACTGAAGCAATTGTGAGGTTATCTGAAGAGGTGGAGGTTAGTGAAAGGGAACAGTGTAATTTACAGGTAGTCCCACCTCGAAAATCACAGCATTGGTCGAGTTTGTAAGTGCCATGTTGGACCGTTTAAAGCACTTCAACATTATGAATGTACTAATGTAGACTCGCATATTAACCCTGTGATGCATGTATTCACTACAGTGATCTCTAAAGGGCATTTTTATCCATTCAGTGATGTTACCCCTAGTGAAAAATAAATACAGAATTTTTTTTTTTTAAATATTTACTTCATGATAAATATACTAAAAATAGATTGACATGGGTATATAGGCTACTAACTGAAAATGCACTGTAAATGTAATCTCATGCTTTCATCAAGCACAAACGTAATTTAATTCATTTGTAAAATAGTATACCTTTTACAAATGCAGTTGAAGGATGAAATATATATTCATCTTCAAAGAAGTACACTAGCTAGGTTCTTATTTCCATCTTCAACATGTTTAAAAGTTGTTAAAAGTGGTTTTCATACTGTTGTTCTCGGAGCACAAAAAAAAAGGGCGGTATGAATTGAAACATCTAGTATGTTTCTGCTAACAGGTGCTGTAAGGGAAGAATTTCCAAACACAACTTTTGCCAACAGCGCAAATGTAGCAATGAGCAATTTGCAAATAAACCTTTGCATACATATAAACTAGTTAAAGGTAAAGATATGTAATTACACACAAAAAAAAAAGGAAAAAAAAAAGTCAATTTGAAATGGTGAAAGAAATTCACGTACGTGATCAGAAGTTGTATTACTTCAGTGCATGCATGATTAAACTGGAAAAATGCAACCTTGTTTATTAAGGTCACGTGAACTGTAAATGCAATGTGATGGATGATGACTATTATAACTAAGAAAATAATTTTTGCAACTACAAAAATAAATAAGTGTGATTGTTGCTTGCAATTAAAAAAAAAAAAAGATTTTGACCCCTTATAAAGCACAACCCCATGTTGGCATATGATAATATTTATGTAAAGCATAACGGGAGAGCAATACTAGTGTTAAATCTAGTTAATTCTGGGTATAATTGCGTATTTTAATTGCTTTCACATTGCTTTAATTCACTTATGCTTCAACGCATATCCTCCTGCCTAATAACCTTTTTACTAATCAAATTACTAATCAAACAAGCGTTAATGGGAACAGATGAGTATGTGCTTGCAAACATGCATGTTTTGTGTGTATGTGAGAAGGAGAGCTATGTAAGAGAAATTCAAAGGTGAAAAGTTCAGACCACAGTTGGTTTTCACCTCCGTAATATCAAAGGCTGATGCTGCAACAACCTAATAAAGAGCAGTTAATGGGGGCCCAAGAGGGCCGATTCTCATAAAACAGCCATTCACTGTGACTAAAGGGCATGAAATTTACAAAGCTCTGACATGTACATTATGCAAGGTCATGGACTGTTAGCTCAGGTCCCTCAATTGTATGAGTACCAACCTGAAAATGTGAGTCTCAACACACAATCTGTGTGTGGAAGTACTGTACAAAACATCAGTATGCTCATCTCGAACTCATGTCTCACAAAACATCAGCGTGACATTTTCTCTCGCAATACTTCAAGTAATAAACAGCAGTCAAGAAGTAAATTGCAAGCATCTGAGCAGCTAGAATCTATAATGTACATCTTGCATCACCCTTTCGGTCACAATGCAATGTTTATAAAGCATTTCACACTTATGCATCTTGGCAGTCACTTTATAGGCACCAGTATATTCCAAAAAGAAAGAAAGAAAAAGTTATTTAATCAGAATAAATGCAGGTTCCTTGCCTTGGGAATCGAACCAATAACCCTGTAATGCTAGCACCAGCATACTGTACTTAACTCTTACTTAACTAGCTTAACCAAGAAATTCTTGGTCAACCAGAAGGAAAATGCCTACGATGAACAACCACTTTAGAAGATTTGCTGTTGACCATTTTAATTAGGCAGGTTTTGCAGCACCAAACCAGAACTAACCAGCATAATCCTTCCTAGACCAATAGAATAAGCTGGTCATTTCGGCAGGGATCATACCATGAAAACTGATGAAGCCCCCATCTTCTCTCCAAAATGTCATCATCATCAATGAAATATCACATCAGCATGATCTGACACTTTCTTCAAGATTAAAGTCATTCATAACAGTATCTTGAAGAGGAGAGAAACCCGAAAAGGTCAGTCTTCAGTGCTGATATTGTGTTTCTCCGCTCGGACATCACCACATTAGGTCACGTCTGACTCGAAATGAACGCAATGTTTATCTGTGCTGGAGATGGTTTTTAAATACCACTCAGGTCAGCTCGGTTGCCTGCTAATATTTCATTAACTAAAGATTTGTAGAGAAATGGCCCAAAATGAATGTGAATATAAATAAGTGAACATCAGTCGGTAGTAACAAAATAAATGGTATACAAACAAATATTAAATAATTCCAATAATAAGTCACAATAATAAATAATATTTTAATATATATTATAAATATGAAACATTTAAAAATAAATAGTATAGTATTGTTTGCTTGTAGAGTAACTTTAAATGCTATTACTTTATAATAATAATACCAGTGTTCAAAACAGTTGTGCTGCTTAATCTTTTTGTGGAAACCGTTTGAAACTTTTGCAAACGAAATATCAAAAGAAAAGAAAATGTTTTGTAACATTATAAATGCCTTTACTGTCACTTTTGATTAATTTATTGCATCCTTGCCGGATAAAAGTAATAATTCCTTTAAAAAAAATTAGCTGACCCCAAAACCTTTGAGCAATAGTGTAAGTCTTGAAAACTTGACCTGGATTTAGGTGCTTGTGAAACGCATTAACAATTCCGTGGACATTTTAACTGTAATATCCCCAAGTGAATCTATATAAAAGTTAAATCAGAATTGAATATCACAGACATACACATTGACAAATGCTTGTTCAACAAACAACACACACACACACACACAATACTACCAACCACCTCTCACGCCTCGTGTGGTGTAAATTATTCAAAGCAACGCAAACGAGGGTTGTGCGACTTTAGCACAGGAACAAACAGAGAGTGAGAAACACTGTGTGTTGAGGAGAGGTGTAGTAAAGACAGATGGATGTGATCTGAAGCGCACCTGTCGTTCTGCCTTTCTATCTCTCCTCTCCTCATCCCACCTCTTCTCTTTTTCTCCCTCAGTAACACAAAGTGTGCAAGGTCGCAAAGGGCAGCACCAAAGCGAATTGACAGGTTTGTGATTAGAGTGGACTGAGGTTTAACCTTATGGGACCTCCTCTCTTTCTGCTCTATAACAACAGCCTGCCCTTCTTTCAGGGCTTTTTTTTTATGGACTTATTTCTCCCAGTAAGCGTTCCAATAAAAGCTGGTGACAAGAAGCATCTGAACACAGCTCTAGGCTACCAGACTTGTTGGCGTGGTGCCGTTACCTCCTGCTGGTAGATGTCACAACTACACAATCTGCCAGCAAAAAACATCATTCAGAAATACCGGTCAAATTGTGGTAGTTAAGAAGCACATAAGCATCCCATGCCGAGTATCCAAAACATTCTGTTCAATAGAAATCTAAATGAAAAGAGTGTGCGTGTTTTGATGTTTGCACGGCTTTCAGTGCGAAGGAAACAGAAGAGTACTTATGGTTTCTGCTCTCAAATCATAAAAAAACATGGACAAAGTGAAAATACAGAAGCAGTTGTTACTGGTTGGTTCAACGTGTAAAACTGGACACCGAGTTGTATAGTTGGTGTGGTGCAATGATGTGAATACTGAAGAATGACTCCAGTTTGAGCATCTATAATGAATGGAAAAGCATTAACTCTATCATCGTTGCGATTCACATCCATAATATACAGTCAGCTGGTGATAATTGCAAAATAATTCCCAGACAGCATGATCAAGACCATGGTGAAAAGCCAAGAGGGATTTATTTTGTGAATATTATTGTACATTTTTAAATTAATACATTATAATTATTTCATTTGTAGTTACATTTTTAATATGCATTCCAAGTCTGTTTGTTTATTTGTTCGTTTGCTATGAACTAGTCAACAAAAATGTAACATGTTTTCCTCTATTTGAATGTGCACTTGTAGTATACTTCAAATCTTAAAAGTATATTTAAACAACTGTACTTGCAGATAATGTAACATTAATGAAGCAAAATGACACTTAAAGAGACTGTAGTTTCATGAATATGTTTCTCTATAAATGTCAAATTAAGTTTACTTTAAAATAAACTTTTTTTTTTTTTTATAAACGTAAACGTTTTCCTTGTTTTTTTAATAATCTGTGTGTGTGTGTGTGTGTGTGTGGTGTGTGCGTGCGTGCGTGCGGCTCTTTAAAGCCAGTAACTTATTTGATGTGTTGACTAACTAAAGCAATGTAATAGTTGTAAGGCATTTGCGAACATCACACAAACCATATGAGAGTCGTAAAAGCTGAACCATGGTCAGCCCAGGCGCCGACTTTCTCAATTGAGTTCCTGTCTCTCTCTGCTTATCTTTACAAAGAAAACACGGAGCTAATGATTTGCCGGGCCACCTCCATGTCGACACAATACTAAGACAACAAGAACTGACCCCTCCCATCTGGACCCGTTTAAGCTACAGAAGGTCAGTAGGTTTTGTGACTGGTTTCAGCATCAAATAAACATCTAATGTACCAAAGAACAAAGAACCTGGTATCTGGTCCTGCACAGAATCGCACGGACCTCATGACCATTGGACGCATAAATTGCTAAAATCCGATCAACAAAAGAGACAATTTTATAGCTCCCTGTCCTGCAGGAGATTCTCCGGCAGACTCTCAGATCTGACCTGAGAATGACCGCAGGACCCTTCCCTTTTCCCCCTGCATTCCAAAGGAAAGAGACAAGATTTCTTTGACAATCGTTGCTAATCATTGAAAGTATGAAAATATCGGAGCATAGAGTCACAAATAATATGTTGTATGTCTTATATATATGATTGACGTGTTTCATGTAATCTGTGCAAATTTAATCAGTGTTTTTTATTACCCTTTTTAGGAAATAAGGTTATTCAAATTTGTGTAATATGTGAAGTTTAATCTTGACCGAATAGGCACGGCAAATGCAGAATGATGAAATGAAGTAAACTTTATTTGTATGTACAATATTTGCATTTAAGAGAATTTATAGACGTATCAACATATTATTATAGGTGTCCTCATATAAATGAGAGCCTCTGGTTAATGTATGCACGCTCCGCCTTGCAAGAAGCCGATTGAAAGGCAGCGTCAGGGGACGGACTTATGCCACAGAGCAAAAACCCAATGCAAGACAGTCTAGCTTGCTTGCTGCTTCTCCTGCTCTCTCCTGTCGCTGTGTTAGAGCACCCCACGTGTGCTCACGTGCTTACCATCAGAGCGACTACCACATCTCAAACACTTCAGTGATACTTCATTGAAATCTTCAAAGAACTTAAAGTCGTGCAAACTAAGACTGTCAGCAGAACTGCTCAAGCCCTGCTTCATCACAGACCAACCAATCCAACGAGGGGTTTCCCAAAGGACGTCATTCCGACGTCACCGACCAATCAGTAACGGGGTTCCCTCAAAGACATCCAGGAAGCCCGCGTCAGCGACGGAATCACCTCAGCTTTCCAGCTGTCAACCAGCAAAACGCAAGTACAAACAAGATCTTCGATCTGCTGAACTGGTGAATTTAGATTCTCTGCTTTGGGAATTCTTAAGGTGAATTTACATCACTCGTAAAAACGAGGTAGAACTATGAAACTCAGAACTCCGTTAACAGAATTTTCTTCCTCTGAAACTGTATGTATGTGTGTTTTAGCTTAAGTTTATGTAATCTAGAATAGCCAATAAAATTTCATGTTTCATTTATAAATAATCGATTGTCTGGTGTCATATAATTTCAAGGTTAAAACTATTGCCAAAAAGATCCCTTGCTTGCTACCTAGCTCGTGGCTTACTGATAATAATTACCTCTTTAAGAGCTTACAAATTATCATAATTGTATTTCACCCGTGGCCAGGGAGAATATAAAATGTACATATTCAATTGGTAATATACACTGACATCAACTTCTCGCTGGCCGAGTAGCTGATAGAGTGTAAACTATCAAATTTAGAATCAATTCGAATCAGGCTCTTAAAATCCGAGTCCTATCAAAACCTGAATCAATAATAATTATTATTTCCCTTACAACTGAGTTAAAATTCCTTACAAAGTACTTGATTATTTCTAACCATTATGTGATTCAATGCTACATTCAAAGTTAATATAGATTTAAACGGACTAAAACGCAGTTTCTTGTTCTCTCAAATGATGATTTTGCTTTCTTGCTTTAACTGGGGACTGTTGTATGGGGACCCAGTAGTGCACAACACAATAGAATTTAAAAAAGCAAACATGAGTTAACACAGCGGAAGCAAGCCACAACACAACGGAATAACAATGGTTTCTAATAAGCAACTTTCTAACTTAACTCCCATTTTCTCTCCCCATGATTTCCGGTCTATTCTGAAATGGTCTTTGTCAATCAAAATATCAAAACATAACAGAACTACCTAAGATAAGAGCTTTATTTTTCATGCATTGTAATGAAATAAGTACAGTAATCGTCCCAATACTACTGAAACAATAGAGCAATCAATGATGACAATCAGTGGAATAAAGTTCAAATTAATGGAGCACTAATTTCCACCATAATTGGATATGTTTTTTGCTTGTAATGATGAGCACGCTAATCATGCACAGTTGCTCTTGTGTACAGACCAATACAGTTCACAGTCAAGCTCTTGATGAGACTGAATAAGCACCTGGATGTGAATGTAATCAACACCTGCTGATCAGCAGTTCTGCTCTTCTAAAACAGACTCATCCTGAACTATGAGAGGATCTGACTCAGAACCAATTCCCTCGGTTATGTGGGTAAAAGCACTTCATCTTTATAAAAATAAAAGTTATTTGGCCGTTACATCAGCCCATAGAGGTAGAGAACATTATGGAAAAGCTTATATCTTCGAGCTGTTCGACCCACAAACTCAATAAAATGGCCTGCACCAAGATATAGCTTGGTCAAAGGCATCTGCAAGGTTTTTAAAATAAATGCACTGTTAAGTTTTATCACCTTTGAAACTGAATCATCAGTAACAGCTATACATCATTATGATTTTTCCTCAGATTGAGCATTACCTCATCACCAGTCTTTTAAAACCTCACCAGGTTCAGGGCCAGCAGACTGTATTGCCCATGTGTTGGTAAGCAAACATGATAAAGGCCACAACATGTTTTCTCTTTTTTTTTTTGGTAATATAGCTTTTTCCTTTGTTTGTTCCCTTTTCACAACAATATTTTTATGTGGGTGCTAAACTCGATTTTTTGGATTGCAGCCTCAAAAGCAACTGAATTAAAATATGCTACTTTTCGAATGTTGTCAGAGTAGAACAGTTGATGTGTTTTTGGAAAGCCATGACTCAATTCAACACTCGTAAAAAAAAAAAAATCATGACGAAGTGGATATCGTCCTCTTTTGGAAGGCCAAACAAAAGTGGTGTCGCTTTCACAACGAAACACACAGCATCTCCACGACATGGCGGCGGCCGCAGCAACAATACTACAGTGAGAATAAAAGTTACGCCTTCTTTCTGTGTGTGAAGATTTGAGCGGCGTTATGCAAATCTTCCCACACAGTGACCTAGACATGTGGGGGCGTGTTTAAACAAGGCGTTTTAGGAGGGTGTGGACAAGTCTTAACTTTTATAAAGAATATCTCTTTGGGTTTGAGACTTTAGTTTTTGCAACTTTAGGGATCTTATCTATGCACGAACATCAGTTGTGGGACTATATTCAAGCCAGTCATAACTGCTGGAAAGGAAATTACTGGTTGATATGGCCAGATCTCAATAGTTTGCACACATGTTTGGTCCATTATAATCAGTTATGTTATAATTAGTGAAGCTCTCAAAATGGCACAATGAATCTCTTATTTACATTGCATCTGTGCTTCGGTTGTTATGAGACAATTCATGAGCGTGTAGAACTGCACTGATCGTTTTTAATGGTGAGTGAATTCTGACCAACTACAACTTTTCTGTTTGGCCGTTGGATTCAAGAAATTAAACTATATGCCTGTGATTGGCTACATTGCTCACCGCTGCAAAAACATGTTGTAAAGAGAAACCTTTGGTGCTCCACAGAGCGCAAACACAAATACGCAATGGATCGTTTGCCAGATCAATTGAGAGTGCTTTTGCTTTTGTTTGAGGGTGTTTAGCACCCTCGTAGAACCGGGCCTGAACTTGACTAACCGCTCAATATTTCAGTGGGGCTGACATTGGGGATTCCATGACTACCGATATGTGAGGGCACCCCACCCAATGTCAACCCTGACTGTCACACATTAACAAAATGTGTCAACCATGCAATGATAATTCAGCAGTTTCAGCCATTTGTAACTTGAATGTGCAAGGCTTCCAGTGTCATTCACTTCAAGTTATTTTAGCTGTACAAAAACACTCCGTTATGCTTCTTGATATTGCAAAATAATTTTGTTTTACTGCACTTTCATATTCTAGTTTTTTTTTTACCTATAGTGGAAATCTTGCGTATTCACTGAAAATAATTTATAGCTATAAAAGGATAACCGTGTGGGCTTGGATGTTTTTATGAAGATAAACATGTTGGAGAACAGAATAATTTGATTATTTGTGGACTGCATTTCTGTGATTCAAATTACTGTAGGTGAAAACATAAAAATTCTAATTCTAATGGCATATGCGAAGAATTTATGATTTTAAAGACCCATTTGCAAAACCTTTGCAATGACATGTCCATTCAACATGCTCTTCCCCAACCATAGCCTGGAGTTCAATCTTCTATCATTGTTGTCCTTTCTAAAGCTACTTTCTTTAGCTGGAATAACATCCTTTTACACTCCTCCGGGAAGCAGAAATGTATAGAACTCCAAGCATTCCATGTCTGAATGAAAAACATCTTCACTGATTCTTTTGAACAGTTTCGATCCTGGTTGCTATGGAATGGGTCATTAGAACCATGAGTTTAAAATAAAGACGGTTTCATAATTTAACCCACTGGCATGTCTCTTTCATTGGCTCTCTTCTACAGTTTAGATTTCACAGACACTAACAGTGATGAGTCACTTGCATTGTCTCCCACTTATGCAGCTGCAATCTTCAACCTTCTTCTCCAGTCATAAAAATCACTCTTGCTGAAGGAGCAGGGGAAAAGAAGCGATTGGAATAGTTTCAGTTTGCAACTCTCAATGGCTTTCACTTTTCCATTAGCTGTGCGTTTAGATTACACATTGCCACCCAGCTTTGTCCCTATTGAGGTGACATTTGGTCTCCATTGGGCTCGGCGCCACAGTTTCAGATTTGGTTCTCCAACTTTTTGAACAGTCAGATGTCTTCTGCGGTTTGTTAATGGCACACACACTACATCTTCTCTGACAGGTGGATCAATGGCTCAGATGAAGTTAAGCAAGAGCAGGATTAATTTTCGCCATTTGATAGGTAATCGAAAAGTAGGTCCAAAGGGGCCATGTGTGCCTCGGTCTCACCCCATCACCTCCATAAACAAAGCGACTGTGTTGGCTACCCGAGCCCTGCTGACAATCAAAGAGTCAGATGCAGTTAGTTTGCACTCTGGTGGGCCACATCTGTCCATCAGAATCTCTGAAGGCTGTATTTGGTGACCGGGCTGACCCACTGACTTTTGGGATGTGCCAGCGAAGGAGAAACTTTACGGATTAAAAATTCCTCCCTGTGCATTTCCACAGAAAGATCTATAGCAGTCTATATAGACTATAGAGCAGAGCTCATCAACTAGTAGGCTGTAGGCTGAATCTAAGCAATCAATTTTTATGAAACCCTTCGATTGATTTAGATGAAATTGCTGCGCTGCATTATATATCAGAGAGCTTTCTGTGCAAATTTCAGTCTGCAGACTATATTCGGACTGGAGCATGCTTTTTTTCTGTCCATAGTTCAGCTTTCCAAATGTGAACCATGCAGGCACGAATGCGATTGCGTCTTATCCTATGCAATGTATTTATGCAAATAACATCTTTTTATGTCTGAAGATTTGTCTGAAGCGGAGTTGAGACGGTGCATCAGTTTATGCGTGATGACACGCTGGTTTATTTATATAAAAACCTTCCAAGAAAAATACACTGTAATTTGTCCGATATGAGCTGCTTTATGTGTAACAGTAATATTTAAATGAGTAACATTTGCCCTAATATGTAACAATACGATAGCAATGTTGATACCCACAGTATTGAGAGTGTTTAGATATTTCTTATGATTATTATTAAGTTAATTTATTTTTGGTTTAAGTTTACATGGAAGTGCTAAGAACTGCTCAATGATTTGAAATATGTTTGATTTTCAGTATCTATTTATTTATTTTTGGACAGACTGGCCTTCAAAACAAAGTATAGTCTAGACCAGGGATCCTCAAATCTGGCCCACGAGATCCCCTTTCCTGCAGAGTTTAGCTCTAACTCTAATCAAACATACCTGAGCATGCTAATCAATGTCTTCAGGATCATTCGAAAAGGGTTTGATCAGGGTTGGAGCTAAACTCTGCAGCGCATTGGACCTCCAGGGTAAGATTTGAGGAACCCTGGTCTAGACCTATCTAATTCATGTCTCGGAAGCAATGCTTTTAAGTTTTAAATAATTGAAATTCTCAATATAGTGATGAGATGCATGAGTGCATTAATTTAGCGAGGTGGATGTAATCAGCAGCCCAATGGATCGATTAATAATGACATACTGTAGCGTCTGGACCAATCAAACACACAATATATATTTTGTTTTTATATTTAACAAATACTCTGTAACCCCCTCAGTTAACAAGCCATATGAGGACCCATGAACCCTTCCCCCCGAAATGCGTAACACCCCAGGAAGCTGAACAGGCCCCTGGTTCCATGGCAACCAACGCTGATATCACTGGGTTTATTGGCCAAAAGTATGGAAAGCAGGGAAAATCCCTGCATGTCCAAAGGAAAAGCAGAGTAGAAATGGACTTTGTTCTAGTTAATTCATAGAAAAACCTTTATTTGAATGAACACACATGATCCTTCAGGTCATCGGGTATATTATTGTCATCGTGTATTTAGTCTTTGAAACTGTATACTGTTATGCAGACTTATAATCAAAACACACTCCTGTCATCCTTTCACTATAAGTAAATCTACCATGTGTAGTATCTATGAATTCGCCTTCTTATGATCGAAACAAGCGTGTATATTATATATTGGTACATAGGCAATATATATTAGGTCCTGAGAATCTTTAGTAATTTCGATTCAAGTCCATTTGCAAGTTACCATGCTTAGAGACAAAGGGTCGTAAACCTTCCAGCAATTGCCACCTCCCGCTCGGAAATTCCATCTTTCTCATTGGACAAGCCCACCTTGAAAGGCGGGGATCTTCTCCGACTTTAAAGGCCCTGCTCCAGGGACCCTCACTGTCTTGTGGTTTGTTGGGATTCTGAGAGGTGGTGAGGAAAACACTCCCAGAACATCATAAGCTTGTGCCAGGCTTTGGCCTTGTCCTTTCCATTTCAATCAAGATTCTCTGACTCAAAACTCTTCTTTCTCATCAACTAACTTCAGCAAAAGATCTTGGGCCTTAAGATTGCATCAGGAACTCTTTCAGACAGTCGAGACTCGCAAGTATAAAACTTAGTCTTATTAATTAATACATTAAATATCAGTTAACCTTTTTACAGAGGTGTGTTTGAACTAAGAATCTGACGCTTACCTCAGGTGTAGATCTGCTGAATATGCAAACGGTTCCATAAATTTAATTCCTATGTCTCTTTTCTGTACTGATTTAAGCTTTAACCCTTTCCTATACCAATTGTATGTGTGTATATATGTATGTTAGACCAGTTTAAGTGTTTATGTAGTATGTTAGACTAGTTTAAGTGTTTATGTAGTTAATAAAACCTTAATTGTATCACACTTGACGTGGTTCATTGTTTGCTCATAACTGGAGTCCTTAATCATGCAGATTTATGATACATGCTCTGAGTAGTATTGTACAGCAAGAAAGTTATTTTCCTTAACCAGGAAATTAAAGTTCTTAGAATTGACAAGGCAGTTGACCCTGAGTGGTCAGCTAAATTTCTACAGTGGATCTAAAATATTAATAGTTAATCATAATTAGTTATGGTTAATTATCCATATTTCCCATGAGTGATTGTTACATAATGCTGTTGTTTTTAACAGGTGTAGGGATTTCTTAATAACAGGACTGATATGCCATCCGAAAATCTAATTCAAGAGATACCACAGATATTTTGTATCAGGACTACAACTTATAGATACCTTGTGATGTCTTGTGATCGCCAATGAATAGAAATAGTATATCCAGCAGGAAATGGATGAGTAAATTAACTGATGCCCTCAGGCCTGCAAACACGGGATCTATAAGTGACTACCACATGACTTTTGACCACCTGCTTCCTGCCCTGTCTGAAACCCTTACAAAACTGACAACAAAAGAAACAGAACCTTGCATGACGATTTTAACAGACAAGTGTTTAAAAATCATAAGTAGTTGAAACGATCCACTTTATGTGTATGCCGTATATATATATATATATTCGACGTGTTTATTGAAACCATGATATCTTAATCTTTGCCTTATAACTTTTCTTTGTTTTAGTTATTACAATTACTGTGTATGCAAAATACCTGTTGTTGGAGCTTGAATGAAAGCTTGTTTTATTCACAGAACATTGGAGTGAAAAATTGATATTCGGCATCATTTTCCGGTAATGACATTTTTATAAGTTCTTAAAACTTGCAGAAATACTCCCCACAAACAGCATGCGATTCATGCATGATAAGGAACAATATGGGGCGTGGCTAAGCCACCATCTGATTGGAACAACGACCTGTGGGAGGGACAAAAGTCAGCCTGCTTAAAAATGGACCATCAAAGCGACCAATCATCTAACACTCAAACACTTCAGTTGAAACTTTGCAATCTTCAAAGAACTTAGTCTTGCAAACTCAGACTTTTAGCAGAACTGCTCAAGCCTCTGCGTCATCAAGAAACCAACCAATCTCCGGAGGGCTCTCCCAAAAGGATGTCATCGTGACGTCACCGCAGTAACCAATCAGCAACGGAATTCCATCAAGCAGCCAAACCAGGAAACTCAGCATTTCAGCTGTCACCCAAAAACGCAAGTAAACAAACAAAATCTTCTATCTGCTGAACTGGCACTGATGATTGATTTAAGAAAGTCTCTGCTTTGTGATTCTCTCAGTTTGAATTTAAAACCACTCGTGAAAACAAGTTAGAACTTTGGGAACTTCTCAGAACTCCGTTAACATCATTTTCATTCTTCAGAGACTGTATGTATACGTGTATGTCTTAGCTTAGGTCAGTGTAATTTAGAATAGCCAATACATTTACATTTACATTTAGTCATTTAGCAGACGCTTTTATCCAAAGCGACTTACAATTGGGGGATACATAAGCGATTCTTCTTAAAGAGGCAAACAGACACAAAAAGTGGTTGTAATACCAAGTTCTTAGACATTGTTCAAATAAGTACAAGCAAGAAAGAGAAGGAATAAATAAAGAGAGAATTTTTTTTTTTTTTTTTATGATTGAAGTCAGTAGCTTCGAAAGAGATGAGTTTAAGCTGTTCGCTTGAAAAATTGTAGGATTCCAGCATTCCGGATAGGGTGGGAAAAGATCGTTCAGCAGACAGGAGTGCTTGTGAATCGAGAAGTTCTGGAAAGTGAGTTGAGCCTCCTCTGGATTGGTACCACGACCGTGGCGTCGCTCAATAGCTGGATTCCCAGACTTCTGGAAGGGGAGGTAACGTCCGTAATAGTGTGAGTGGAAAGTAGGCGGGGGCGGGGGGGTGTTGAGGTGTGGAGCTGAGACTGTGGCTGTTCTATATGCAAGCATTCAATGTCTTGAACTTGATGCGAGCCGGAATCGGTAGCCAGTGCAAGGAGATAAAGATAGGTTTAACATGGGCTCTTTTGGGCTCGTTGGAAGACCAGTCGTGCCGCTGCATTCTAAATCATTTGTAAATGTTTGACTGTGCATGATGGAAGTCCAGCCATGAAGAGCATTGCCGTAGTCCAGCCTAGAAATGACAAGAGCCTGGACAAGAAGTTGTGAAGCATGCTCCGTTAGAAAGGGCCTGATCGTTCTGATGTTGTGCAATGCAAACCTGCAAGATCGAGCCGTCTTTGCAATGTGGTCTTTGAAGGTCAGCTGGTTATCAAAAGTTACACCAAGATTTCTGACCGAAGTTGATGGGGTAATTGTAGAAGAACCTAGCTGGATGGAAAAATCATACTGTAGAGTTGGAGTGGCAGGGAAGACAAGAAGCTCAGTCTTTGCCAGGTTGAGCTGTAAGTGATATTCTTTCATCCATGCCGAGATGTCCGCAAGGCAGCCTGAGATCCCTCCCCCCCCACCCTTCCTGTGAGCTACAGTTGGATCATCTGGTTGAAATGAAAGATAGAGCTGTGTGTCATCAGCATAGCAATGGTAGGAGAAGCCATGTGCCTGTATGATGGGACCCAGTGATGTTGTGTATATGGAGAAGAGGAGGGGTCCAAGAACTGATCCCTGAGGAACCCCAGTGACAAGTTGATGTGCTTTGGATACCTCCCCTCCCCAAGACACCCTGAAAGACCTACCAGTGAGATAGGATTCAAACCAGCGAAGTGGAATCCCTGTGATGCCCATTGAAGAGAGGGCAGACAGGAGGATCTGATGATTGACAGTAAACTATAGAAACAATAAATTCATGTTTCATTTATAAAGAATCATTGTCTGGTGTCGTATAATTGTAAAGTCAAACCTTGCCAAGATCACGTTACCTTGCTAGGAGCTTACAAATTATTATAATTGTTTTGACCTGTGGCTAAGAGAAATACAAATTCAAATTTTTAAAAATATACTGAGGTCAACGGCTTGCTGGACGACCGTTGATTTAAAGTGTAAACTATCAAATTGGAATTCAGTTTAAATCAGGTGGACCTCGAATTTTCAGATTCCAGTCCTTTCAAACCCTGAATGAATTAATAATTCCCTAAAATTAAGTAATCAGAGACATTACAAAGGGAAAAGACTAGAAGTACATACATGGACAGATGTTCATGACACAACATTAAGTAAGCTAAGACTATAGTATATGAATACAAACCATGTTTAGATCCTGGTTGGGACAAGTAGAGTTGACCAAAATAAACAGTAAAAGAAAAATGTATAAATAAACTCAGCAAATAGATAATCATTTATTCGGTTTAAAGTCACATAAGGACTGTCACTCCGGCCATCTCGCTTCTTACATCACACCTTGTGCCAAAAATCTTGGTGTTCTTTTTGTTTTTGAAAAGCAAATTAGTGCAGTGGTCAAATTAAGTTTTTCCCCATTTATGGCGTTTATCGAAAATAAAATCTCCACGCTGTAAAACAGTTTGTTTGAACAGATTATTCACTTGCTCATTTTATCTCGTCTAGACTACTGTAATTCCCTATATCATGGTATAAGCCAGTCCTCTTTAATGCACCTACAGTTGGTTCAAAGCATTGCTGCAAGGATGTTGACAGGCAGACAGAGGTTCGATCACATCACTCCCATCCTTATTTCACTAAACTGGCTACCAATCAAATTAAACGGTTTGTAAAATTTTAACTTGTGTTTTTAGATCTCTATATAACCAAGCACCATCATATAGTGCAGTCACCATTTACAAACCAAATAGGTCCCTAATAGCTAGTAATCTTGGTCTCCTCTCGGTTCCTAGAAAGAGGTTTCACTGCAGAGGTAATAGAGCTTTCACTGTTGCTGGTCCTAGTCTATGGAACAAATCACTAATTTCTGTTAGAACTGCATCCTCTTTACCAATTTTGAAGTCCCTGATTTAAAAAAATAAAAAATATCTATTGTCAATAGCTTTTATCCAGTTATAGTTATTGTATTTGTTATCTTATATTTTGTTTTCAAATTTATCTGATTTTAGTTCTATTGTACAGCCCTTTGGGTCAAACGTGAGTTGTGTTGAAAGTGCGGAAGGAAGGAAGGATGGATAAAATAAAATACATATGGTCACGTGGTTCAGCATTCCAAGGATGATCAGCGGTCCCTCCGGTTTCCCTATAGCACAGTCTTAGGTACCAAAGACATTGCAGTGTATTGCGCAGGCCACATCTGCGGTCCTCATGCCCCTTGCAGCAGTAATACGGCATGTTCACGCAGATGATCAGGAACTCTGGGCATCTGTCTCCTGGTGTTTTTCCAGAGTCCGTAGAAAGGTATCTTTAATGCTCCAAGTTATTGGAACTGTGACATTAATTTTCTTCTGCCTGTAAGCTGTTTCTTTAAAGATCATTTCAAAGGAGCATGTGCAATAATTGTTTATGGTTAATCAAACAAGCATGAAAAACATGGTTTAAACTCTAATAAATATATGTACAGCTTATATGGATTTTACCAAATTATCTTTAAAATACATTCTTGAAAAAGGGAATCACAAATAAAATTTGTCTGAGAAACTGGCAAAAATTGTATTAAATGAGAAAAGCATAAAGTAGATATTTTATTTGATGCATCATAGAATGTATCAATTTATTTTATAAACTTTTAGGCTACAACAGCCTAACAAACTGTGGAACAAAAGAAGATCATTTGAGAAATGTCTCGGTTTGTTTGTTTTTCATTCATTCATCTTTTCATACAATGGAAATCAATAGTAAACTAAACCGTTTTGGCTGTCTTTATGAATGTTTCACCCAATTTGTTCAGTTTATTTATTTATAATTAAATGAAAAAGTTAAACCAACAGCCCTTATATTCACATTAATTAAATATTTTGTATTAAACTTAGACTTTTGGATCCCCTTTTAAGTGAAAATGTTTTGTTTATTTGTAAAGCAGAGTTACTGCCAATTCTGAATTCCTCTACAAACATGAAAAGTAGCATTAAAAAAATATATATATTATTTTTAATACTTTTCCATAATTTTCATTGTCAGTGATTTTATAGACAAAGTCTCTCTCTTACCTTGTACTGAACGGTTCATGAAATTTGCCCATGAAGCACATGATTAGTGGTTTGGTGAAGTGCCTCCCTCAGGTGAATGGAGCCTATGATTGACAATCATTAAAATGACACGCTCATCTGAATGACCCCTTTTTAATTAACTTACATTTAATTGACATTTATCATACATACACAAAGAGGTTGTCTCCAATTACACACATTTTTACACAGCAGCCCACTCGTGTGATAATGTGATGAATTAATGAATCACTTCAAGCATGTACTCAATCATTGGCGCTCATTAAGTAGTAGAATGTTCTCATGTTAGAAGGAAGACAAGAGAAGCATTTCAACCGGATGAACTTTTTAATTTGAAAATTAACATTCCAATAATGAGATATGCACAGATGCTGTTAAGTAACAAGAATGATAATCACCTCTGACCAGATGTACAAAATGCAGCAAGTGTGCCTCCCAAATCATTCGGTACAACGAAAATCTACAACGCTTAATTGTCTTCTGTGAAGACCCTGGAGCAACAGATGAAAGACCTGCATTGCTGCACAACAACACGGTCTTGGACTGGAAAACCAGAGGCAGATCGCTCTGGCATGTGGATGAAACTATGAGGGGGCTGACGAGCAGAGAAAAGGGATTTCATCAGCATGCTTTACTTTGAGTGAAGCATCTCCCTGTTGATTTAGCTTTCTCTCGCTCGCTGTAAGACACACACACCCCCACATGATGTTTTGAAGCTTGTTCAGATGTGTGCTTCCTTATCATTCATCCTACTGTTTGTAATAATTTTACTTAGTTGTAAGGGAATTAATCATTATTAATTCATTCAGGTTTATTTCTAGCTCAAGTTTTAAAAGAACTCGATCTGAGAATTCGAGGTCCACATGATCAAAACTGATTTAGACTTTAAATGGTTTACACTTTTTATCAGCTATCGTCCAGCGAGAAGTATTGATGTCCAGGTGTATATTACCCATTGAATATGTAAATTTGTATTCCTCCCTGGCCAACGTGAAATACAGTTATGATAACATTTGTCCGCTTCTTTTAAAGAGAGGTCTTAATGAAGTAAGCTACGGCCTACGGTAGCAAGCGGATCTTTTGGCCAATAGAATTGACACGAATTATATGACACCATACATTGAGTAATTTATAACTGAAACATGAACTTTATATTGGCTATTCTAGATCACAACTTAATCTAAAACGCCAAACTACAGTTCAGAGGAAGGTAAATAGTCTGTTAACTGAACGAGTCTGCGTTTCATATTTCTACTCGTTTTCACGAGGGATGGGAAAATTCCACCTTAAGACTTCACAGAGCAACGAAGCTAAATGCAACCCTTTCAGATTAGAGAGTTGTTAGTTTACTTGTGTTCTGCTGGTTGACAGCTGAGGTGATTCTGTGGCTGACGCGGGCTTCCTGGAGGTTTTTGAGGGAAACCCCGTCACTGACTGGTCGTGACGTCAGGATGACGTCCTTTGGGAACCCCTTGTTGGTCTGTGATGAAGCAGAGGCGTGAGGAGTTCTTGCTGAAAGTCTTATTGTGCAAGACTTTCAAGTTTGTTGACGTTTGTTATTTCAACGAAGTATCACTGAAGTGTTTTAGATGGCTGGTCGCTTTTGATGTTAAATGTGTGAGCACACGTATGGGCTCTAACACAGCGACAGACCAGAGCAGGAGAGCAGCAAGCAAGCTAGCTAAAAAAACATGGATTCTGTTCTGCATTCGGGTTTTTCTCTGTGGCATAAGTCCGTCCCCTGAAGCTATCTTCCAATCGGCTTTGTCTTTGTGGCGGGGCGGAGTGTGGCATACATTCACAAGAGGCTTTAATTCTCGACATGAGACACCCTCTTAAGTTTGATGTCTATAAGTCTCTCTTAAATCCAAGATGTACATACTGTTTAAAGTTACCTTTTCATTTCAACCCTTCGCATTTCCTCTTTTTCCATTCGTTCAGATTAAAAAACTTCACTTATTCACTTTTAATATCATTATTTCCTCAAAAAAGGGTAATTAAAACCCACTGGTTAAATTTGCACCGATTCCTGAAACCGTCCCAGCATCTATATAATATATATATAAAAAATATAGAGTATAGATATATAGAAGTATATATATAATATACAGCCACCCACACACACACACCCACGCTATACCATTTGTGATTCTAGCTCTGATTCATTTTTATACTTTCAATTATTAGCAACTATTGTCAACGAAATCTTGTTCGCTTTCCTTGGAATGCTGGAGCAAAGAGGGAAGGGTCCTTCGGTCCACTCTCAGGTCAGACCTGAGTCATCTGCTGGAGATCTCCTGTGTACATGGAGCTATAACTGGTCTCTTTTGTTGATTGGGTTTTAGCACTTTATATTCACGGTCCAGGGTTTCCCTATCTTCTCTTTGCAACCCGTAAAATGGGAATCTATGAAATTTACTGTTTAAAAAAAAAAAAAAAAAAAAAAAAAAAAAAAGGCAGCTGCATGTATTTGCCAGAATTTTTAATTTACAAAGTATACTTCATTAACTGATATGATGTTAAGATACCAACATACTTAAGAACTACAATCTGTCCAGTAACTTTATAATACTCTGGAACAGAGAAAAGCTTTTCCATAAGTTGGGTATAAATATATTAGTGTAGTAGCAGTGAGACACACACACACATTTCAGTGTCAATTGATCCTTCAGAAATCATTTTAATATGCTGATTTGCTGCTCAAGAAAGCATAAGAGACTTCTTCCAAAAACATTAAACATTTGCTCACTGCTATTATGTCAAAGGTGTTTGGAGGCAATTTTAATGAATGAGCCAAAAAAAAATTACCATCTCATTATTATAGTCTTAGGAAAAAGCAGTAATATATTTTTGCAATTTAATATTTTATGCATCACAAGGTTAAAACAAAGTTCACTATGTGCTCCTCTGGAGCCAAAGGTTCATTGCAAAGTGAGGACAGCAGCAGCAGCTCCCATCTGTGCTCTTCATTCTTGGATCCACTGCAGACAACAAACCCCACATCAACCATTTTAAGCTGGAATTTAGTGACTGAATTGATGCCAGATGAAGATTACATTTGCCAGCATTCTTCGGAAAGTGTGTCAGTGTAATGACAGGTCCATTACTACTTCTCTCTCCAAATAATCCATGATGTTCAGTGTGAAAAGAAACATTTTAGGAGGATACTGACTGTTGCTGTACATGCGTTGCAACCTCTCTGAAAAGATCTGGGTCAAGGGTTTGGGGAGTTATGCAGAAAATATGTGCATGAAAGTGTCTCCCTTTCCTGGTATTCTCCTCCTCACATTTCAGCCCAAATCATTAATTCAATAGAATGGGTGAAGAAAAGCCCTGCTTCCACTTTTAAGGTCATTATATTGATATGGCCTAAAAACAGAGTAAGAAAGAAGGAAAGGAGTGTTAAATAGGGTTTGCGAAAAGGTGGAAATTTCAGTAAATTTCGGAAATATTCCAGAAATTTTTGAATATTCCAGGGATTTTTGGAAAGTTTCTGGAAATTGTCCACCCCTTGTGGAAAGAGTAAGAAAAATACAGACTTCTATGTCTATCAGTCTTTCTGAGGTGATTCATGTATTCAGACAGACATTTTTAATACTCTGTCAAAGCACAAGCGCTCTCAGTTTGTAAAGCACCTGAACAAATGGAAGCATAATGCCAGATCATGCTGATATTCAATCAGTCACTCAGACGTGATCAAACACCAAGACATCAATGTAGCAAAGTGATTTATTTCAGGGGAAATGCTCTGTCGCTAGTAAGTAACTCAGTGACATTTGTAAGGGATTGGCTTTGTTTGTAGCCTTCCCCAATTCCTGAACAAATGAGATTTTCCCACCAAGGAAAAGGGTCTCCATGGCCGTGCAGCTGCATGCAAACTTGGAATCACCATGCATGAGGCTGAGAATCAGCTGGAGTTGAGTAAAACTAGAAATACAATCGGTGCACTGATGATCAAGCCTCGATCAAGCCTGATCAGTCAAAGGACAAATTTGGTTTTAGCAGTTGCCAAGAAAGTGCCTGTCCACATGCATACTGCCAACTGTTTGGCGAGGAGGGAAAAGTGGTTTAAGACTGCCAAAGGTTCTGGCAAGGCTCTGGAATTGAGTGCCCAACTCTGTAGAAATATGCCCCTGTGCACAGAGCGAGATTCATACAGTGCTTTGTTTACTTGAGGGAGAAAGAATAAATATCTAGTTTCTAAGCCTTTGCTGAAGTATAACTATTTGTATGCTTTTTCCTCAATACCTCACAGTCACGGAGCGGACCAGGTTTCTGATTACTCAACAGACATCATTGATGTATAAATGTAGTTGATCATCGGTTAATGTACTCTTCTTTAATAAATGTTTTTGTTTTGGAAGTTGAGTACTTCAAAAGATCAAACCGCCCTTTAATTATTTAAGTTTGCAATTAACAACGATTCGGGAGTTCAGTGTTTTGAAAAATTGGTATGCTTCAAAATAGGGTAAATTGCAGATGATTCAAATCGCTTCCCTTGTGAGAAACCGTGCTAATTTCGTCAACGAAGATGACGACGAAAAATATTAGTTAACGAACATTTTTTCTGTGACTTTTATTTTTTTCTAAGCTGGACGTTGACGAGTTAAAACTAATATCCGATAAAAACCATGACGGAATTTATGCCACGTCTTCGTTAACAAGACGAGACTATAAAGTTCTTGAGTCTACCGGAACATTTTTCAAATGCATCCTATAGGCTACGGTCTTGTCCTTCCAAATGTGCATCCTTGGGCTTCCCCCCATGGCAGTGGTAATGGGGCGTTTGCATAACTAGTCTCAGTAGGCTACAGCAGCCGCATTGGATGGATAGGCTACCAAAATGCAAACTAGTGATCTGAAACAATGGCCTCAGCACCCAAAGGGGGAGGGATAAGGTGACCAGATGCCCAGTTTTTCCCGGGAGTCACAATTCGTTGTTGATTAACTTGAAATTAGTGAAGGCTGGATAGGTGGAATCGTGCTGATAGAAGTGCTCTCTCTCGCGCATGCTCCACTTCTTCAGTTCTCATATACAGCGCGTGATCAGTTCTCAGCGCTCAAATACACAAACAGTCAAAATGTCTATCATGTAGAGTATCTCACGTAAATACAGTCGGTTATGGATTAAGTGAACGTAAACAGGTGGGTGAAACTGAACGTGTGTCAGTATTACATGCATGCCTTCTGTCTTAATGGGACAGCATTCCTAATTAAGTACCTGTCCGTGTCATTAAATGTTAACCAACAAAACAGGTTAAATAAATGTTAAGTAAACCTACTGTATCTGAATATATATGAATATGTATATATAATAATAAATATTTAATAAGTTGCTCCCTTTTCACTACTGCTATAGGGGTAGTTCACCCAAAAACAAAAATTGTCATTTTTTTTAATTTCACCCTTGATTCAAATTTCTCAAATAAGCTTCATTGATTTGGTCTAAGAGAGAAGAATTAATGACTATTTTGTTTGAAGACTACTTAAAATAGCTACCAAAATAAATGTTGATAACTGCAGTTTGACAAAGTTGAAAATGCATGATTTTACGCAAACTATGAAAGACTCAAATGAGACTAAGACTATTAGCATTTTCCCTCTCAATATAATGACTAGACTAAATCCAAACGGCCCGTCACAATTAAAACATTGGTGAGAAAGGAGGATACTCCTTTCAGGACCACTATCGTCAAAATGATAGACACTTAGCATAAAGTTTGTTTTGGCGGTATGGTTCTGTTCTGGGCGAAAACCTCCCTGCCCTTCCATGCAGCCTGTCATGAATGAGCAAGGAGAGCAGCAATAATAACCCCACAGGGTCAACAGAAGAGAACAAGCAGATATCATTAATGTACTTAATGATATTTAAGTGTAACATTATTCAAGATAAAGGAGTCTGATTCAACAAGGAATATCAGAAAGCCAGGTCCTGACTGTGCAAAAGGAGGAGTTGGGGATGGAGGAGGGTAATTAGCTATTGAGCAATGCAAAATCTGCTGATAATACTGAGGGACCTTATTTATGAATGCTTAGATAGGTGTCGTATTTCTATAGGTAGATGTGATCAGCTGAGATTCAGCTGATGCAAGCTTGACTCACGTGACCTGCCAGAACTAATGCTATACGCTTAATTTCTGTCAGGACCACTATCGTCAAAATGATAGACACTTAACATACAGTTTGGTGGTATGGTTCAAAAACTCAAAACTCCCTGCCCATTAATGCAGCCTGTGCTCTTCTTTATAAGCAGCTAAGAAGAGCAGCAAGCCCCTTTAATACGTCCTGAAAGATAAAGATGGCCGAAAACCCCTAGAATGTCCCTAGTTTTTGTCAGTTTTTGCAGCAAACACAGCGTACTGCAGCCAGATAAGTGAGCAAATGAACTGGTGCAGAGGTCGCAGATTCTACCCGATTCAGCATCCATTTAAAAACTCTATAACAACAGCATATAATAACTCAAATCAATTCATCAGTTTACAGGTTTGTCGTCTCCCATTGACATTTGTGCTCGTTGTGTTACGTGTCCTCAATCTGACAACCCGCGTGACCATAGATAAAAATTCTTACCAATTCACTAGATAGCTTTGCAACAAGCATGATGCTTGCTTGCTTAACAGCATGTTGCAGTAGTCAGAGAAACGTAAAGAAATAGCATTCCCAATACCAGATGAGCCATAAGCAGAAAGCATATTTCAAGAACAATCAGATGGCCTTAAAAAAAAAAACAGCTTAAACATTAGCTTCTTGCTGTTGAAAGTTTAACCAGGTACCAGCACTTGCAGTAAAAACCAATAGCTTAAAGCAACAAGCAGGTCTAGCAATAAACATGATACTGAACACTAGATAAGCCTTAAGAAGCAAGCAAAGTCCCAATACCCTGATAGCTTTTAAAGCAAAGACCTTCTGAAATGGCATAGACTGGGGCAGCATGCCCTTTACAGAAGAGACGCAGCGAAGGGCTGCTCTTCTTTAATAAGCAGCTGAGAAGAGCAGCATGCCCCTTTAATGCAGTACAGCATAAGGTCAATACTCGAAATTTAGGCAACAGGCATGTTGCCCTTAACCAGATAATAGGGATGGCCCCAGTACGACTCTACCACTTTTGCAGTACTCTTCCCGATAGATACTTTTATTTTAGCCCTTGCCGATACGGAGTTCCGAGACTTTTTTGCATTTGTAAATGGTTTAATATGGACAGACCCAAAAGAAACAAACAAAAAAAAAAAAGTATAATGTTAGTTGGTTAACTTCATTTATCAAAATGATACAGTCAAACCAAAAGTTTAGAAAATGGTAATAAAATATGACGAACTCAGAGTTAAACGGTGTCAGAACAAATTCAGCTTGATAAATGTCAGATAATTTAGATAGAAAGGAATGGTATGGATTACAATAAACCAAAAATTATTCATACTGCTGTCAATATTTACACAACTATCAATTCTTAGTCGGGCAACCCTTAGCCTTAACGACAGCCTGTAGTTTCCTGGGTATGCTGTCAACCAGGTTCATCCAAACCTGAACTTTTTTTTTATTTCCAGACTAGGTCGGAATAATTTTTGGTCCCAAATTTTACTGGTATGAAGAATTTTTGGGTATAATTTGTCACATTTTACTTTATTTTGCTATCCTCACTTACATAAATAAACTATAGAGTCCTGCACCCACTAGTAAAAAAAAATCCTGTCTCTTTATAATTTCGGTTACCGTATTCCTTCGGTTATTTTTTTTTTTTTTTCCCCCGCCTTAATTATGGCCATTAAAATGTTTTTTACAAGTTTTTGTTACTTTCACTGTTCTTTTTTTTTGCTCTATGGTACATCTTTCATTTAATAGCATTACAGCTGCTCCATTGCTGTGGCTTAGTACTGTAATCACGCGCTTTGCTGTAATAATGCTGGGAACCACTCGTTATAAATCTCCTAACTGTGATATTTCCAGAAATAGAAGTTGTGGGTTTTTTTCATCTGAAATGTGCTGCGATTTATATTCCAAAGCCACTCATATAATGCAGAAACACTAAAGCAAGCAAAACACACGCAACACGTGCACGTATTTGTACTGATGCAGAATAGTACAGCCTAGCGCACTTCACACAAGCTGCTAGATTCACTTTCGCCAGAAAGTCGTGTATGCCTATGGTTTAAAATAAATGATGTTTATAGTGAATGCCCCTATAAATGGTCTTATTTTTATGGTTTAGTTTTAATGATGTGTGTGCCAAGTAAGTGAACATCAAAGATCACACAACAGAAGTGCACGCGCTCTCTCTCTCTCTACCATTAAGTAACTTGTGCATTGTTTTACTTGTTTTTGACATATCTGACCGAACTACAAACATTCCAGTGATGTCTGTGAGAAAGGTATATTAAATCGACAAGCTTGCGCATCTGCACCGCCGCGCGCTCAACCCACTCTGCATGCTTTGCTTATCAGCTCGCGCACGTCAGCTATACAGGTGCTAATACTGAATCTTAACATTATATTAATTGCATACATATACTTCGCAGACATCCTTAATCTCTATTAACCATTCTGCTGTCGGTGTTTCTTTGTCTGAATATGGCACTCATCACACGCTGTGTGGTATCGGTGTTTCGGGGCATTTTAACGAGTACAGGAGCTCAATATTGGGCCCGATACCGATATCGGTGCATCCCTACCAGATAATCATTAGCATAAGTAACAACCTTTATTATCAAAATCTACATACTGCATATCATTTACTTAAATATGGCGTGTTGAAAATAATAGTCGGATAAGTTTA
This sequence comes from Sinocyclocheilus anophthalmus, assembly GCA_018155175.1. Lineage (NCBI taxonomy): Eukaryota > Metazoa > Chordata > Actinopteri > Cypriniformes > Cyprinidae > Sinocyclocheilus > Sinocyclocheilus anophthalmus. Next base: position 157,759 of record JADLZN010007373.1, read on the forward strand.
ATAAAACAGCATTCCCAATGCTAGATGAGCCTTAAGCAGCAAGCCCGTTTCATATCAGACAGCCTTAAACAACAGATTTAAAAACAAGCCTCACTGTGGTAAGTTTAACTGGGTAAAGCTACCAGCGTGTCAGAATACAACCAATAAGCCTAAAGCAACAGCATGCCTAGCAAACACACGTTACTGAACAACTATCTTTAAACAACAAGCAATATTTAACGATAGCAAATGTACCAACATAGCATTAGGCAATGAGAATGAAATAAGAAACTTAGCTTAGCTTCGTGAAGAAATTCAGAGATGAATAAAGGGTGAAACGCCAGTTGTGATGTGGATTCTTCTTCTTGATATTCTTCCAGCGCAGAAAGCAGATCTCATGTAAAAGTGTTGTTGATGCAATCACATTAGAACAACTTAAGCGATGATTTGCGGGCATTGCGTGCCAAGAATCTATATCAATGATATTGTTGCGAGAAACATTGCTCACTCAGGTCACTTTTGAATCTATCAGCATATATCAATCAAGTTCACGAACTTGAATCTGGTGAAAAACTGTGCGGGAATTAAACTCCTTTTGCAAAATTCCTGATTGAACACTTTAGAGCAGGGGTGGCAAACTCCAGTCCTAGAGAGCCGCAGCCCTGCAGAGTTCAGCTCCAAGCCTAATGAAAACTCACCTGCCTGTAGCTTTGTAGTAAGCCTTCAGACCTTGATTAGCTTGTTCAGGTGTGTTTGATTAGGGTGAATAAAACTCGACCAGGGTTTTGCGCTCTCCAGGGCCAACGTTCGCCACCCCTGCTTTAGAGACAGAATTCACCATCTAATTTGCTCCTGAGCAAGCAAAAAAGCTGCTGAATAATACTGAATAGAGCTTATATAGGAATGCTGTGATAGGTGTCATATTCCTATAGATCAGGGGTGGCGAACTCCGGTCCTGGAGAGCCGCAGCCCTGCAGAGTTCAGCTCAAACCCTAATGAAAACTTACCTGCCTGTAGCTTCCTAGTAACCCTTCAGACCTTGATTAGCTTGTTCAGGTGTGTTTGATTAGGGTTGAAGCAAAACTCTGCAGGGTTGCGGCTCTCCAGGACCGACGTTCGCAACACCTGGTCTATGCGTGGTCTCATTTAGAAGGCTGCGTCCCCGAGGTTGCATTCGCAGCGGTCTCCTTTCAGAGAAGCAAGTAGGACACTCCGAATGCGACCTTTGAATGCGACCTTCTTTCACAGGAATTCTGAGGATGCATGAGGTGTATCCTTCGCTGCTATAGATAACCCACAATTCTTTGCGTCGCCATGAACAACCGTTGTTAATTTGAAAAATGCCGGCGCCGGCAGATGTACACACAAGCACAGATGTGGTGTTTACAACTTACCTTAATTCACCTCGGTAAAAACGGATAAACTTTGTTTTTAATATCCTCCTCCTTTTTTTCTCTAGTAGATGTCTGCTGTATGTATGCTGCAGCTCCTCAAACATTGAACAAAACAAGTAAAACCATTTTTTTTTTTCAAATTACTTTCCAAATTTAGAAATAATTTTTCTTCATTTAAGTAGTGTGAGAGCGCAACGATACTCTAAATGTGTTGGCATAGCAACGCAATACTTCCGGTTTCCTTTTCCGCCTGTCCTACAAAGGCCGTCTCATTTAATTCTAGGTTGAGGACACTTCATATACGCATCCTACAGTGGATGCGACCTCCAGAGGATTCGACCTCCGGAGGGTGCAGCCTTCTAAATGAGACACAGCTATCGATATATGTGAGCAGCTAGAGCCGTCTGATGCCAGCTTGACTCACGTGCACCTGCCGAACTTAACGCTATACTGCTTACTTTAGATACTTTTCAAATGAGAACTTTTGCGAACCTGAATGCAATGGTTTTTCAGCAATGTACGAACTGACAGCATTATAGTTAAAATTTCTTAAATGCAATTTAGTACATTTAAAGGTGACATATCATGAAAATCTGAAGTTTTAAGTGCTATAATCAGGTTCCCGGTGCATCTACCAACCCAGAAAACATGAAAAATGATAACCCAGTAACTTTATTTTGGTAAGCCCTTTTCTGCAAGCGTCTGAAAAAACGAACGCGTCTGAGTGACGTTGCAAAGGGATCTCATTATAATATCACCTCCTACCGCCCCTAATCTGTAAGTTTACACCCACGGCGCAGTTATTGTGTTTTCGCAAGTGACAACGGTGTACCAGTTCTAATGCCATGGAGAAAGTTTGAGCAGAGCATGCTAACTGTTCTGTGTTTGGCTGTACAGACGAGCACAGAACACTGTTTAGTGTCCCAGCCTCAGAGGAGACAACAGATCAGTGGATTTATTGATTTATTTACTGTATATTGCTGCTGCCACACAGATCTAAAATAAACATGCGGTTTATTTCCCAGCTTTTTACCTTCACAGACATAACCGACTGTTTTGTAACTCGTGTGTGTTTTTAACGTAAACTTGTGTGTGAATGAGAACTTAGTTTAGTACTCATATGCTGTGACAGCCGCTTTCTGTCCGTGTGCTTCGGATGTGTGTGCTCAAAAAAACGTATCTGATGTTTAAACTCATATGGTTTAAAACACAAGATTTCAGCATGATAAACATGATGATAAGAACCAAAACAGATGTTTTTAGCAGATACCAGCTGTTATGGCGCAGCTCTATTCTGGAAAAGGGGGCGGGGAGCATCAGCTCATTTGCATTTAAAGAGACATGAATGAAAACAGCATGTTTCTGCTTCCACTTAAAATAATAAGGAATATTTTCAAAATGATATAAAACATCTGTGGGGTAATTTTGAGCTGAAACTTCACAGACACATTCTGGGGACACCAGAGACTTATATTACATATTGTAAAAAGGGGCATAATATGTCTCTTTTAAAATATATCACTATTACAAACACATGTGCTTTAGTATGTTAGTCAAGACATTAAAATGTGTAATAGTGTTAGTTAAATAGTGTTAGTTAAGAAACAGAGAGCACACTTTCATGACTATAAGTACACTTAAGTGGTTTTGTTTCATAAATACAATAATTTTAAATATACTTTTACAGGGTATCTGCAGGATTTTTAAAAATAAATTTAAGGCAATTTATGACCAATTTTAAGAGCTGCACAAATAAAATGAATACCATATGAGCAGGGGTAGGGCAATGTCTTTAGTAATATTAAACTCTAAAATGACCGTTTCAGATCAGGTTTCACAAAAACAAAAAGTCTTATAAAGGATAACACATTTCAGAAAAAAATCTGAAAGAACTTAAGAAACTGGATGACTCAAAAGTATCATTTATTATATGCAATTAAACTATTATCAATCAATTATTATATTAAATAAATAACAGAAAATATTCGCTGTCATATTGTTTTAGATTTTATTAATGCATTGTCTTCTTGTCCATCCACCAGTTCGCATTTACAACTCTGCGTGTTTGCAGCGTAAAAACATGGGTTGATTTTCACATTGGTCTGAAGTTCTGAACAAAAACAGCAAACGGGAAAATTGAAAAACGCTAATTCATTTTCTGCCAGCAGGAGGCGCTTTCGGAGCGGCAGAAATACAGCGGTTTCCCCGCTAACAGCATTACACAAAGCAGCACAGCACCGGACTTTGAAATGTGCAGCGCTCAGATTAATTCAAGGAAATCATAACCTTTTGAAGTTTTTATTAGGCCATATTGTAATTCTTGTCTTTCCCTCCCCAAATTTAAGACCTCTTGAAATTATAATTTAGACTTTCTTGTACAATTTAAATCTTTGTATGACCTTAAATTTTATACAACTAAATTTAAGACATTTTAAGAACCCTCGGAAACCCTGTTTTAAGATTTGAAGCAAACTACAAGTGCACATTTAATATGATTTAAAATCACTTTTTTTCCACAAAGGATTGGCTTCTTTTTAATAAGTAAATACTTTGTGACAGTTTTCTATATACAGTATGTTTTAGCTATGTTGCAATATTCTTTTATTGTTACAGCCATATTTTTTTTTCTCAGCACATGGATAAATAAACCAAAATATGAAGAAAACAAATGCAACATCTGTTTCATTTGATTTAAAGATGCAGATAATATCTCATATGCTTTCATCCACCTGTGATGACCAAAACCACATCCTCTTCAGTGGCTAAGAGACCCAATCCCTGAAGATCAAAGACAGATCAACATGGACTACTCCAATTACAAAATCACAACAGAGCATGACCGCAGCCACAAGGATCAGCAGTCTGGAGTCTGAATGAATCTGCCAGCCAGTTTTACTGACTGCTCTTTCTATCTTACAGCATTTCTGGAGGAGCTTTCCTTTTGGCTTTGGTTTGATTTCATAGGGTGCCAATGGCGACTTGACTTACAACATATGGTTGTGTGATCACACACGCAACACTTCTATTGGCACATCCATTAAGTGCAGATATACACCCTTGTAAAAAAAAATGTACACCTGAGCATACTTTTAAAAAGAATACTTATAACAGAAATAATGTACTTTAAAATAATATACTTAATTGCAAACTGAATGTATTGTTCTCAGACACTTAATTACATGTTATTTGCAATTTAATGAAAATGTATTATAATTTAAATTTATATTAAATATAATCACTTGAACTTGTTTTTTTGACATACTTAAGCAGGGCTTAAGTACATCTTTATATGTGATTTCATAACTACTTACATCTTTGAAATATGGTTAAAGTGTACTGCTGAATGTACTGACAATCATTTATGGTAGACTAAAATGTAATGAAATTTCTATTTCTACACTACTTTTAAAATTATAATCAAGAACTTTACATGCTTTAGTACGTTAGTCAACACTTCAAAAGTACTTTGAAGCATGACAAAAGGCTATCATAAATAGCTATTTAAAACATATTTGAAAGTAAAATAATACATTTTATATTATTAAAAAATTTACTTTTTAAAAGTGTGTTATGAAATGTCTTTCAGTACACTTTTTTTTCTTTCATATTTTATTATGTGCAAGTACTTTTTTTAAAATACACTTACAATTTAAAATATACTACAAGTGGACATTCAATACAATTAGCGTACTACCTTTTTATTTTTTTATTCGTTTTTTTTAGGGCATTCACTCTGATGTTAGTACATTTCTCCTCACACATTAAAGAGAGAAAAGAGATTGGGTGGGAAAGATTCATATAATTTCCTGTCAAAAAGAGTAGCTTAAACCTGTATGGGTATGTGCTGGTCCAGGGTTTGTATAAGTTAGTTCTTGTCTGATGTAACTGGTCCAGGCCCTGCTGTTCACAAGCAAAACAACCTTAGCTGGTAAAACAAAAGCAAATCAGCATTAAAAAACACACACACACACACACACACACACACACACAAACCCACTGGTCTTTTCAACCACAACCACAGAACAAGGGCAAATTAATTAATGTGAAAAGTTCTTGGGTTGATTGTTGATGAGCATGTTTCCTCCTCACACAAGGCTATTCCCGGAGCACTGGCTGGAGCATCAGTGTGAATCAGTGTTAGAGAGGTTGCCTGACTGCGCTGAGAGGAGTGAATCAGCAAGAGACTGGGGCGTGAGACTTCTGTCCCTCAGATTCTGATGTGTCTGATCACACAAAACCACAGTGAGATCCAACTCCAGACTTACTGTCCTTTTCTTTATTTTCTTTTGTAACACTCTGTAAAAACTTCTACAGCCTAAAGCCTTTCACCCAAATACTTTAGAACAGGCAGCGAGGGGGTATAATGTCTCTCAATTTAGATAATCTCTTCCGGTTTATAATCATAAGTGGGATCACACAATACTGTAATTGCACTATGACTGTAATGCATTATGAACTGGTTTATTTATCATTCCCTGTATCTCCATGTCATGACAGGGACAGCAACATTAACATGCTTAACAGAACAACATAAAAAGAAATCCCACAGGAAGTCATTTTACTGGCCATCTGGACAGCACTCAATCTAATATTGAAAGCCTCATCAGTGCATTCTTCAGCCATAGCCATTGATTTGCCTGAAACAGCTGAAGCCCCTGCAATAGCCTTTTTTTTTTTCATCCCAAAAAACCAAATAAACATTAGCCGTCCGTCGGAAGGACAAAATAGCACTAACAGACCCATCCCCACCATGCATGTCTTTAATACTAAAATGTGTAACTCTGCAGTGTGCTGAAAGTTTGTTTCCACTCATAAACGGAGGGAAGAAGAAAGTGAAATGATAGGCAAACAGAATCAAGTCACATAGGAGTCTTATTTGTGATAATGCAAATTTTTCGTATTGAGGGCTGTTATTCCCAAACTTAAGCAATTAACACATTTGTCCTCCCATGTCATAACGTTGTCAATAAGACAAAAAGAGAGTGGCTAATTTTTTAAGAATTAGAACAAGAAGGGGCCGTTGAGTATATAGTATAAATCATAACACTCTGTACACGTAGTGGCTCTTTCATCGCGCAGTATCTACCTCCTCCAGAAAACCCAAGACACTCTCCCACGATGTAAACTGGCGGGAGTTGGTGGGGGGAGGGTTGTTCAAGTGGGGCATGTAGGGGGTGTGTGCGTATTGACTCGAGCTTGACAATAGAAGGGTGGTGGTGGAGAAGGATAGAGATGATGGCGGGTAGGGAAGGGGGGGGAAGATGTCAGTCATGGGGGGATAGAGAGGGGGGGGTGGGTGGGGGGGGGGGAAGGGGGGGGGGGGGGGGGGTGGGGGGTGGTGGGGGGTGGGGGGGGGTGGGGGTGTGGGCGGGTGGCGTAGAAAGAGGGGCGGGGGGGGGAGGGGCGGGGATTGTGGGGGGGGTGGGTGAGAGAGGCGGGGGTGGAGGGTAGGCCGTGGGGCTGAAAGGGGAGAGGGGAATGTGGTTTGGGGGCCGGTGTGGCAATAGGGGCTGAGCTAGGGGTGAGGAGTGGGGGATGGGGTATGTTGAGGGAGCGTGGGGGGGGGGGGGTAGGGTAATGGATGAGGCGGGGGAAGACGGGGGCTGGGGGCCGAGGTTGGGGGTGGGGATTAACCGTGGGCCGGGGTAAAAAATCAGTCCGGTCGGGTTTAGTAAGAAGATAGGGTCGTGGTACGTGAAGAGGGGTTGGTTGTGGTCAGGGGTAGGGGGCTAACAGGAGAAGGCTAGGGGGGGGGTGATGTGGGGGGGGGTGGGGTGGGGGGTGAGCGGGGGGAAAAGAATACCGTGGGGAGGGTTGCGTCTTACGGGGTGGCGAAGGCAGGGCGAAAAACAAAAACACGGGATGTTAGGTTTTGGGTGAATTAGATTAGCTCCCTGGTAATTTCGGCAGTCCCTATCGCTCTAGTTTCACGCATGCGTTATGACCTGCTGGCGGATGGATGGTGCCTACGAGATTGGGGGTAAATCGTGGGGGGGGGGGGGGTGGGGGGGGGGGGTGGGGGTTGGGGGGGTTTGCGTGGATGGGCTACGTTTCTCCCAGAGCCATCTGTGCTCTGGTTCTGCAGGGGTTCCGGGAGGGGATCTCGCTATCTAACCTAGTTTCAATCTATTGGCCTCCTTTTCCAAAAAACTCCCTGCCCAAGTCCACAGAACGCGGGAATGGAGGGGGCTTCGGTTATTCAGACTGAAGTTGATGGAGGGGGAGTGAAGGCGGAGTCCTGGGAGAGGGTGGGGCACCGCCCTATTTCTTCGGTCTCTGACCACGGATGAGGGGGAAGGGGGAGGGGGGAGGGGTGGGGGGGAAGGAGGGGAGAAAAAGGGAGCGGGCGGACTAGAGTACTACTCCTCGGGGGGCCACCCCGTCCATCACTCTTCAAGAAAACACCATCTGCATTAACAGCTACACAAGCAAAAGACAAAGACCCAGATGCTCCAGCTCCCCCTGTGATTGAAGGGCTCCAAAGTATGGATGAGACACTCCATTTGACAATAAAGAACATCATGAACTGTGCATATTATATAAGTAAACGAGGAGCCATTCACACAGTTCAGGACTCAGTAATGGAGGTCTTTAGATCAGAATTTAATATACATCCATCCATCCTTCAAACTGCTTGTCACAGGAATGCTGGAGCTCATCCCAGCATCTCAGGCCAAAGGTAGGGAAACACCCTGGATGGATGGCCAGTCAATATCATATAATATAATATGAATAATTTTGCCCTTGAAATTTCCCATTTCTGATGGTGATTACCAGCATTTTTTAAACATGCATTACATGCATACAGCATACAGATTCTTTCTGCCACTTGTTCCCCATTGTGTTTTGTGTTATACTCTTCTGTTAAAGCTCTGGGGCCATATTTACAAAACATCTTAAAGGATCACACCACTAATTTTTTTAAATAGGCTCATTTTCCAACTCCCATAGAGTTTAAACAGTTGAGTTTTACTGTTTTCTAATCCGTTCAGCCGATCTCCGGGTCTGGGGGTAGCACTTTTAGCTTAGCTTAGCATAGATCATTGAATCTGATTAGACCGTTAGCAGCTCAAAAATGACCAAAGAGTTTCAATATTTTTCCTATTTAAAACTTGACTCTTCTGTAGTTACACCGTGTACTAAGACTGACGAAAAATTGCAATTTTCTAGGCCGATATGGAAATATATGAAATATATATATGCAACTACACATACTTAGTGCCGGTCACGTTGGAAGTTACCTAGCTGGGGACTATTTTCAGGCGCTGTGTAATATCATTGCGCCTGCTGCACCCATGGTACGGCAGCAAAGTTCCTTGATTATTACGCCGGAATGAGAGTATAGTTCCTAGCCATATCGCCTAGAAAATAGCAACTTTTCATTTTCCGTTGGTCTTAGTACACGATATAACTACAGAAGAGTCAAGTTTTAAATAGGAAAAATATTGAAACTCTTTGGTCATTTTTAAGTGAGATGCTAACGGTCCAATCAGATTCGATGATCTATGCTAAGCTGCAGCTAAAAGTGCTACCGCCAGACCCGGAGATCGGCTGAATGGATTCGAAAACGGTAAAACTCAACTGTTTAACTCTAGGGGAGATGGAAAATTAGCCTATTTTCAAAAATAGTGGCGTGTTCCTTTAAGGCTAAAAGTAGCTCATAACTTGCCGATTTAGGATAAACTTCAAAATAATGGGCATGTCAGTCTGTTATGTTATAATGTTGGTTGTATAGGGGGGGGGATGGTGGTGGGTTTAGAAGGTGGGGGGGGTGGGGGGTGCAGATCAAGCCATTTTTAGTTAGCTATTGCCATCATCAACATGAGGCAAGATTACCTGTAGTCAGCGCAACGCACTGTCACTGGGTCGCGGCAAGAGGACCGACCACCGAAAACAAGTGCTTACATGAGACCAGAAAAGATTTTCATTTTATCTTGTGTTATAAAGATGACCTTAAGTATCATAATTTCCACTAGAGAACTAGAGTGAAATGTTTCTCTAGTGTTTATCTTAATGGGATGTAGCTCGTGTTCCATCTGACTAAGACATAATGGATGAACAAGAAGAGAGGTTCGATAATCGTAGACAGGCACCGGCGTCCCAAGTGATTCACAGAGAGAGTACGTGATGGTCAAAGCCCATGTGACCCCAGACATACATGTGAGTTAGTGTCATTGCTGTTGACATGAACTAGCAGGTTAATCATTTACACAACGTGGAAAGAACACAGTAATAATCCTGTTCAAACAGCACACACTTAGTCTACACACTGGAACGGGGACCAAATGTTATCTTATCGGAGGTAAACAGCAAACCTATTTCGATGACAGGATTCTTTATGACTGAGATAAAGCAATTAATCAAAGACATCAGAGGTTGTTTATTGTGCTACACTGAAGACATTGTTTATTAAGAAGCCATTTAGCTTCACCCATTCACTAAGTGTCTGCTTCCCAGTTGGAATTTAGATGGAGTACCACTCATACTGAATGAAATGGCAAGTTAGCAAGAAAATAAAGGGCTCACCTTCCCTTCAATGAAGTCTCTTCCACTTGTTGTTTTGCATAAAAGATAGATTATGCAGAAATCCAATTAAGCTGATGTGAATGTTTGTGAACATACTGAGGCTCAGGTAATTGATTGATGGTAGGAACATCTCAAAGCCTCTGACCTTCTCCGACAGGTGTCCAAAGTATCTGATGTCCCACATTTCCCATTCCCATTCCCTTCTCCCATCCCCACCCCCATTTCTATGCCCCTCACATCCATGTCCTCATGCCCTCCTCTTTCTCTACGAAAATCTGAGGTTAATATCACATTGCCTCATGTTATGCAAACAAAACAATTACCCCCAGCAGTCCCCCTCATTTTCAGGCTGCCCTTAAGATCAGTCTCAATCTAATGGGCTTCATTTACCAAGTGCATTGTCTTTCGCTGCAATTTCAGCTAACACCGTCCCCTCTGTCTCTTGCGGTCTCTGTGTTAACTAGTCAGCCGCAATGTTCCCTAACAAGACACTTCCTTGCAGGAGCTAATTTGCAGAGGGATAAGCTAATGAGGACATATAGCAAAGTTAATCTGCTCCTTGTCCAATGCCTGACTGAGCTAGTCGCGATGGCAGGATGGGGAGCGAGCCTTATTTCCTCCAAGTGCTCAGAGACGCCCCCCTGATGCTGTGATGGGGTGCATGGTGTTCGGCAAATTGGTATTTATTTGTGGCGAAATAGCGCAAAAACAGGCAATATGGTGTCTAAACACAAGTCTCTTAATTAACTTATTGTGTTATTACTGTTTGTAAAAATCGGTATATGTTCAATGCCTTCGGATGTTTTGAGAATGAAAAAACGGCCGCTCGTGTCGTGGTGGATATTGATTTACTATATGAAATTATATAAATATATACAATTTCTTATGATTTTAGCGCCAGTTTGTTCTCCTGCCCATTATTTACTGCAGGAGTTTCCAGGGGGCGATTTTTTTTACTCTGTAATTAATGTGTTTTAAAATGTAGCAAAGTACAATACTTCAAGCAAAATATACTTAAGTAAAAGTAAAATTACAGATTAAAAAAATTACTTTAAAAAGCAGAAGTACGCAAAAAAGCTATTCAATTACAGTAACGCGAGTAAATGTAATTCGTTACTTTCCACCTCTGGTCATAACGGCCATGTCTGGATGTGGCCTATGTAGTAATACATGTCACAAGACCAAAAAAGAAATGGTGTCATTGAAGTCTAGCCATTGTGTTATGCTGAAGCAACTAATTTAACAGCATGAAGAGCTTCATAATAAATGATTGATCTGTGCTTGGTTCTAATGATATTCAAAATCTTTGTGTGTCACCTATTCATGAGCCACTGTCACTTCAAATTTTAAATTCTTTCAAAATCCCTGGAATTGCCACATAGCTCCCCTTGATGAATAAAACAATGGCAGGATGTTAGCAGAACAGAAGTTCTCTCCTCTAGCATCTTTCATCTCTTTCAAGTCCCATCAATCCCTTTTCTTCTTGCTGTACAGGCGTCTCATCTGTTTTAAGCCAAACTAATTTGTTCAAGACTAAATGAATTTAATGCCAGCACTTCTATCAAAGCGCCTGACTACCCGGCCGAGTTACTTTGAGTTTTAAATCGTAATACTGACAATAGGTGTCGAGATTCACAATAATAATTTATTCCATTGTGGTGTTTCTTTCTTCGCTACCTAGAAACCCCACGATCGACTTGGAAGCTGGATTCACGCTCTTGGAGCTCTTGGATTTGATTCATCAAGACTCATTCACCTTTTTTTTATTATTATTTTTATTTTATTTTATATAAAATATATGATATATTGCCTATTAGTATATTTTGTAAAAATTCTCAATGCCATAAGTGAATTCCCAAACTAAAGTTAAGTGACATTATGATATGTCATATCACATCCATATGGGTTCATATTTTCAGCTGTCTAGGCCGTTCACATAAATGATGCATTGAGGCCCTGTATGTCATAGGCAGACCGGACCATATTCTTGTTATTGTTGTCTGGATGTTGCCTATTGTCTATAGTTGATAATCGAGCAATAATCAAGTATTTTTTAACAAGGTCAAGCCAGCAGCAGGAGCCAGTTTTTGCTGGCAGTTTTTGGCAGAATGGCATATTTCCTGACATTGAAGGGGGTGGTAGGTTCACTATTAGACAAAAAAAGGTACAAAGCGTGTCCACTAAGAAGGTTTTGGATACGCCTATTTCCGCCTTAAGGGTGGCATATTAGTATCTTAATGGACCTAGTGGTGTACCTCACGGTTTCATATTAGTACCTAATGTAACATATACGTGCCTTCCGAAGTATTCAATATATAAATATTTTTTTCACTGTTTTGGGTTAGTGTGCTGCCCCTTATGTAAAAACTGCTTCAATATACTTTTTTCCCACATCACTCGACACTCCAGACCCATACTTGGACAAAGCAAACAGAATTGGTCACAACTTCGTAAATTAATAAAATAAAACAACTGAAAAAGTACATGCATAATATTCATCCCAACATCAACTATATATTTAGATGCAGCGACCTTTGCAGCCTCAAGGTTTTTTTGTTTGATACAACAAGCTTTGCTCAGCGCATTTGGCAATTACTCGTGCTATTCTTCTCCCTCACCGTCTCACATCTCAAGCTCTGTCAGTTGGATGGGGGGGGGCAGACGCACAGTTTTCAGTTATCCTGAAATTTTGGAGGTGAATATTCAGTCTCAGGCTCTGGCTGTGCCACTCAGGTACATTCACAAGTTGTCATAACCACTCTTGTGTGTGTTTCGGTCCAGTTGTCCCTGTAGATACGTAGAACCTTCTTCCCAGTCCGAGATTCTGATGACTCTGACTGGGTTGGTTCAGTAAGGCTACAGTGGTGAAAAAAAAAGTATTAGTCAGCCCATTGGCAACGTTTCGTCCCTCCCACTGAAAAGTGATGAGACTAGGCGCGTTATTGTTCTCATAGGTATACCTCGAGACTATGATAGACAAAAATGACAAGAAAAATCCCGAAAAAGTTCACATTGTCGAATTTTAAAAGAAATTTATAATGTGCAAATTTAAAAGGTGGAGCCAGGTCAGTTAATTGGGGTCATAACAAAATCTCTCTCCTCAATACTTTGTGTATAAAATACCCTTTGTGGGCAATGTGGGGCAGAGGATCACACGTTTTCTGGTAAAGTCTACACACAATGTTTATCAACACACTAATCATTTCTGGGGGGACGGGTATTTGTATGGCCCATGCCTCCATGCAAGAAATCTCCCGTATATCATAATGTTTTGGGGCTGTCGCTGTCCACCCGATTTGTTCAACTCCCTCCAAAATTTTCCTGGGGTTGAGATCTGGAGACTGGCCTATGCCAACTCAGGACCTTGAAGCTTCTTACGCCCCACTCCTCTCGTTGCCCAGCGGTGTGGTTTGGATCATTGTCATGCTGGAAGCCCAGCCCCGTTTCATCTTCAAGCCCTTGCTGATATCAGTAGGGTTTTCACCGGCAATCTGCACGTGCCCTGGCCCCATTCATTCTTTCGTTGAACACTATGCAGTCGTCCTGGTCCTTTGTGGTCAAAAAACAGCCCAAACATGATGGTTCCAACCCCATGCTTCAACCATTAGGTTGGGGTGGTGTTTCTTTGGATGCAACTCAGCATTCTTTCTCCTCCAACACGACAAGTTGAGTTTTTACCCAAAAGTTATATTTTGGTTTCATCTGAACATACGACATTCTCCCAATCCTCTTCTGGATAATCCAAATGATCTCTAGCAAACTTCAGACGGGCCTGAACATGTACTGGCTTAAGCAGGGGGACACGCCTGGCACTGCAGGATTTGAGTCCCTGGCGTTGCAGTGTGTTACTGATGGTAGCCTTTTTTACTTTGGTCCCAGCTCTCTGCAGGTCGTTCACTAGGTCCCCCCGTGTGTTTCTGGGATTTTTGCTCACAGTTCTTGGGATCATTTTGACCCCACGGGGTGAGATCTTGCGTGGAGCCCCAGATCGAGGGAGATTATCATTGGTCTTGTATGTCTTCCATTTTCTAATATTTGCTCCCACAGTTGATTTCTTCACACCTAGCTGCTTACCTATTGCAGATTCAGTTTTCCCAGCCTGGTGCAGGTCTACAATTGTGTTTCTGGTGTCCTTTGACAGCTCTTTGGTCTTGGCCATGTTGGAGTTTGGAGTGTGACTGTTTGAGGTTTTGGACAGATGTCTTTTATACTGATAAAGAGTTCAAACAGATGCCATTAATACAAGATCGGTGGAGGACAGAGGCCTCTTAAGAAGAAGTTACGGGTCTGTGAGAGCCAGAAATCTTGCTTGTTTGTATGTGACCAAATACTTATTTTACCAAGGATTTTACCAATTAATTCTTTAAAAATCCTAAAATTTGATTTTCTGGATTTTTTTTTTCTCATAGTTGAGGTATACCTATGATAAAATTACAGGCCTCTCTCATCTTTTAAAGTGGGAGAACTTGCACAATTGCTGGCTGACTAAATACTTTTTTTATTTTTCACCACACTGTATCATCATAATTTTGGTGCATTGCGCTTGTCTCTACTCTAAGAGGAAAAACGAGTTCCTCAGGCCCTGCCACTGAGAACAGCCTCACACATGAGGCTGCTACCCGGCACCTTTATTTTTGGGATGTACTCGCGGTATTAGCGTGCCTGTTTCTTTCAACAGGATGCTTGTGAATAGAGTTCATCATACCAAGAAGATTATTCCAAGTCTGAGGGGCCGATGTATAGTTGCTTTTTTTGCAAATTTCAAGTGGGTTTTTGTGTGTCTTCACTGAGAAGATTGAGTCTGGCCACTCCGACATTAAGCCCAGATTGGTGGAGTGTTGCAGTGGTGTTTGTCCTTCTGTAGTTTTCTCCCATCTCCACATATGATCTGGTTCACCACTACTACCAAGCCTTCGCCATCCGTTGTGCCAGTTTGGGCGGAGCCTGCTCTAGAAGAGTGCTGCTGTTCCAACATCTCCGCATAAATAAGGTTAAACAGAGACTACATGCTTCGGTGGAACCGGGGTGTGGAATTGCAGATCAGACATTTTTTCGACCATACATCATTCCCCAGATAGTGTGCTTGACCGCAACCGTTTTCTGTAGCTCTACAGCAGTTCATTTTGACCTCCAGGGCTGTGGTGTTTTGGCTCTTAGGTATTCCTTATCAGCTGTTAGAACCATTTTATTATGTGTGCCATTGGTTTCCAAATCATACCCATGAAACCAACTCCATGAATTTGCCACAGGTTAACTTCACTCTAAGTGTAGTAACATCTACAAGCAATACAAATGCTCCTGAGCCAAATTTCAACTGTCCCAGACAAAGGCATAATAAAAAATGGTTTTTTACTCAATTGCAAGCTGTTAAAAAACCTGTTTTTTTCGCTCTAACCATTATGGGCATGGATTATAGCTTGTGTGGAAAAAAAAGTAAATTTAAAAGCAGTTTGCATAAGCAGCACATAAACACATGTATATCTCTGTTACGCAATGCACTGTAGTACCTTTTAACCAGTTACAGCCCCGTGAACAGTTTGTTTTGTTCCTTTTTTCTGAACGTTGTAGTTTAAACGGGCATCCGGGGGGTGGGGGGGGGGCGAAGATAGCTGTCGCGTGCCGACGCTGATGGCTGCCTCCGTGGCGTGCACCACAGTTGTTTTTATGTTTTTGTTAGTTAGTCCTGTCTTTAGTTATATCCCTGCAAACAGTTTCACCAGAGACGAATTGCTGGAAATTCGGAAGTACACACCACCCGAAATTTCGCCGGTTTTCGACTATTCTGATGTTTTACTGGACATTGTAGTCGGGGGAGCTGTGGAGCTGATCAAACGCTTCAGGACGCGCAAACGGGGGAAGCGAGCCGGCGCGCTCGAGAAGCTCAGGCAGCGCGGATTCAGAAAACCGTTGCCTAGCATCCATCTGGCGAACCACCGCTCTCTACCCAACAAATGGATGAGCTCAACTTCTGCTTCCAGACCGGACAACATAAGGATTTTTTCCACTCCTGCTGCTCTTGTTGTTTCACGGGAAACCTGGCTGAAAGAACGCCAGTCCAACTGCGTGTTGAGTCTGCCGGGTTTTCAGCTGTTTAGAGCAGATCGCGATGCAGAATCAACAGGGAAATCACGCAGCGACGGGACATGCTTTTACATCAATGAGAAGTGGTGTACAGATGTAACTGTGTTAAAAAAGATCTGCTGTTCAGATCTAGAAGTGCTCTTAATTAACTGCAAGCCGTTCTATTCGCCGCGGGAGTTTTGTTCGTTCATTCTCTTCAGTGTGTACATTCCTCCGCAAGCACATGTGAGCTCAGCTTTACAGAAACTCGCTTATCTGATCACAGAGACAGAACAACAACTCCCGGACTCTGTTTTAATCATTCTCGTGTACTTTAATAAAGCAAATCTCTCCCGTTGAACTGCCAAAATACAGACAGCACAGCACATGTCCCACCAGAGACAGTAATAAATTGATCATTGTTACACCACAATAAAGAATGCATAACACTCTCTCCCACGAGCAGCTTTGGGGCTCTCTAATCACTGCCTGGTTCATCTTATACTGACCAACAGGCAGAAACTGAAATTAGCTAAACCTGTATTAAGGACTGTAAAAAGATGGACTAATGAAGCATAGCAGGATTTACGAGCTTGTTTTGACCTCACTGATTGGAGCGTCTTTGAATCTGCTGCCACCGATTTGGATGAGCTCACAGAGACTGTAACTTCTTATTTCAGTTTCTGTGAAGACATGTGCATTTCTACCAGGACTCACTTAACTTACAACAAAGACAAACCATGGTTCACTGCAAAACTCAGACAGCTCCGTAAGGCCAAAGAAGATGCTCACAGGAAGGGATACTGACCATGTTCCTGTGCATAAAACAGCCATACACACTGGAAAATGAGATCAGAGTGGCAAAGAGGAATTATTCTGAAAAATAAGGATTCAATTCTCTTCCAGTTACTCAGCATCAGTGTGGAAAAGTCTGTAAGAAATCACCAATTACAAGACACCATCCCCCAGCACTGTGGAGAATCAACAACTGGCAGACGATCTGAATGAGTTCTACTGCAGGTTTGAAAAAACACCCCACACACCTCTCCACACAACCATTCACACCTCCAGCAACCCCCCTCTCCCCCACACCTGCAATTCAGATCAGCGAAGACGAGGTGCGCCAGGTCTTCCGGAAGCATAAAGAAAAGCACCAGGCCCAGATTGTGTTACACCAATCTGTCTGAAATCTTGTGCTGTCCAGCTGGCCCCCATCTTCACACAGATCTTCAACAGATCACTGGAGCTGTGCGAAGTCCCTTCATGCTTCAAACGCTCCACCATCATCTCCCCTTCCCAAATAAACCCAAAATTACTGGACTTAATGACTACAGGCCTGTGGCTCTAACGTCTGTGGTCATGAAGTCTTTTGAAAAACTGGTGCTGGCCCACCTGAAGGACATCACTGGACCCTTGCTGGATCCTCTTCAGTTTGCCTACAGAGCAAACAGGTCTGTGGACGATGCAGTAAACATGGGACTGCATTATGTTCTGCAACATCTAGACAGACCAGGGACTTATGTGAGGATCCTGTTCGTGGACTTCAGCTCGGCCTTTAACATCATCATCCCAAACCTCCTCCTGCCCAAACTAACTCAGCTCTCCGTGCCCACCTCTGTCTGTCAGTGGATCAACAGCTTCCTGACAGACAGGCAGCAGCTAGTGAGGCTGGGAAAATACACATCCAGCACCCGTACGATCAGCACTGGAGCTCCTCAGGGCTGCGTCCTCTCCCCACTGCTCTTCTCCCTGTACACCAACGACTGCACCTCTAAAGACCCCTCTGTCAAGCTCCTGAAGTTTGCAGACGACACCACACTCATCGGCCTCATTCAGGATGGTGACGAGTCTGCTTACAGATAGGAGGTTAAAGAGCTGGTTGTCTGGTGCAGTCTCAACAACCTGGTGTTCAACACGCTAAAAACTGTGGAGATGTCCGTGGACTTCAGGAGAAACCCCCCTGCACTCCCCCCACTCACCATCATGGACAGCACTGTGACTGCAGTGGAGTCATTCAGGTTCCTGGGCACCACAATCTCTCAGGACCTGAAGTGGGACACTCACATTAACTCCATTGTTAAAAAGGCCCAGCAGAGGTTGTACTTCCTTCGCCAGCTGAGGAAGTTCAACCTGTCACAGGAGCTGCTGAAACAGTTCTACTCATTACTACGCACTCCGCCATCATTGAATCGGTCCTCTGCACTTCTATAACTGTCTGGTTTAGCTCAGCTACCAAATCTGACCTCAGGAGACTACAGAGGGTAGTTTGGACTGCTGAGCGAATCATTGGTACAGCCCTCCTTTCTCTCCAAGAACTGTACTCGTCCAGGATGAGCAAAAGGGCTGGCAGAATCACTATGGACCCCTCACATCCAGCACACTCCCTCTTTGAACTGTTGACATCTGGTCGACGCTACAGAGCTCTGAGCACCAGAACGGCCAGACACAGGAACAGTTTCTTCCCTCAGGCCATCCATCTCATGAACACTTGACAATAACTGTGGAACACACACTATTTATTAACTCATACACTTATTTATCTAACACACATACCGTAATACATTTAAGGAAATTTGCACATAATATAAACCTGTACATACAACGTTAGTGTATAGACCGTACATCAATTGTCGAGTTGTATATTTTTTGTATTCCTTATTGTACTTTTCTTGGAAGCAAAAACAAGGTTTATTACCATGTGATTTTTTTGTTCTGGTCGTGTCATTCTGGTACACGGTGGGAAGCTTCTGTCGACGAACAAAATTCCCTCGCAGGTGTAACATACCGGGCCATACAGCTAATTTTTGATTCTGATATCTGATTTAAATGGAATTTACCAATCAGATACTTTATTTATGCCATAAGTAAACGAGATATTATTGTTAAAATATTTGTAAATGTATTGATTGTGAAGCATAGCCATCAAGACTGTACGGGACTCAGGTTTACGTTTGGCAGGCACATTTTTCCAAGCACCTTACCACGCTTCAAAGTTTTACAACTGTATCAGTTCATCCGTCCTGAGAATCCGAAACAATGACCTTGGTCACGTTGCTAACACATTCTCTTCTGTTTGGGCGACAGGAAAAGTCATCAGAAATATTGTAAGAAAACCGTATAAGAATTTATTCACTATAAACAACAATATACCACAAGTTATATCTTATAATAAACACAATACAAGTTTGAAACCCCTTTTAAAGTAAAGATTACAATTAAAAATCCAAGTTTTACATAACATTTACGATTGTTCAAAAAACTTCTATCATTTATTATTCACTGTAATCATGCACAGAACATTCTCCGGGATGATTTGTAAGTTTATTACTGTAAGTTTGCCGAAAGGTTGCATCGGTGGGCAGGGGGGGTTGAGCAGGGGCCAGTTTGTTTTACAGTTTTTGTCTTTTCGGATCCTTTACTTGCGGACAGATCAGGGCGTTGCTTACTGCTAATTAATTCAGCTCCCTCTGGACAATTCTATTCAGAATTAGCGTCATGTCCCAGTTATGATTTAATTACCTTCTGTGTGTGTGTGTGTTTTTGGTGTGTGTGTGTGTTGTGTGTGTGTGTGTGTGTGTGGTGGTGTGGTGTGTGTGTGTGTGTGTTCTGTGTGTTTTGAGTCAGTCAATAGGCTTTTCAGAAAGCAGATGAATGTGTGATTATAGGCTTTTGGGAGATGTCTCATTCGGTTGTGTTTGAGACTTAATTTCTCAGTTTTCTTCATGCTGAGTGCGTGTGGTCTGAGCCAGCAGCCCAGATTTCACATTCACTCATCGTTGAATGCTCCCGATTGGGCCCTCGTTCCTGGTCAAACAGGCATGGGATTCAAAACAGCATTGATTACCCACAGTGTGTTCCTGTAGCTCAACTGGTAAAAACATCAAGGTCATGGATTTGATTCACATATATTAAAATGTGTATGTTGTCTGTCCTATAAGGACTGAAACATTTGCTATGCAAGGCTGATTTTGTGCCTTGTTGTTGAGTCAATCTGCAAGTCAAAATGCAATATAAGTATTAGCTGCATTCTCCTCATTGCATAAGAAGTGATTTGACATAACACTTCCTTTATGACCAGTTTTCTCTTCCAAGTTAACTACCATCATGGCGGAGCAACAGTTTGAGAGAATCTTGCTTATGAAGTTAAAGTTAATATGCTCTAACCCTAAACTCTAACTTTAACAGTAATCAACCTGGACAGTTATTTTCTGCTTTTGGAATGAAAACTGAATTAAAAAGAGTACAGGTTTGGAACCACATGAGGTTAAGTAAATAATGACAGAGCTACTCCTTTAATATGTGGGAGATGTCAAATATGATTGATTTAAAGTTACCAAACTGTAGCCGATCAATACAAATGAAAAAGGAGTACAGAATGGGCATTCTAGAGGTAAAGTCACAAGCCAAATAGCTCAGCTTTCAGTAAATGTCATTTTCATATTTCAGAGCTAGGGAACCTCTGTGAAGTGTGAAAAATTGCATCTGCAATTACACTCTATGGTGATCATTGCCACGTGCTTTCAGGTGTCAAAAAATTCATTTCTCAGAACCTCAAGTACTGCCCTTTAGACTTCATGCTCAGCATAAGGTCTGTGACCTGATCAAGGACTAAATGGTCCTTTGATGAAAGCTTCCTTTCATTAAAGAGAACTGACAGCTTATTTTAGGTTTTAGGAACATTTAAAAGAAAGCAAAGGGATTATTTATTTATTTTTTATTTTTTAACAAATAGAAACATGTCTTACTCATCAGAGCTATCAGAATAAAAAAAAAAATAGGATAAGGAATGCATTTACATTTATGTTCAAAAGTCACTTATCAAATATTTTCAAAGGTGCCTTAGAATCGGTCTATAGTATATTGCTGTTAATTTGTATTATTTTTGTAAACATTACAACAGGCAAAAATGCAATACTCAAAGAGTTTGTTTCTCAATATTTTCAATAAATAAATATTTAATTTGGAATAAATATTGTACAGTACAGTAACATTTTAGTTAATTAACCTATAGCAGACACTAGCAGTTACATTATTTAATATTCAATATTCAACCAACTACTGAACACTTCGGTTATTTTAGTATAAGTGTTATTTATAGACTATATATATTTAATTTATGTATACATCTTTATTATTCTAAAATATTATAACATTTTAAAATATTCTGAATTTCGTAAGTTTCTTTTTTTAGTCATTCATGTGTGCTTTTTAATTTTTTTACTTTAAATTTTTTTTGTTTGTTTAGGCGCTTGTTTTTTTTTCAGTAATTTTACTATTTCAAGACATTCGACATGTTTTAGTTTAAAACTTTCATCTAATATTTCTCTCTTTTTTTAATGTCAGCTTTATTTCAGTTATTCAGTCAATAGTGTTTTGTTAAAGATAATAGCACAATTTAAATAACTGTTGATTTTATGTCAAACTTTCATACTACAGAATAAGAGGCTATTAGAGTAATTTGCTTCTCTATTGAAGCATAACCTGGTGTGAAAATCACAGAAAGTTTTTGATCCGAAGACGAGTTGATCAATAACACAAGCAGCTGACACTGAAAACAGCCCTCCATATGCATGTGTTTATAGGACACTGTGAGTGTTTGATCTAAATGCAAATCCACTCTCCTGTCGAGTCAAGATCTTCTTCATGCACCTCTCAGTGACCAGCAGCAGCCTGTCTCTACTAATCTTTCTTAATCATTTAACTAACAAACTCCACTCTATGGAAGAGACACAGTGAATGATAAGAGACACAGAGAGAGATAAAGAATGAGAGAACTGGAACACTGCCTAATCATTGTCTCGTTTTCCAGTAAACTCACCATAATAACAGCATCTTGAATGACTTGAATCTTAAATTTACTTGATAAGCCAAATGGCTTGTGTCTTTAACATAACTGTATTTTGTTCAATTTGCTTTGCTATGTAAACTCCAACACCACATGTAGAGACATGTAATATCTGTAATACTGTTTAAGAATGTTAACTGGCCAACTTTAGGACCTGAATTATTTGAAAATTACTGATCTGGTTGATCTATACTTCACCAGTCAGTCCGGCACCAGCAGAGCTGCTGTTTGTTGGATTCAGTAAGGAAACAATACCACTCTTTTCACTTCATCTGTCCACATACACCAGGAGTTAATGACTTTTACCGATCAGAATCAAACGAGAGCCAGTTGCAAAATGCTGCTGCCTGCAGAAGTGGGAAGAAGACCGCAAAGATAATTTGGCCAAGCACTTTCATACTTTTGATGTTTTAATCTCTCATGCAGAAAGTTATTTTGCAGATAATCATGCAAACTCAATTTGTTGGCCGGATGCATGATTACAACAAAAAAAATAAAAATATATCAAACTCTGAAAATTGGAAGTATTGGGCTAAATTGACTTTAGGGTCTTTTGATTGGTGTGGCCAGTGGGTCAGTCCGTGGTTTACCAAAAAGAGAACGTAGAGAATTTAAATTAAAGTTGAATACAACAACAATGGCTCCTGCAGAGAAGCTATTGCCATTCAGCTATTCATCAGGCCAAGAAATTGCCATTGAGATGAAAGGATAGCTTTCTCCACTGGGCCTTATCATAGACTTCATTCATGAACAGAATTCTGGAGCTTTGAGAAATTTACCATTTAACTATTATTTATTACATATCTGACCTCTGCAGAACCTAAAAATTCAAGAACCAGGCAAAAATGCATTCCTTTGAAAGGAGAAATAGGAATTTATTCACAAGTTTTTATGAAATCAAGAGTATTGCTTGGCTCAGATTGTTCCCTTTCTGACTGACTCACTCCTCTGTTTCTCTGTGGTCTGTTCTCTCATACCACTTAGTTCTATTTTATTCGAGCTGAGGGGAGAGAAACACAACATTTCCTATCATAATACATTCTCTCATCTGAATGTTTTCAATGCAAGGCATCTTGAAAATGCCACACAGGTAACATTTTATATCGCCCGCATACTGCATTATCGAGATAGCAGTGGAAAGCGTGTACTCACAAAATTTTAACTGGCCGTTTCTACTATGAGCACTTCTACTATGAGCACTTCTAAAAATCTACAACCAGCTTATTAAGCTGTCCACTAACATTATCCAATATATTGCAGGCAAATTCTGTCATGTTATCAACAGTGTCCTCACTATTGTTGCCATCTTAAATGTATTTTGTTTGATTGCATTCTGCGGTGGAAATTGCATTTCTTTAATCAGTATGAATTATTTTTAGTTAGCATTTAAATATCTAGTTCAGTGATGAAACTCTAGATGGCGCAGACTGATAGGTCATTCACATGCATTCTGTTAACAATCACATAATTTGCTACATGGCATAGTCGGGAGGAATGTTATAATACCACTGCAGCAATATAGGAGCTCCTTTGAAACCCTCCACCTCCCCCAGCTCCACCTGTCTAAATCTGCTACAGGATGTTCTGTATGCAGAATGCATAGCAGGTCTAGTCTGCCAAAACCAAATACAGTAACATTGTCATAACCATTAACAAGAGTTGACTAATTTTCGGTTTGACTGGAAATTATGCACAATGAAAATATTATGTTCATAAATGATATTTACCATGATTTTTCTTTGTTTTCTTCACATTTTCAAGCACTTCACTGACACTCATACGTTTTTTTGGTAAATACACTATAACTTTTTTATTAGGAAGATTATTAATTGTGACAGATTGATAAAATTGTGGTTTATTTATTTGTTTTACAGTTTTGATTCATGTCAGTATTTTCACATTTTAAGATTGAAGGTTTGGATCTAGTACAGTGATCTTCAAATCTGGCTCGCGAGATCCTCCTGCAGAGTTTAGCTCTACCCTAATCAAACACACCTGAGTTTGCTAATCAATGTCTTCAGGATCCTTAGAAAATCACAGGTAGGTTTGTTTGATTATAGGGTTGGAGCTAAACTGTGCAGGAAAGTGGATCTCGCGAGCCAGATTTGAGGATCACTGATCTAGTAGAACAATTAATAAAATCTACACACAAAAGGCAGTAATACACCTATTAATGTGTAAAGTTTTCATGTGAACAAAACAGAAAAAGTTGTGTTTTATAAATCAGCCTCTGAGCCATTGACAAAAAGAGTTGTCCACTTTCAGAGAAAAGGGCTTCTGATCAGACAAGCAGTCGTTAAGATTTGTGGGAGGATGTCGGTTTCTCGGCTCTAAGATAATTGTATTGCCTGGACTCAAATTATTGCAAATATCTCCCCTGTGGGGAACACAAGAGCTTCATTCAAATGGCTCCCTGCCATTAATTTCCTGGGACTCATATAACTGGAAAAGCATGACGAAAAACCATCAGCTTTATTTTCATATTCCCCACTTCTGCTTCGCTTGAATTGAAACTCTCTTTGTAAGGGTACAGGGGTGAGGCGTCATACTGTTTACAGACATTGTAATGGGCCTAGTGAGTGTAGAAACGTGGAACTAAATCACAAAATAAGAATATCTTGGTTTTTTTTTGTTTTCTTTTTAAAGGATCAGCCATAGTGTGACAGCCATAATCATCAAAAGGATTGAATTGGGCTTGAGTTCGTTTAATGAGGCATAACATCCCATTAGGCTCATTGCCAAAATGAATAATAACCACCTATAGAAAACAACTATGAAGAGCATTCCCCAAAAAAAAAAAAAGATATATATATATTTAAAATTTCATTGCTTATTTGCTTTTTTTGTAATACATTTTCATGAAAAAAATAGCTAGCCTTCTTTTAATGCACTGCCTGAGTATGTTGTCCCTTTGTAAAGAGCGGCTGATATTAATATTTGAAATGGTATTTTGCTGAAATTGTTTGGGTTGGATGCAAGCTGCAATTTGTGTGGTTTCCAGATTATTATTTTTTTTCTAGTGGTAATGGAGGTGTCAGCACATGGTGTTAGTATGCATTGGGCACACTTAATTTGTCCCTCATCCTGCTGAGGAGCGAAAGACTGCACTGGCACTCGTACATGATTGACAGGCGGCTCTACACACTGAAGCACACACTTGTTTGGTTCCCTCTGTGATAGGTGCTGGACTAAAGTACTTCTGCAGCATTTTACTGATTGCAACATTCTTCTAATCAGACGTCTCTCAGTACACAATCATCACTCAAATATTTGCTGGCTATCAGAAATCCTGACACACACACACAGGGTGCACACATACATTTTCATACAGTGGAAAGCAGAGCAGGATGGATTCAGCTTTTCAGATGAAATTGAACAGATGACAGGAATGACCTTAACTCCACTGTCAGAATGTAGCCTATTTTTATACTCTCAGGCCAGACTCTGAGATAATCATCAAATATAAACTATGAGGCTGCCGTTTTACTCATTTGAGACTGCAAAATGATCAGTGAAACTGCAGATTGTTGGAAAAATGTTTCTGAAGTAAACAATTAAAAATACATTTATTTGATATTGGTAGTCTATTCCAGGCCTATTATTCCAGACATATGTTTGCATAAAATATACATTTATAGAAATGTTCTGTAGGTTATGACTGCTGTGAATGCCTACTTTACATCATAGTGTATTTATATTCATATGTATCTATATTATATTAAATAAATGCTTGATGTTAGACTAAAATGTCTCAGAAAAAAATGCCACCTGAAAGTGGCAAAAATGCCCCAAAATGATAAATGTTTCTGCTTCTAATTAACATTAAAATTATTAAGAACATATAACAGTAAACATTCTATTCCATGGCTACTTAGACATATTATTGCATAAAATATGCATTTATGTTGATATAAATGTATCAGTCATGGTATATGATAAAAGCTGAAATGTGTTTTCATAAAAAAAAAGAATCTAAGCCAATCTCTTTTCTTTCAATTGAGAAATTACCTTTTTTGTAGATAAAGACTGTTTTGATCACCCACTTTTGTGGCATGTGCACCCTCTAGTGGTAATAAATGAAATGACAAACACTGAGAGAACAGAGCTAAGATAGAAATTGTCACATAGGAAGTCAGTATAGTATGAATAGAGATCTTCATGCATTCAGGACTAGATAAATATTTGGACTGATTTCTAGATCACATATGATAATATATATAGTGCCATAACAACCACAAACAAATGAGGATATGGTCCTCTCCTATTTACTTGGTTCGTCCTTGAACTATTACTTTTTGAGGTTTTGTTTACCTTCAAATGAACAAAATATACCAGGCTGAATTTAATTGCACATTTATGTTTATAAAACATGTCCATGTTTTATACCATGTTCAGAACAAAAAAGGGAAAATAAATGTTAGCAACAATCGGTGTTACTCAGGTTATCAATTTTGTTTAGGATCTACCGGTTTATTTAGTTTTACCTGCTGAATAGCATTCTTAAACCACTGAGGTTTCATCTAATTGGGAGAAAGTGAAAGTAAAATTGTTCTGCCGCACACACTAGAGACCTCAACCAAACTAGGACACATTTTGAATTTTTTTGGAAAAAAAAAAAGTACTGAGAATTGGTTTAACAGGCTTCATTTTCAGAAGAAGATCTGCACTGCCCTGTGTGTTTTGAGCTCTTCACCAACCCTGTGGTTCTGGAATGCAGCCATAGTTTCTGCAAGACATGTATTGAGAACTGCTTGAATGGTCAGTTCAAAAGAATATGCCCTGTTTGTAGGACGCCATGTCTCAGTGAAAGGCCTCCAGCCAGTTTGGTTCTGAGGAACATAGTGGAGAGTTTTCGAGTCACGCAACAGTCCAGTTTAGAAAGGACAGAACAATCCAGGGAAGAGAGTCAAGAAAGGGAATCAACACAGTCCAGAGTCCAGAGCACTGTAGTGTGCATAGAAAGATATTATTCTTCTGCGATGATGACCAGGAGGCTTTGTCTATGGTTTGTCAGCGATCTAAGAGGCACAAGGGCCATCAAATTATTCCACTGGAGGTAGCTGCCTAAGAACTTAAGGTCTTGTAAAACATTCAGTTTCAAGCATATAGATGTAAATCAAGCTGTAACTAACAGTACTGTAGTAAAAAGTATATTTGTGTATTTTGCTTCCTCAAAACGGTCCTTAGCTTCATTGAAGGGTCAAATAATGAGGAATCTTTTTTTTTGGTAATACTTTAAAATAATGTCCTATTAGTTAAAGCTGCAGTATGTAACTTTTGCCTCTTTATCGCCATCTCTGTTTGAAACATAAAACGTCTCCGGTTACCTAACATAACCTCGGTTCCCTGAGAGGAGGGAACGAGACACTTAGGGGTTATCCCCTCCTTCCTCAAATCTACTGAAGCCTTATGAAATCTCGCGGGAGAGAATTTGCCCACCAATGGCGTTCAAGTGCACGAAATTGAGGTGGGTTCCCCCGCACTTATCAGAATCTTTGGACTGAAGCAGAGTGCAGCTGACAAAGACTCTGAGCTATGTAGCACGGCAGTGCACGCAGTGTCTCGTTCCCTCGTCTCAGGGAACCGAGGTTACGTCAGGTAACTGGAGACGTTCCCTCTCGACACTGTGCCATCGACGATGTCGATTTGGGGATCTCATAAAATCCCACCTTGTTGATAGAGAAGGTCCAGATCAGCTGCAAGCAAAGCCGCAGACCTCAGCTAAAAGTACTTCACACAACGGAAGACCTCATAAGCTCAGAAGCATAGTAGCTATAAGAGTAAGTTGCACAAGCATTAGACTACAGCAAACACAGAGTAAAGGACAGCAGTCCCGCCTGCATCCTGGATTAACCATACACTCACTTCCAGCATTCATGTTGGCGCTTGTCTCCAGAATGCGTTAGCAGCTATTCAGCACCGCAAACACATGGATAGTTGACGGCACTATCCCTTAGCAATGTTTACCCTGGGATTTGTGACATCTACAGTGTGAGCACCACACCTTCACAGTGTGCTGGTGGCCAAATAATGCATGCGGCAACAACACAGACACTATTGCATAATGTTGCAACTGGTGGTAAGCCTGACCTTGCTGGGCTGTTAAGGGTGGCGGTCGTGCCAACACCTAGTACTGATGTCCGCTGCAGCGGGGATGCAGCAGAATTGGCAAGGGCTGCAACAATTTAAGACAAATGCTGAACATTGATTTCAGCTAGCTTGATTCCTAGTCCTTGACAACCTAGTTGAACACCACTTTTCAGGGGCATCAACAACTGCCGTAATAGTCCACATGACCTATTTGACACCATCCACAATCTCAGTTCAAGTTGTAGACATAATAC
The DNA here is from genome assembly GCA_018155175.1 of Sinocyclocheilus anophthalmus. Taxonomy (NCBI): domain Eukaryota; kingdom Metazoa; phylum Chordata; class Actinopteri; order Cypriniformes; family Cyprinidae; genus Sinocyclocheilus; species Sinocyclocheilus anophthalmus. The sequence continues at coordinate 185,907 of JADLZN010007373.1, forward strand.
TCTTGCAAAAGCAAACTCGCGATGGGAGTGTGGAAACATTCAAGTCACAGAACTGACCAGAGTTGATCCTGTAGAAGGGCAAGAGGTGATCAGCCACCTTATGCCATTCGAAATTCTTATTGACAGGACATTCTGCCGGGCAACTATAAATATAATGGGGTCGTGCCATTATAGTGGTATAATTAAAACAAGAAGGTCATGCAGTTTCTTGCATACAGAATACAGCATACAGTACTCTTGCAAAAAGTCAAGGTGACTAACAGGGGCTATCTGACCATAAAGTAGAAATATTCAGGCCCACTGATATAATCCAGTCCCCTGGCCAAACCTGTGCAAGGGTCTGTCTCAATGAGCTCACTTGAATGCACGTTTCAATAGATATATTATGACTGCACAGCGGAACAATCTGGACACAAAGACCATTACAGTTCCTGTCACCCACAACGAGCGGGGGACATGAGAACAGACATAAGAAAGCTGACAGTCTCGCTATCGTTGCCTTATGAGTTAGAGCAGAGCAAAGCACTCTGCCAAAGCCACAGCCATCAGCCTGAGTGTTTCCCGAGAACTCTTAGAGGCAGAAACTTCTCGGCTTGAAATGAACGGAAGTATAAGTTGCAAACTGTGAGCGCCCCTGTGAAATGTGAGCTTACATCACAACAAAGTCCAGTTGCACTCTCTGGGTGGTTGAGAAGCAGAAGTCTGGGATGGTTTACACTCACTGAATGGACTATGATCCGTCAATCATCCAGATTCATTCAGCGCGTGAGCTCCACTCATTTAGAGGGGAGAGAGCCGCATTCAAACAACACTGGACTAATGAAATGCAGAGCGTGGTAATAATAAGCAACAAGCGTATTGGTGCATACAACATTAATCAAGCTCTTACGAGTGACATATATTCACAGCGTCCAGCATAAATCTGCAGGAAGAACCAAGTTCATAAGCACAAAAACAGGGCAGATAGCTACAGCTGTAGCACCTGAATACTACTGAAATAATAGAACACAGAAAGCTTGTCATTAATGCATCAGTTTTGCATATGCAGTAGCTATTAGTGTGAGCAATGGCACTGCACATCGGCCTAAACGACCTAGTTGAAACACGTGCCAGAGAGGGGCGTGGCCACGAAACCTCTTAGTCATCCAATGGCTGCTCAGCCATCTTTCCCTGCACAGACAGAACATGCGGTGTGAAAAATGAATATTTTCAGGTTATAAAACCTAACATCCTTGTGGAGTGGAGATTAATCTCTATTGGGCAGTCAAATCTATTAAGCAACATCAGAAACAATCGTGATACTCTGAACCTAGAGGCAGGTATTCTCCAAATGCCCTGAAATAACAGTCCTCCGGCCAGCCTGCGAGAGGAACTGTTTCAGCACGAGCAGTCCAGGGGAGCATTCTGATAATGCACTCTCTGGAGTCCCTGGAACCCTGGAAGAGCATGTCACACCGCCATACAATCCGACATGGATAGAATCACTTTATGCTATTATTTGGAACTTTATCTTACCAGAGAAAAGAGTTCCAATATAGAAGAACTTTCTATATTCTGTCTTACAGTTGTCACGCTGCACAACGGAACAGTCATTGCTCAAAGGCAACTAGTTTTTGATTACAAAAGACTCTGTTTCAGCCATGATTGTTCTCTTGATTCATTGCTAGCTCAGGCCCTATGCAAGGAGCTGAGGCGGGACTAAATAACAGTCACGTAGAGCGATTGTAGAAAGACATAGAGACATAGCGTAGAGAGAGACAGAGTGTACCATGAATAGTGTAAGTGACACTACATCCCAGCTTGTGTTTAACATAGAAAGGCGAAAAAGCGCACCACCAGCACAAGTAGCAGTAACGTACGCAACACACTTCCTCCCAAAAGCAGCAACACAGCCAGTGCTTATGTAGAAAGCAATGAACAGAGGCAGCGCCAGTGTGCAGAGTAGCTAATGTTCGCAGGAATATACACCCACATAAACAACAGCTGCGCCACCAGTGCTTATCAGGATGGCCATGTCGGCATGAATTATGGATAGTGTAAGCAATACTTCATATGTATTATGAGAAAACAGAGGCAAAGCCAGTGTTCAATACAGAAGGCAACAAAAGCAAGTGGCCGGAGCATTTTATATAGGACAGACTGCCGATTTGAGAGGGGGGGCTGCTTATATTGCACGAGCGAGTGAGTGGGTGGGTGGGTGAGAGGAATGTGAATGCTTAGTCAGCATGAGCTCATCACCGGAATCCATAAGGTCCACCACTGTTATTGAGGGCAGACAGACTCGCGCAGCACTGCTTCTGAGTGGGCATCACCCGCTTTCTCTTTTTGACTGCAGACTCTCCACAGTTTGAGGTTTCTTAGTTTTGACAACAGGTTCCTCAGATGTTAACGACGAATGCACTTTAGAACTTTACAGATTAAAAGCAGCCATTGAGATGACCCATTTAAATTCTAAGCGACTGTTGTAAGAGCATGCTACAAACGTTCCACACACATCCCATATTGTAGCTGGGTCTTCTTTCTGTTTACAGATGTGACATCTCCATGCAAAGATGAATGAAGTAATTTTCCTGCAAAATCGTACCCAACAACTAAAAGCCCAGCAGGCTTGTGGGAGGTTGAGACATTTAGCATCACGAAGATTACAGTGATCAGTTATTACATTGAAAGGCTCCCTCCAGCCAGTGTCACCACTCCTCTAGTGCAAGCTTGATAGGAGCTCCCATTTTCCGATGTCATAGTTTTGCTCTGCCGGGGATAGTTCTTGAAGTAGAAGGCACATGGATGGAGGATGGGAGGTTTCTGTTATGTTGGGACAGGACTGATCCTACCCCGACCGTGGAAGCATCTACTTCGACAATGAAAGGGAGCTGTGCAGAAGGCTTCCTTGAGCTGATGGAAGGCGTTGATGGCATTGGGCATCCAGGATGGAGACTTGGACTTATTCCTGAGGAGTGAGGTGAGAGGTGCACAGATTTGGCTGAAGTTGGAGATGAATCGGCAATAGAAATTGGCAAAATCTAGGAAACGTTGGAGTTCTATGGTGGTGGCTGAGGCCAAACTCTGACACCTTATACCTTTCTCTGGTCCATGTGAATGCCATGGTGGCGATGATGTAACCGAGGAATTGGATGGTCTCACGGTGGAACTCACACTTCCCCAGTTTTGTATGGTCTCACGGTGGAACTCACACTTCTCCAGTTTGAGGTACAGACGGTGCTCTCTCAACTTCTGAAGACCGGTTTCACGAGGTGGAACTATTCGACCAGGTTCCAGGAGTAAATGAGGATGTCGATGTGCATGAGGTCTAGCTTGGAGAAGATGCGAGCCCCACGTAGCTGTTCCAGGGAGGCAGGGACCAGAGGAAATGGATACCAGTACTTGACACTCTGGGAATTCAGGACCCAGCAATAAATGCAGGACCTCAAGCTTCCATCCTTCTTACCGATCTAAAAGAGACTGGATGCGGCTGGTGAAGTAGAAGGGCGGATAAATTATACCCGTCAGTAGCATGGCCCCAGGCAGCTGATCAATTGGCTGCCTGCTTGGTGAAGACATCCTGGAACACCCCGTAATCTGGTGGAATCTCTGGAGGTTCTGAGGTTTCTGAACTCTCAATTGTGACCTTCCTTGTCATGGATAATTATTGTTGATCTACGGGAGGTGCAGATGATTTCTGAACAGTTCAGACAGATATAGAGTTTTGGATGCAATCATCACTCCATTGTAGGATCTCACCAGTGTTCCACTTCACCTTATGGGTATGTTGAGTCAACCAAGGGTGTCCCAGGATGATGTCAGCAGTTGAACCCTGCAGCACTAGAAAGGAGATGCGCTCTTGATGTAGACAACCGATGTGGAGAGTGATGGTGGATGTGCAGTACTGGATTTTGCCTTTGCCCAGCGGTTTTCCCAGTATACTGTGAATGTTTAAAGGTTGTGAACATGTTTTCCTCTTGAGGTTGAGTTGTCGAAGAAGGTTCAGCAAGATGAAGTTCCTGGCGGATCCCGAGTCGAGCAGGGCTTGTACTTAAATAGATCTGTGAAAGAGTTAATGGAGCAATCATGGGTTGTAACTGAAGGGTACTAACCGCTGGGTGTGGTGGATGGACAGGACAGGCGCATATCAGATGCCCGGATAGACAGGACCCGTTATTCATTCTCTGTTGACGCTCCGAGGTTGAAGGTCTTGACGAATAGCTTGCACAAGCTCAGCGAATGGGTCCAGGTTCTGATCACCGCTTGACTCTGTGTTATGTTGCATTTTTGTTGGTCTGGTCTTCTGTCAGCAAACAGAAAGAGACAACAAATGTAAATGACAGTCTAAAAGCCTTTCCACACTGAGCACGAAAAAGCAAAACAAATATCAGACACGATGACGCTCTGAAATAAAACAATAGATTTCTATGGATGCTTCCACTTAGACCGTGAACATTCACGCACCGAAAATACTTTTTTTTTTTTTTGAACCAGTCCGATCAGTTGCAAGCAAAACATGGGCCATACAATAAGATTTGAGCTAGGGTCATGTGACCGGAGCAGCTGCTGTTGCACAAAAACAACTGTTTCGAAAACCAGTGTAAACAAACACAGAAGAATAGTATCCCGAATAAGAGAAGAGAGTGGAAGCTGAGTTCTTGTTATCGTTGGTATTTGAGAACAGATTTATTCTCACGTTCTTTATACAGAATAACATTTCTATTAATTGTCCACTGAATTATGTGATCTGTAGAGCACCGTACGTTTTCTTCCATGTGCGCGAGTGTTATGAGTCAGAGCGCATTCACTCTTTTTCTACAAATGAAATATGAAAGCAAATAGACATGATTATGACTATATATTTTTTGTATGTAGCTCATGGTATTTTTATAGCAATAAAGGATGTTTATGACAAATATTAGCAGTGTAGCATTATTAAACATACAAATAGTGCTTGTGTCTGCTTATTAATCAAAATCAACTATAGATCACAACTGGAAGTTATTACAAACACACTGTGGTGGTTTAAAGTGAGTAAAAGCATAGTACATAAGATTACATCCATTTTCAAGAGTAGCTTGATGCTAATTGTACTTCTAATTATATTTTAGGATGTAGCCTATCTTGTAAGCATTATAGATAGTTTGTTTCTGGTGTAGAACCAAACTTTATTTATCTTAGTTTAATGCTGTATATTGAGCAGCGGATGATGGTACATCCATTTACGAGATACATATCTGAGGAAAACTGCATTGTTGGTCGAATTAGAAGGCGGCAAATTTTTTTTTAGAATGAAAAATAAATTGTATTTACAGGCTTCAGGAGAGGAGCAAGTGATGATCACAGGTGAGATAATATAGTCGATAATCTTGAGCAAAGAATTAGCTGAACAGTCACTGAAGTTTCTTTTCAGGGTGAGGCAGAGTGGAACAGAGTGCTGGGAGGAAGACAGGTAGGTAGAGCGGGTAAGTAGCCAGGTGAGTTGATGCACACTAGTGAACAAGACCGTACACTGAGGTGGTAATAGGAAGATGGCGTTATACTGTGAGTGCTGACAGGTGAAGTGCATCAGAATTCTGGTGATTTTGAATGAGTGGGTGAAGCTGAAGAGCTGGTGTTGTCGGTGACTCCATGACAGTATGAATGAATACTGCAGCTTTAAAATTAATGTTTTAACTAACATTAGCAGTATTTATTATTTAGCAGTATATATTCATTTATAATTAAAACTGTTAATTGTTAGTTCATATTAGCTCATTTCCATTAATTAATATTAAAAGATACAACTTAATTGTTAGTTGTTGGTTATGTTACTTACCTTAGTTAACAAATGTTAACAAATGAAACTGTATTGTAAAGGGTTACCTTTTTTTTTTTTAGTAGTAGTTCATTGTAGTATGAAGAAGTTCATTGTAGTATGAAGACATATGCTGTAACTTTTTTGTAAAATTCAAAAGTGTCAAAAATGACTATTTATGGAAAAATAAAAGTGAAAAAATTGCAGACAAACGTTTAACAAAGCAGTGAATGAAAAATGAAAGGCAGGTCAAACAGAAAAAAATTGTTTTCCTACAGCCAATAAACAAACACAGGCAGGGCTGGAAACTAGGGGTTATAAACCAGGAAAGCAAACATCACACAGACTGACTTACTATAAATTGGCAGGCAGAAACACATAATCCAGCAGAAAAGCAATGTAATTCAAGACCAAACAAATGGGATAAGACTTAACAAACAGTATACAGCAGGACTGGTGCTGGGAATAGCTGGGAAACGCAATCTGGCAGACAACAGGAGAATGAGGAGGATGTAAATAGATAGAGAAATGAGACACAGGTGAAGTAAATGAGGTCAGGTGATCCGCAAAACTGAATAAATAAATAAATAAATCATAAAAACATGATATCTGTAAAAAAAATAATCATGAAAAAGAGAGGAAAAATAGCCTTTTTGATCCATTACAACTGACTACCTTGGGTTCCAAGGGATGTAGAATTGAGATGGGGGGTAGGATATGGCATTATTCTCACACCTGAAAAAGAGAAATCTTGATAACACCATATTGAGCAACTATAGACCAATATCAAATCTTCCTTTTATAGGAAAGATTATTGAAAAGGTAGTCTTTAATCAGCTGAACAAATACTTAAACTCAAATGGATACCTGGACAATTTCAATCTGGTTTCATACCGCATCACAGCACAGAGACAGTGCTCATTAAGATAATAAATTATATTCGCTTAAATTCAGAATCTGGCAAAATATCAGTGCTGGTACTACTAGATCGCAGTGCTGCGTTGATACTGCGATCAGAACATACCTATCGAGAGACTGGAAAACTTTGTCGGGCTTTCTGGCATGGTAATTAAATGGTTCAGGTCATACTTAGAAGGGAGAGGTTATTATGTGAGTATAGGAGAGCATAAGTCTAAGTGGACGTCCATGACATGCGGAGTCCCACAAGGCTCAATTCTTGCACCGCTCTTGTTTAGCCTGTATATGCTCCCACTAAGTCAAATAATGAGAAAGAACCAAATCGCCTATCAAAGCTATGCAGATGATACCCAGATTTAACTAGCCTTATCACCAAATATCTACAGCCCCATTGACTCCCTCTGCCAAATGCATTGATGAAATCAACAGTTGGATGTGCCAGAACTTTCTTCAGTTAAACAAAGAAAACACCGAAGTCATTGCATTTGGAAACAAAGATGAAGTTCTCAAGGCGAATGCATACCTTGACTCTAGGGTCAAACAACTAAAAATCAAGTCAGGAATCTTGGTGTGATTATGGAGACAGACCTTAGTTTCAAGTAGTCATGTCAAAGCAGTAACTAAAACAGCATACTATCATCTCAAAAACATCACAAGAATTAGATGTTTTGTTTCCAGTAAAGACTTGGAGAAACTTGTTCATGCCTTATCACCAGCAGGGTGGACTATTGTAATGGTCTCCTAACCCTTCCTAAGAAGACAATTAGACAGCTGCAGCTCATCCAGAAAGCTGCTACCAGGATTCTGACTAGAACCAGAAAAACTGAGCATATTACACCAGTCCTCAGGTCCTTACACTGGCTTCCAGTTCTATTTAGGATTGATTTTAAAGTAATTTTACTCGTTTATAAATCACTCAATGGCCTAGGACCTAACTATATAGCAGATATGCTCACTGAATAGAAACCTAACAGACCACTCAGATCATTAAGATCGAGTCAGTTAGAAATACCAAGGGTTCGCACAAAACAAGGGGAATGTGCTTTTAGCTATTATGCCACCCGCAGCTGGAACCAGCTTCCAGAAGAGATCAGATGTGCTAAACATAGTCACATTTAAATTGGGGGGGGGGGGGGGGGGGGTAGGACTCAAACTCATCTGTTTAGCTGGGCATTTATTGAATGAGCACTGTGCGATGTCCGAAATGATTGCACTATATTATATGTATAATAATTTTCTTAAATTCATTTTAAATCTCTTAAATCAATTTTTTTTTAAATATAATTTTCAAAGTTTTTAAATTCCCTGTTTTATTATTTTTTTTTCTTTTCTTTTATGTAAACCACTTTGAATTACCATTGTATATGAAACGTGCTATACAAATAAACTTGCCTGCCTTGCCTTAATTTCATAAGTTTCCAATTCGAAAAGGTGAGGCCTCATTAGGCCCTTAAGGAGGATCTAAGGACCTTCCAGACACAAAAATGAGAGTGTATTAGGACAAAAAGCATCATCAAGGTATGGACAAAAGCCATAGTGTAACTTAATCTATGTATCCCAGTAACATGAAAGGAGTGAAATTATTTCCTTATGGAATTAACTCTTCATGAAACCAATACTCAGGAACTCACACAAAACAGACGCCATGCAATAAAACAATAAAACTTATCTGGAGAAGAGAACTCAAAGAGGCAAACAAATCCTCTCCTCACTTTTACGCCCCCCCCCCCCCCCCCCCCCTCTCCCCTCCCCTCTCGGCATCTCTTCTTCCCAAAAGGTTCACTCAAAAGTTCATTAGACAATGCATATCCCCACTATCATGTATCTTGTGAACCTGTTGTTTTTCCCCTTCATGTTTGGTATCATTTGAATAGTGTCAGGGCGAGTGGTACAATGGTCTCAATCTTACAAAAGTTGACTAAAAGATAATACAGATCTTAAGAGTTAAGAAATATTTTGCTTACTGTAATGGGAGTGCCCTTTCCCAGGGTATTCCATGTAATTTACCTTCTGTTCCCATTGAGGTGTAAACTACCCAGGTCTGGGACCTGGGTTAATGCAAATTCCAATTGTTTGTACATGCTTCCATTTGTGGGATGTTTTATCTTGGTTTTGTATTTAAAGGATTGCAGCAAAAGGATCAGCGGGATTCTGTAGTCAGAAAAACCCCCATGCAGTGTGTGAGAGTCTCTGGAGCTCTGCACCAGAACTCTCACTGCTGTATGTTTCTCTGCTGTCAGGTACGATTCAAAAATGTAATTGTGTCAAACACATTGTGCCCATAGAGCACACTGTATAGTTGTTTGTGCTACTACATGTGCACATAGGCTAGTTGAGTTAATTCTTTAAAAACACATGATTACTTTGCTGTAAGTGTTCTTTGAAATATTTAAGTAAAAGGTTGTTGATGCTATGCATTTTAGACCATGTGTCTTGTGTTAAATTAGGATTACTGTTACATGTCACAATTGTATTATCCTTCCTAAATTTACTTCTAATTATTTAACTGGCATGATACAATTTTACCTGACCAATAATACATTGTTATATTTGATTTATTCGGATCTCTTCTGAAATAATTTTTAAATAATAATGATTTCTGTCTGCCACCTGGCTTAAGTTACAGCTCTCATGATTATAGAAAAAATACACTTTTTGATATTTGCTAGCAGGGTGCGGCACTTAAAGGTATTATAATCACCCTGTATCCTCTGAGTAAGTTACAGAACTGGTGAGTTTGTGTCCGTGAGTTCACAGTTGGCCAAGTGAATTTCTAAGCAACGTTAGGTCCTTAATGAATGAATAATTGAAAGTATGGGATTTCCAGAATACTCAAATATCTAAATGATTAAACAATCGATATTTGTGATCAGTTTTAATTAGAAACATTGCCTAAATTTAGTGGTCACTTAAAATTGGAGTCAGATTGAAAACGGAGCTAGACTAAAATTGAAACTAAATCCTGATACACTCAAAAGTAAAAGACCGAATACGCATTAAACCTTCGACCAGGCCGCTGGATTTCGCTGTTTAGGGCTGGTGGGTGGATTCTTACAAATGAGATACACTGACTGAAAAATGTTCCCCAGGAACAAACCAAACTTACTAGGAATTTGATCAAAAAGGATTTTGAGCAGCTGCATCACTTCCTGCGGCTAGAGGAAGCGGCACGGATCTCAATGCTGGAAGATGAAGCAGAGATGAAAAGTGAAATCATGCAGGAGAAATTGGAGGATCTCAGCAATAAAATAGTCAGCTTCTCAAACACCATCCGAAACAAAGAGAGAGATCTAGAAAGAGAAGATATCCAATTCCTCCAGGTAACCAGACAATAATGCATAAAACAAGCAGTGCTTCCTGTGGGACACTTACCTCTAAAATATATTTCGTAATTTATGCTATTTAAGTTTGCAATATTTATTGTAATTGTTGTTTCTTCCATTCCTTTTAGGCTTATAAAAGCTACGCTGACAGGTAATATGAGGGTGAATCTAGAAAAAATACAAAAAACAAGACCAAAGTAAAAACAAAACAGTACATTTATACACACACACACACACACCCACACACATATATTTATATATATATATATATATACTACACACACTTGCAAAAGGACTTGCAGGTACATCCGAAGAGTTACAGTCAGACTACCATATAACCAGAGCGCTTTGACCTCTGTGTTTGAGTTATGGGATAACGAAACTCTGGGCGCAGGCAGCAGTCATGCTGATTTTTCAGAGCACATAACATTTTACCAAAGTAATGAGTTGTACACAGAAAATTACAAATAAAACACAACTAACATTGTATCTAATTGTGCAAACACTCACACCTCGTTGATGCAGAAACTGTAATTTGTTTAAGACCATTTAAAGGGGGTTAATATGATTGCGATTTCAAATTTTCCTTCTTATTTAAGTGTTACAAGCTCTTGGTGCTAAAGAAGATCTGTAAAGTTGCAAAGACTAAAGTCTCAAATCCAAAGAGATATTTCTTTATAAAAGTTAAGAGTCAGCCAAACCTACCTAAAACAGCTCATTCTAACAAGCCCCCACATATCTACATCACTGTGGGAAGATTTGCATAACACCGCCCAAATGTTCACGCAAAGAAGAAGGCGTAACTTTTATCCTCGCTGTAGAATTGTTGCTGCCGCCATGTCATGAAGACACTGTGTGTTTTGTTCTGTGTGTTTAGTTGTGAAAGCTAGAAACGACTTGTTGGTCTTCCAAAAGAGGGACGAGATCCGCTTAGTCATGCCTAGAGCTGATCTGTGCTGGTTGCTGAGGAAATACTTCAACTTTGTGCTTTCGATCGCCGGATCGGCTTTCACCGTGGATAAGCGGAGCCCAGCCCGGGGTCGTCACATGTGGTTGCCGCAAGCCCGCCGGACGCTCCTTCGTCGAATCCTGCCTCTGCTCACTCTAGCCCTCTGGCCGCCTCTGCTCACTCTAGCCCGCCGTGTGTTTCGGTGTGAAAGCGAAACTACATTGTTTGGTCTTCCAAAAGAGGACACGAATAGAGATCAGTGGTTAAGTTGTATTTACAACACGTTCCAGAACAATTAAACCTAAATATTCAGATGTGTGCAGAGCATTTTATGGAGGACTGTTTCCTGATCCTGTGAGAGTAGACTACAATGCCTGCTGTTCTGACTCACAGACTGTAAGTATGTTTTTTTATATTTAAAGAATTAGCCACTGAAGATTCAAACGCGAGTTTTGAGCAGTGTAGAGTAGCACTTGTTGTTTGTCATTTCTCCAATCACAAAATGCAGACATGGTTTTATGTTTACAACGCAACGCAACACGTAAAAAGACAGTAGAAGTTATTATAATCAGTAATTATGTCCCCACTGGATGCAACAAATGCCTAGTTTGTAATGGGTTTTAATGTTTTGGGTTTTAATGTTGATGTTGTCTCATCGCTCCGGCCGGACAGGGCATCAGAATATGGTAAGGGCCATAACATTTCCGTCACACGCTTGAGATATTCGGCCAATCACAACGCACTGGATAGCTGGCCAATCAGAGCACACCTCGCTTTTCAAAACGATGAGCTTTGTAAAAATCGACGCATTTCAGAAAGGGGGGCATAGAGGAGAAGCAATAATGTACAGTATGTAGAAAATAATGTGTTTTTTGAACCTTAAACCGCATAAACACATTTCATTACACCAAATACACAAAATAATGTTATTTTTAGCAATATCATATGACCCCTTTAAATAGCCTTTAATACAATGTACATATATTTCATATTTCAAAAAAGTATGAATTTGTCAATAAATATCCTTAAACCTCAATCCCAGCAAACACAGAACATTCTCTTAAAGTTAGTATAGGTAATTTTGTAACCATAAAATAACAACGCAGTTATTTTTAAATAACCTAAAAATAACTTATACAGAATGTTCCCTAATGGTTATTGTTAGGTTTTTTATTTTGCAACCATAAAATAATGTTCCCAGAACATACAGGACAAATGTATATGATTCATTGCACTGGTGTTCTTATGTTCTTGTTATTTGTCTGTATGTCAAGCACGGCAGGCACATCTTATCCTTCTTAACTTCCAGTTACAACCAGCCCATTATCTGGTCACCGTGTACTGGATTCACTTATGCACTGATGTCATACACAGCACAGGATGTCCCGCATCAGAAGCATTCCCAAACGACACAGCATTAAAGAATTCTGTTTAGGTTAAACACAGATAAACACAATGTTCTCACATGTAGTGTTGATCTCAGGAATGTGAACTGGTGGGAAATGAAGAGTGACAGAGGTAGTGAACGGCAGCTGTCTTTGTTCTGCAGTCTGGCTTCATGCATCATGAAAGTGTCAGCAGCGGGAGTGGCGGTGTTCGCATAAATCAGGGGTGTCAAACTCAGTTCCTGGAGAGCCGCAGCCCTGCGGAGTTTAGTTCCAACTCTGCTCCAACACACACACAACATGTGGTTTTCATATAAGCTTGAAGGACTTGACTAGCTGGATTCAGATTCAGCCCTGATTAAATGCATCTGATCCAGCTAATCAAGTCCCTCAAGCTTATTTGAAAACCACATGGTGTGTGTGTGTGTTGGAGCAGAGTTGGAGCTAAACTCTGCAGGGCTACGGCTCTCCAGGAACTGAGTTTGGACACCAGACATATTATAGATGAAAATAAACAAAAAAAAAACAAAAAAAAAAAAAAAAAAAAAAAAAACAAAAAAAAAAAAAAAAACTCTTGCCAAGTATCTAAATCAATCATCAAAGTAGTAAATTTGCTGCAGTTATAAAAAAATAAAGAGTTTTACCATTTGGAAAATTTATGTAAAATTTACAATACTTGTCTTCGTTACGCCAGAGGATGTTTTCTTCATATTACTAATTATGCAAACTTATTATTAAATCCTAAAAATAAAAAAATACCAATAAAATGTTTATACATGTATTGAGGAGGTTAATATATACACACATGCTCAATTTCCTAAACCAAATCATGTCAGGATAATATGTTTAAAGCAGAACTCTCAGTGAGATTCACATTATAATGCCTAATTTATACATTTAATTGTACAATGTATATTGTAAAATACATTATTCTTAATATAATATTAAATATATCTTTAGCTATAAGTTGAGAACATGATTAAATAGATACTTCCAATGAAAATTATCTCCATTACATGTTTTAAGATGTAATCTCAATTTGTTATACAGTTTTTTTATTTCAGAACTATTTAGAAAACATTAGAACTGAAATATTGTCACATGCAGTAAAAACATTACTTTATGCAATTCGATAAGAATTAGAACAATGTCATACATGAAATACATATCTCGCCGTACAAATAATGTAAAATTTATTTTGGACTAGGTGTCATGTACAGGTATACCATCAAAAACCCATCAATCAAATACATGTTGCTACGATAAAAGGAATGATGCGTGTGGAAAGGGAAAATGATGTAAGTGTGTGTGTGTGTGGTGTGGTGCAGTATATATAGATATATATTATAGATATATATATATATATTATATATTATTATTGTTGGAATATGTTGATACATCGAAAAAAAGCCTAATATAGATATTATTAACATATGTACATATACAAATTTAGAGAATGTATGTATGTTTAATTTATATTTCACCTTATAGGTTTTATGGCAATATCACTCTTTATAAAGGGCAATATATATCACATACTATTACATTTTCATATGGGCTTGTAGTGTAGGCTACGTCAAATCTTAAAAGTGTACTTTATATATTTAGTATAAAAAAGACTGTACTTTCAAAAAATATATTATTTAAATAAAAGGCCACACAATGTATGTAAAGAGAGACACTATAATGTTTCTTAACACACTTGAGTACACTTTTTAAAAGTACACTTTGTAATGAAAACACTACAATATCCATTAAAGCTGGGTTTATCGGTATATTTGATGCTGACCCCACCGCCATCATGCATAGGACAGCTTTCACAGGATTGTTCCTAGAAGAATCCGTGGAGATAAGACTGTTTACACTTTGCACACTGTGTGTATGTGTGTGTTTGCAAACACCCCCCCCCCCCCCCCCCCCCCCGTGACCGGGTCTCCACCGCTATAAAAGAGCAAAAGTTCAGATTCCAGCAGTCATTTCAGAGCAGCCAGACAGCAGTGAAACTACATCACAAAACCACAGATCCAAGATGAAGGCCTGGTTCGTTCTGTTCCTGCTGCTGCCTCTCTGCATGGGTAAGTCATTTCAGACTGTTTGCTGTCACTGTTGAAGGATGTTACAGCTGAAATGGTGTCGATTTCTACAACATCAACATTTTTATTTTTGCTTTCGAAGAAGAGTATTTTTCCAATTCTCTAAACAGCAATTTTAATTAAACATTTTTATTGTAAATATCACGTTACTACAACAGGGTGGCACAGTGGCTCAGTTGAGGTCCATGCTGACCCGGGAGTTTGCATGTTCTCCCCGTGTTGGTGTGGGGTTCCTCCGGGTGCTTTGATTTCCCCCACAATCCATAGGCATGCAGGTCAGGTGAATTAGATACACTAAATTGCCCATAGGAGTGAGTGTGAGTGTAAGTGTGAGTGTGTGTGTGTTAGCTCTGTGATGGACTGGTCAGCCGTCCAGGGTGTCTGAGATATGCTGGAATAAACTTGCTTATTCCTAATATTTCTATGGGCAATTTAGAGGACAAGCAGTGTGGAGAATGGATGGAGGTACTACAAGAAAGTAAAAAAAAAAAAAAAAAAATATAGATATATAGAAAGGAAAAGTAAGAAAAAAAGCAATCGTTAAATTCAAGGAGTTGGTAGTAATGTAGTTATTTACTATACTCAACATGTGTGACATACGCCCAGTAGCATTGAATAAAATGTGAATATTAGGAGTTGAAATGTAATAATAGATAAAGTGATTAAAAACATAATTGTATAATACAATACTAATTAGGGAAAACAATACCATTAAAGTAAAATGTCAAATAATGTTAGTGTTTGAAAGAAGTCTCCTATACTCACAAAGGCTGTATTTATTTTATATATATATATAAAACAAATAAATAATATTGGGAACTATTAGTACAATTGAAAATAAAACATTTTCTATTTAATATATTTTAATTGTTAATTTATTACTGTGATCAAGGAATTTCCAGAATCATTCTAATATGTTAATTAGGAGCTCAAACATTTCTTGTTATTATCCATGTTGAAAACAGTTGTCATGTTTCACATTTTTTTGTGAAAGTCATGATACTTTTTTCGCCGGAATTCTCTGATGAATAGAAAGTTCAAAATAACATAAATGTATTTACTGTTGCTTTTGATAAATGTGTTGCATCTTTGCTGAATAAAAGAATTAATTTCTTCACCAAAAACAAATAAATAAAATCTTACCAACCCCAAACCTTTGAACACTAGTGTAATACACAGTATTTTTTTTCCATTCTATTACCATTGCAATTTTCTAAAATCCTTCATAACACTGTTTTGATGCCAAACTGAACAAACTAAAGGTCCTTTTGTGTGTTTGTGGTGCAGCGGATCACTACATTGAGTGCTATGGCGAAGATTTCCTGATGGTGAGGAACATGCTTCTGCAGTGCAGGAGTAAAGTTACTCAGGCCTGCTATACCAGAGGTAAATAAGTGCACAGCACAGTCAGCCGAGACTCAAGGGCAGCTCCAGGGCACTATAAACACTGCATGTTTCTGCATTACACAATCAGGGGAATCAGACAAAAAATAGATTTCAAAAAAATAGATTTCAAAGAACAGTGGAATGATTTCATAACAGTGATAAGTTGTTGATACAACAAAGCTGTAGGGGCGATCAGGGCATTTTTTGTAACAACTCCTGTCATCTTCTAATAAGAAACATTTACACGTACTAACAGTAATAACACAAAGTCATGGTGGAAAGATAGAAGTCATGGATGAATGGAGGTAAAAAAGCAGCAGTGTTTTAAATAAAAACACAGCTTAAATGATATACCTAACTATCGTTTTTAGCTGTCAGGATAATATGGGTAACATAACAATATAATATAATAACAGATATTGAAAATATACTCTTTTTAATTTAACGTACATATATTGTTTAGTTAAGTCGTCCAATAGATTCTTCAATCTTCATTACACGTTTTAAAGATGGAATCTCACATTTATTCATGCAATTTTTATTTCATAACAACCCTTGTAGAAAAAGTCCATTCATTGTTTTGCATGTGCTCTTGTAGTGTACTTCAACACTTAAAAGTATATTTTCAGATATTATTAATGAAATAAAAGACCACTAAATATTACTTAAAGACAGACTTTCATGACTATTTCTTTACACACTTAAGTGCACTTTGTAATAATGACAATTAAAATGTTACTTTAAAGTACACTTGAAATAATCTTTTGTCTTGTTTTTTTATTCATGTTGACGTTTCTAAGATAATAAAGCAAATGTAAAGTGCTTTAATTTTAACTGCAGTGTATTACATTGTGTTATATTATCACATTACATTTCAAGTTAATATATTTCAAATGTACCAAGTTGTAACTTCATCAGTACAAATGTGTAATTGCAAATATTTTTTAATGCATGCAAGTTTCAATAGAAATTACGCTAAAGTATATTGTAGTTTACAATAAATGATTGTCAGTGCATCCAGCAGTAAACTGGAACCATATTTAAAAGACAATAGAAGTATGAAATTATATATAAAGGTTTAATTAAGTCCTACTACAAAAGATAATACTACAATAAGAGATTTGAACACATCTTACATGTTGAAGGTGTGATAACTGATCTGATATCTCTTCCACAGCAACGGGAGAGAAAGGCTGTGTCAGTGTGCAGTTCTGTCAAAGGAAAGGCTGGAAATGTTGTCATGAAAACCGGTGCAACGCTTGATCCTCACAGAGTCTGCTAACCGCCAGCTTCATTTATGCCTCAGTCATTTGTTTTCATTTTTTACTCTGACACCAATGACTTCAAATAAAAAAATACAAACATTTTCAATAAGCAACATGTGATTTTGTGCTCTCACTTGGCCATGTTGCCCAAGGTTTTGCAGATAGCACATTACACACATACACCAAACTTTGGCCCGGTCAGTTATTTATTTTCACAGCAGAGAACAGGCAGTTTTGCTGAGTCAGGAAGCGTCTCTCTCAGTGAGGTGCTCTGTAGGTTTCACCACAACATGACCTCACTCTCTAACACAGACGGAGGAAATCAATAAAGAACATAAACAACATTCAAGGTCTGCAATTTTGCTTGTTTACTGATTCAAACTTCAGCGTTTACAGATGCACCAGGTCTGAGGGGTCAAGGTTTGGTTGGCATAACTAGTTCACGACTTCACCATCTGCCAGCAAAAAGCAGCTTTCTTCATTGACAGTCATTCAGAATTACCTGTGTATTCTGACAAAAGTTATTTGGAAGCAACATATTGCTAATATTTATTTTTAGTTAGATCTACTCAACTTGGAAAGCTCCTGGCCAGTACACTGAGATATATATCTATATAATATATATATATATCTATATATATATATACACACACACACACACAGTGGATTTCAATTAAAAATGTTTCCGATAATGCAACCAAAAATGTAATTATATTTTAAACAACCAAACAGTAATGTCTATTTTGGAAAATACATTAAAGCTGACCAATGAAACCATTAAATTGAACCACCGTTTTGAATTATAGGCCATTGCGAAGGAAGGTTCACCCAAAATAAAATTAGCTGAATATTAAGGTCATCCAAGATGTATACGAGTTTGCTTCTTCATCCAAATATATATTGAGAAATGTAACATTACATTACTTGCTCACCAATGGATCCTCTGCAGTGAATGGGTGCCGTCAGAATGAGTCCAAACAGCTGATAAAAACATTACAATAATCCACAAGACTCCAGTTCATCAATGTGTTGTGAAAAGCTAGGTGATTTTGAGAAACAAATCCATCACAAAGGCATTTTAACTTCAAAACGTTGCTTCTCGCCATAATCCATGATCCATAATAACGCTTCTTCCATTGTAAAATTCTGTCCCACATTAAAATCCACTGACTTGTTTTGTTCCACGAACCCGCGCTTTGGACTGTTTTTTGCTTGTAAACGGTGCTTGATCTGTGAATATTTCTCTCCTCATTCAGATGAAACTACTAATTTGTTCCAACGAAGAAACTAACTCATCTACATCTTGAAATGGCTGAGGGTAAATGCATTTTCATCAGATTTATGACTTTTTGGGCGAACCATTCCTTTAAAGAGATAAAGTAAGTAGTATTCCGCTAGTTATGCATGTACACACCACTTTAAACATATTTGCCACAATCAGTGCCATTCATTCAGTTGTTCACGTTAGAGAAATATGTAGAATTTTCAATGGACAACTGACTCCAGGCATCGCCAAGAGACAACAACTTGTTTTTAAAATGTTTCTTTATTTTCCAAATTCTTCAGTATTTTCTGCCCATTGGCAGGAATGCATAAGAGACAGATTGGCTCAAACTTTGTCACAAGAAAAAAAAAAAGTTTTGCCTTTTCATATTTTGTTAACATCATTGAATCATTTGCAGATCATCATTGTGGTTTTCATATTCTGTTTATCAGAAAAGCTTAGTTTCATCTCCGCACCTTTACTCGATGAGGATATAGTCAGACGCCCTGCAAACAGCAAAGCATTTGGAAGTCCAGAGCTGTACTCAAGCCCATTTCCTCCAAGTGTAGATACAATCACCAATTGGACTTTTCCATTCCCTCTCTCTCCCCATGTATATTTTGGAAATTAGCTCTTGGATATTAGCAGATATTAAAACACAAACAGCAGTCTCCTCAATTGTGAACACCAGTACATTGACATCAATGGCTTCTGCACATGTTTCCCTCTTGTGTTTTTGAATACTCTCTCAAAATACCCAAACCCTTCACTATTACTACTACCAACACACTCACCATTCTTTTCGATATCAAATAACAAGGCAAATAATCGGTGACATTCAAAAAAAACATTTCTGTATGCAACGCTCCATTCGGCTAACAGGTTTCAGATAAACGAGTATGTTCTTGGAAGTGACAGGTCTATAGAAAAGCCCCGGAGTCTCCAAATTGAGAAATATCCAGGTAGAGAAACACCGGCCACAGTGCAACAAATCCTAAAATCTGAACTCATGCCAAAAGGCCACTATACCTGCATCTGCAGAAGAACAGTCCCCCAGCTTTTTCGTGGATGAAAACAAATATGGAATCATTTCCCTTTCAGAGAACCTACCAACCCACAAAAGGTATATACATACAGGTACACCAATATATACACAATAAAGCCAGCCCTGAATGCAATAATAAAGGTCTGTGAAAGATCGACATCCTTGTTTGCAACTTGTGTAAAGCTTCTGATAGTTGCCCTTTTGATATCAATGGTGTCCTGAAGTTTAAGAGGCCAGATGTTCAGAAGAGCCTAGCTAGTGGCCTCAAATTATTCTGATACTCAAGACCCACTTAAAAATGTCTGAATGCCATTAAATTAGATGCAATAGGAATGAGCTTTCCAAATTCACTTTTTCTGAGCCATTTGTCTATTTTGATTGCTACTTGAATTTACTTGACACTTTACTACCTAATGCTAGGAAATTCATACATTTTTAAATGTGGCTTAAGTGTCCCACTGTATAGGACAAGACAAAAACATCAAACATGGAAGTCCATGGAAAACCTAACTAAGTTAATCTCAATGAAAACCTTCCAACTTGCTTAAAAAACAGGAATAGTCCATAAAGCATTCATAAAAAGTTATAAAAAGGAAACTGCAGACCAGCTGAGGGGCGTTCAACTCATCACCGTCTACAGCGTAACGTTGCATAAAAACATCAACACCACGAAAACAATCAGGTATCATTCCATCTACCCATCTAAACATCGCTAAAGCCACCTAGTCCACTATTACATCCATTTCATGCACTTAAAAATCACTTAAAACAACTGGATCATACATATGAATTTGAGGCAGTTGGGTAAAATACTTAGCATCTGAATGATGATGTGTATTGTGTTATACACATTACAGAAGATTGTCATTCTTTCACAATAAAAAAAAAAAGGAAGAAAAACCAAATTGCTGTAAATGTGTATTTGAACCAGGCTTCTCAATTCCATACATCAATACAGCATTGCATCTGAGCATGTAAACCATGCTTTTTCAAGCCTTTGTGCACAGAGACTGCATATACAATGTGTTTTAATACTCTGCAATGCTTCAAAATCTCGAGGTTGTCTCCAAAGCTGGTTTGAGAGCTGTTTTGATGTCTCTTCTGGTGTAATATTGATGATTTAGGTTCACATTCATCAAGCAGCACAGCAGGGACTCTCTCTCAGCAGCTGTGCTCTTGCATTTCTCTGATATTGATTAGTTTCAGAGAAAAGATTCGCTTCAACTCAAGATATCGGCACCTCCGAATGCCGTTTCATCTTCAATAAGCTTCTTTTCAATCCATATCTCCATGTATTGTTGAGGGAAACATACAAAGGCTTGGGAGAGCATCCTCTTACAAAAAAAGTACTGTGGCAGTACCATGGTATCATATGGTAATACCAAATTATATTTCAATGCTTTTGCATTCTCTTGTGTTCTCTCACAAATCTTCAGTGATGGAAATAATACAAGTTGGGAAGAAAAGCTGTATTTGAGTGCTTTTACGAGCAAACACAAAGTTTCTCAGGGGAATGCAGTAGTTTGGGGAAAAAAACGCAATTGTTTCGTGAATGAATGCAAACTTTCTCGGGAGAACACAATACCTTTACAGAAGAATACAAATGTTTCACAAGAGAACGCAAAGTTTCTCAGGGCAACGCAATAGTTTTGCGAGAAAAAGCAAATGTTTTGTGAATGAGAGCAAAATTTCTACTTTTGCAAGAAAAAGCTATGTTTTTTTTCTCAGAGGAACGCAATACATTTACAAGAGAATGCAAAAGCATTGAAATATAATGTTTCCTCCCATCTCATCACCTTTTTATATATAGATATATATATATATAAATATAAATCCACCATACTCAAAACACCATGATATTCCATCCTGGCAATGTCAAAAATTTCATCGCAATGTCGCAAATGATCTAAATTAGCCAAATATGGTACAAATAATTCCAGGGTATTATCATGGTACTTTCTGGTACTGTTTTTGTAAGCATTACAAAAAGGAGTGGGGAAAAACATTTCATCCTTTGACATTCTTTCCCTTTTGGACTCTCTCCAAAAGGAGTGATCCTGAGAAATGTGAGGGAGAGAGGGGGAGGGCGATCACCCTTCAGCGGAATGAAAGAAGCGGCAACTTGCGCGCACATACACACTCACGCACATTTAAGACTCGTTTAATCTATCATTTCTCTCATATGATAAAAAACAAAAACATCTCAGTCCAATGAACAAAATGACAAGAAAAACTGTCCCAAAATGAAACCTAAAAACAATTCAGTCTCAGTGAGAAGAGAGTCATTTGGATGCAAGGTTAAAATGGATGGTATGAGAACAGAGGAGGTTCTCCAGTCCAACAGAGGAAACTGAGGGAGATGTGAGGGTCGTACGGCATCTTTAGACAGGCGGGTTTTTATAAAATAGCTCTGCTATCGCCATGCAGACCCCATTTTGAGGCAGGTCAGGCTTGTGTGTGTGTGTTACTTGTGTTTGTGCTGAATGAACTGCTCTGCTGTTTATGGCTATTCTTCTGTAAAGTGGCGATAATTGTGCCGAGTTGAAATTCAAGGTGTCAGTGACCATGGCGACCGGCAGAAGCAGCTTGAATTGTTGAGGTTCTTGAGTCCAACCAATGAGCCAGGGGCACCTGCCTGGCGTCACCAGATATATATGTCCTGCAGTTTTTGGCTCAGGGACAGATGCTATGCAAGCATGCAAATCAGCTTTACATGCAGCCCTCCACCAATGTTCACAGAGAGCGAGAGGTTTACTCATTTAAAGGGATAGTTTACCCAAAAAATTAACATCATTTACTCAACTTCACGTTGTTCCAAACCTATATGACTTGCCTTTTGCAGAACAAATGAAAAGATAGGATTTGAAGAATGAAAGTCAAGTGGTCCAATGTGTTTGGGACCCAAGTGACTATTCATGTCATGGACAAAAACAGTCGAAAAGAATCTCGAAACATTATAAACCTTCTTTAAAAACATTTATGAAACATTTGTGTTCCACAGAAGAAAGTCAGTCATACAGGTTTGGAATGACATGAGGATGAGTAAATAAATACAGAAAGTTCATTTTGTTGGGTGAGGAAAGTGAGGAAAAGGTCTGGTAATTCAACTTAATTCATCCTTAGTTATTGATCCTTAAGCAGTAAGTGTATTGATGTATATGCCAAATGCCAATAAATTTAAAGCATGTGTCCATTTTATGTTGTATTTGTCCGTTTATCTGTTTACATGAATCTAAAACTGGTAAATCATTTGCTTTCTTCTCTTTTTTTTAATGTATCACAGTTATCGATGTGTCTATGCATGTGTATTAGTGTTTGTGTGGTAGTGTATGTGTGTGTGTGTGTCAGTGTAAACTTGTAGGTGTGCTAAATCTTTCCAAAGGTTTTTAACTACACATTCCAAACCTCCAACCATCCAACCCAAACTAATGCCTCCACAACCACATCTACTGAATGTCAACATAACAACAAAACTAAGACACGAAATTAAAAGAAAATCTTGAAAGGATAAAAAACTGAGGAGACCCTGCTTTTGTAATCCGACAGGGAGGCTGCAGTGACATGCTGGTGCCTTTGGGCGGGCTATCGAGCAGGCGAGAGAAGGGGTCGGACTGCCTTATAATGGCGGGTTAAAGGTCGTGCCCTCATCACTGGGTGTGGCTGTATCGTCGCTAGGCTCTAGGCTGTCCTTGGGGCTCAGGGTGCTATCGGATGTGGGTGTGGCCTCATCCGAAGGGGGCGGGGTTTCGGGGGAGCCATCCTGCTGTCCATTAGGAGTAACTGTGTGCAGGGGTTCGGGGGGAGTGAGAGGGGGAGTGTTGGTGTTGGGTTGGCTGCTGATGGGTAGCGAGGCTGGCACCGGCATGGGCTCAGTAGGAGTGTGGGGAACGCTGGGTACCGATGCCAGGGTGCGAGGAGTGGAGTTGTGCAGCAGGGAATCGCCCAGGCCCAGGCTGGAGTCGCTGTGCACCAAGGATGAGGTCTTCTCCACCAGACGCCACTGCATGATGCTCATGTCCTTGCCGCCCGTTGAAATCAGGTGACTGTCGCTGTGCATGAAGCTCACGTTTGTCACGTGACTGCTGTGGGCACTGTACTTGTGGCTTGGGGCCTGCAATTAAATAATAAAACTAGTGAAATTTCAGTTAACGAGATGATATAATAGCCCCCAGGCTTCATGAATTTCACCCAATTTCACCCAATTACAGCTCATGTACAGCTCATGTTTATGTCCAGTCACATTTCATTAGTGCTGTCAAAAAATTAATCGCAATTAATTGCATCCAAAAAAACAGTTTTTGTTTACATAATATATGAGTTTGTATATGTTGTATTTATGAGGTATATATAAATACACATAATACAGATATATTTGAAAATATTTACATTTATTACACGTCATGTAATTTAATTAAAATAGATTTAATATACAAACATAACCATATTTTCGCAATATATCATGCATGTGTGTGTATTGATATAGACTAAGTAAGATACACAGTACAAACACATAATTATGCAAAACAAAAACGTTTTATTTCGATGCAATTAACGCGATTAAGCGTTTGACAGCCACGACATTTCATTACACCCTCCTCAAATTTACTAACGTTGCGCTAAAGTCTATATTGTGCTGTGATGTACAATGGATTACCCCTCCCACCCCCCCCCCCCCCCCAAAAACAAGTGGATAGGGACAATCAATGGTTATTGATTGGCTGGAGGCAGATCTGAATGTGATCTTGCAGTCAATTTTAAGAAAGGGGCAGAGTTTAAGTTGAATAAATGATTGGAGTAGTCTGCAGTTTCATTGGAAGAATGACTCAGAATTACGAGGTCAAAAAACAACTGTAAATTGTTCACAATAAAATCAATAACATTCATTTAGAAAACAGATAGGGTGAATTTTCGCTAAAGTTTTAAAGAAAATCAATCCTGTAGCTTAAAAAGTAACCGAATCAAATTGCTGTTCAGTGTATTAAAACAAACTGAATCTTGAATCAAACTGATTTACTGTTTCAAACCCTTATGTCTGGCTCCAGACATTTAACCAACAACTAATACACATCATGTTCTAAAATGTAAAAGTAAAGATACTCTTTAAAATATGACAGTAAAGTGATGTGACAGACCTTCGGTCTTGAGCAGGGGTACTGGAAAAGGTGCACTTTACAGAAGTCATCAGCCAGAGCGATCACCTTCCTGTTGTGAGATCGCACAAGGGCATTGATATCTGTCCCATCTGAACCTTCCGGCCAAACACCTGTTACACAGCAAACACAGAGACACATCAGTGTACAACAATGGGGTGTAACTAGCTAGAAGCCACACTACAAACATAATTACGACATTCATCAGTAGCCTGTCAGTATCTCAGATTGTAGCTTTTCCAGGAACAAGTAATGTTTCCCAATCTGAAGTGTGGAGTCACAAAAAATGCATGTATATTTTGGTATCATTTAGGGAGTCAGTTCAGTAAATCAGAACATTATTTATCCTATGTATTTATTTATTTTTACACAATGAAGATGTTTCAAGTCATCGCCCTTCTGTCGCTATCGTTTTTCTGCAGTTAAACAATTATGTTTATCACTATGTCTTAACTTATAGTGTTTACTTAAGTGTATACATTTGAACTTACTTTAAATTTTAATTTTCAAATTTGATTTAATGTGTCCAATTTATGTTGAGGATCCTTAAATAAATAAATAAATATTTTTTTGTGCTTGATAAATGCACTTTTATGTTGGTGGTAATTTAATATTCTGTTAAAATCCACTTTAAACTGATAGCGAGAAGTAAGAAACTTAAAATCCTAACTAACTGTAACAAGGGAAGGTATTTTTGACCTCATCACTATAATATCCACAAGCACATACAGTGCACAGCATAAACGAGTACACCCCCTCTAAAACCTAACAAATTCAGCAATTACTCTTTTCTTAGAAGACATGTTAGGGTTCTTTGGAGATGTAATGTTCCAACAAGCCTGATTGATCAATTACCAAAGATGAATGCCAAAATTATTCAGCAAAATAAGATTTTCGTATCAAAGGATAAAATTTTGTGTTGTAGAAATGAGTACACCATCCTGAAAGTTACTAAATAAAAACACAAACAAAAAAGTGTATAGGGTTAAGGTATTTTACAACAGGTAAATATGTGAACCAAAACGTTTTTAAAGACAAGTAATTTCCTGACAGTTAAAAGTGTTATATAGCCCACTGAATCATACTCATACGAGTCTTAATGCTGGCAGCAGTGGAACCACTTGGGAGAAGATGAAGACGAGAAAATGCCCGTGACTTATTTCTTAGCAAAAAAGAGGACAATGGTACAAGAGGAATACCGAATTATTGTTTTAAGTGTGAAAATATAGGAGAAGTAGCACCAACTTTCAAAAACAATTGACTTGTGATAAGGCTCCTGAAATAATCAGGTCTTCACTTTAAGTTTTCATTTAGTGATGAGTTAATTTTTGTTAGAAAAAGAACAGGAGAAATAACATGCAAGTGTCTCAAAAGCTGTAAAAAGAGTGACACTTTATCTCACAGATAATGACGCAGCCTGCAGAAGTGACATGCAAGGTTGTTGTCACCACTAGAATTACCTAAATTAGCCAAAGCAAAATAAACTCATTTAACCTCATCCAGGGCCCATATTTACAAAATAGAGACTTCTGGGAATCCATACTCTGGTCTCAAGAGACCAAATCAATCATTTCGGATCCAAAAGCATCCAAAATGTTCTGGTGTTGCTAGAGGAGGAGTATAGAGAGAAGTGCCTGGTTCTCACAGTGGCATTCAGTGGTAGTAAAGGTCTTCTATAGGGATGTATGAGTGCTGGAGGTGTGAGGGAGTTGTACTTTATCAATGCTGGCATGAATTCGCACACCGCTGTGTGATGTAATACAAAAATCTGAAACTGAAGGTGCTACCCTCTTCTCATTCCCTGCATTACTGGGCATTTTTTCAGCATGACAATGAATATATTCATTCTCCCAAGGTGAAAATCCTTCAGTGGACATGTATTTCACTCAATCTTAACACTCTTGAGCAGCTGTGGGGGATTCTGTAGAGACGAGCTGAGCAACACTCCCCATTAAAGACCAGAGCATTCAAGGAGGTCGTCCTCCAGGAGTTAAACAGCACAGATGTGAAAAATTTGTCATGAACTTGTACACTCAATGCCAAGAAGGGTCAGAGCAGTATACCTTAAGTTCTGGAGGACATACTAAGTACTAGAATATTATACATTTTCTGAATTAAATCTAGGGTGTACTCATTTCTGCAATCCTTCATTTAAACAAAATTGACTCATTTACTTATCTTACAGAAAATATTGGCATATATTTTGTTGTTTTTATTAAGTATATGTTTAAATTTTGCCATCTTTCCATGAATTATATTAGTGATCATTAAGAAAATACATCTTTTATATTTATTCAGAGGGGGTGTACTCATTTATGCTGTGCCACTGTAGATACTCACACATTCAACGCGTATGACATGAATGGATAGGAAGCCTCAACAAGATTCCAGCAGGAGGCGGAAAGAACACCAGGACAGGAATCTCGCTCTCTCTCACACACACACACACACACAAAAACACACACACACACAACACACACCCCAAATACATACACATACACATACACACATACACATACACATACAGTTTTCTGTATCGCATTCACTGTACTGCTCTAATCTACTAGCTCAGTGCTAGAGAATTTGAACAGTTCTTTCTACCAAATATTTTTCCAGTCTAATAAAGTGCTAAAATATGTGGAGTTGTGGTCGGAACTGGGCTGGCTTTATTCAAAAGCACCGTGTGAATGTGCTGCCATCTCCAGCATTACAGACCTGCACACACTAGACGGCTCGCTATACTGACAGATAAAGTGAGTCTGTGGGCTGAACTACTTTCGTAATTTTTTGTAATCACCCTGCTTAGACATGAAGTCATTCAAAATGTGAGCGAAATTATAAAGGCAGACTATAATTGTGTGTATAAAGACAGAGTTGCAAAGACTGAAAGTAAGTGAGATGAAAAATGCTGCAAAGGGAGAACAGCTGACTGACAATCAGACTATAAATAAAGGTGATGTGCAAAATCTGTCCCCAGAAATGAGCTAAATATGATAAAGCATTAATTTGCATATACCGGATTACTAAATACAGATTACTTTATCTTTTTGGGTTAAAGTTATAGCAGAAGTCTGGTATGTCCCCTCGTTTAGACTGCCAAGCAAATGTGTGTTGGTGTGTGGGAGAAAGAGAATAAGACTAAGACCCCCTCAAAACTAAACCACTGACAGGGTTCAAATACCAGCCACACGTTTGGAAAAAAACAAACGAGGCACGCACACATACTTCTAGCCAATTTTCAGTCATAAGTTTGATTTACATACAGTCATTCAGTGACAGACCCTTCAAAGGCGGCGAGATTTCAGCAGTGGGTACTGCATAGTAGGTATCAAACCCCTAACTAGCAATAATGCCCACAATGCATCACTCTTCAGATACTGACCAAAGACGTGGAATCCTAGCACGCAGGTATATGTGGCCCAGTCGATGTCCTTGCACTCAGAACGGTTACGAATCAACTTACAACCGTTTGGAATGTCCCCTGTGGAAGAGGGAAAACAATTTATCAGGAAAATCTGGAATATGGTGCAAAATTGAAGTTTCAACAGCTTTTGGTCCCAAAAAAAAAAGTGCAAACACAAACCACAAGCTGAATCACTAATGATGTATTCTACCAAACCAATGAGACAAAAATGAAATATGGTTGGAGATGAATGTTTTTCAGTGAGAGCTTGTTGCGGTCATCCACTCACAGTAAAGGATTTCATAGTCTCCTGAGTTGGACATGATGAACTTGTTGTCGGGGGACCAGTCAAGATGTGTAATGTAGCTGGAATGTCCCTGAAGACGGAGATTAAAAGATTTGACAATGAAAAAGGAGAAAGAAAACATTTTCAATAATCAGAATGGAACTGTAATGGATCAACAGAGCTGCTCGAATCTTCAATGGAACACAAATGTAGAAATTCACACAATATCTTTGTTCAAAGAAAAGATCAACATTTAAGATGTTATTCATTCAACATTTAAGCAAACATTTCAATGGCTGCAACCCTTGTGAAAAAGAAATGCGTTTATTTGTATTAAAAGTATATAAAAACGCTACTTTGCAAATAATATAATATTAACGAAATAAAAAGCTATTTAAGTGTACTTCTTAAACTTAAGCACACTTTGTAATGTCAAATGAAAAGTTTTACTTTAAAATACATTTAAATCATTATGTTTCAATAATCTATTGTCATGCTTTAAAGAAGTACACTTAATTTGATGTGTTGACTAACATACTAAAGCACATGTAAAGTATTTGATTATAATTTTAAATGTAGTGTTATTTGATATTTATTCAGCTACTACCTTTGAATGTGATAAACTGTAATTTCATCATTACAAATGTGAAATTGCGAATATATTCAAATACATAAAAATGACAACAAAAATCACATTCAAGTATATGTTAGGTTACCATACATGCATTTGGCAGTACACTTTAACCCTATTTCAATGACAATAAAAGTAAAAATGAAATGACATATAATAATGCACTTAAACGCTAAAGTCCTGCTAACTGCATTCAACATACATTTAAGAAGAATACTTAAGATGCATTTAATTGTCTGAAAACATTACATTCAATGTGAACTGGATTATAACTATGTAAAGTAACAACGACTCTTTTTTAAAAGTATAATAAGGGTGCATTGTCATCTTTTTTTCATGTTGATATGAAGCCATGGCATTCAATTGAGAGCCGTTCACACCCAAACCAATTAAATAAATTGTCTAAGATGAAATGACGTGGTGAGTCATTGCGACGTTATATGATACTTTTTGGGTCGAGTGCTAGTTGTACTTTAGACAACTTGGCAGCGTGACTGAACATCTATGTTCATTGTATGGAAAACAGCTGATTGGACTAATATCTAATTTTGTTCTTCATGAAAGTAAATCTTACAGGTTTAAAACAACATATAAGTGAGGAAATAATGACAATTTAATTTCTAAGGTACTCTTAGCTCTTTAACCAAGATACATGAAAGCGACAGAGTTCAAAATTTCAGTCGAAAATCAATCTCATCTCACAAACACTGACAACTAATCGAAGGGATGGAAAAGATTTTTCAAAGACTGAATTTAGTGGTCTCAATAAATAATGCTGGAGGGTCTCCACCTAGTGCAAAAGAGACACAAAGCTAATACCATCTGCCTTATAGCTCAGGGAGGGAATCTCTGTTTGTCTGACTTGAGTCGACAGGCTTCCCTCCCACATGTGCGCTGACATTTACATGTGAGTGTGTGTACGTGTTTTAAAGAGTCTTGAGTTTGTGAAAGCTTGCTATCTGCACACAGA
This sequence comes from Sinocyclocheilus anophthalmus, assembly GCA_018155175.1. Taxonomy (NCBI): domain Eukaryota; kingdom Metazoa; phylum Chordata; class Actinopteri; order Cypriniformes; family Cyprinidae; genus Sinocyclocheilus; species Sinocyclocheilus anophthalmus. The sequence continues at coordinate 215,751 of JADLZN010007373.1, forward strand.
GTCCCCTGTAGATTATAATTATCACCTGTCTCTCCATGTCCCGCTTTTCATACACATATTGACATGTGCTATATGTATTTCCACTATCTTAGATCCTGAACATCCTTTCTATGGCTGTCGAACGAGGTCAGTAGAAGCCGAACTTTCCCACGCTGCACTGTAATGCAAATGGTTTATAGCTCAATGGTGCATTGCTTGGAATTTTTGACCTTAACAGTATTTGGATGCTTTTGCACATTTAAGTCACATTTAAAAATGTATGAATCTCTTATGAATTGCTTAGATAAACTATTAAACCATGTCATCTGCACTCAAACGCTGTTGGAGCTTTTCTCAGAACTAACCGTTTTCAAATACTTTTAAAAAAGCTGATGTTTTGGTGATTTGCAGTTTTTGTGATATTTTCTTTTTTCTTTGCAATGAATCACTCGGTGATATTTGTAACTTTTGCTTACGTGTCCAAATACGTTTTGAGGCCACTGTAAGTGTTCATCTGCTCTCATCTGTCTGTGAGTAACATGGTTCAGCTACGCTGACAGACACATGAGCGATTCGTCTGCCAGCATCAATAAAACCACAGGCCAGCGCTCCCACAATGTCTGAATTCCCTCTGGAAGCTCAGACGCGTCAGGCAGTCAAGAGTGCTGAAAGAGAGGCACGCTTTCATTCTGTCTGCTGAAATCACACTGACATCTTCAGCCATTTCAAAACCGGTGTTCCTTCACTCTCTTTATGACGTGTCATCAAAGGACAGACTATCACACACACTGAAAAAAACTGACCACGTGAAAATGATTTTGCTTCCATCAGTAATATCATAATTGGGTTATTCTATAAAAGGAGAACCATTTGTGTCCATGTTTAATGAAGAGCACTAAATACAGAAATCTGTTTTTTTTTTTTTAGTGTTTTTAAATTGTATTCATTCTAGATTAATTATAGATGTATTTCATTAAAGCATTATGTGATGATGATGATGATGATGTGATAGAGACTTCTTTAAAAAAACATTTAAAAAGGACTGAACTTTTCACAACAGTGGGTTTTTTATATGTTGTATAGCCAGTCATAGTGCTATTCAAATGCCAACCATTTGTCATGAACAAAGGCATCGATTTTTCCATTCACCGATACAGTTTCAATCACATTTATATATATATATATATATAAATCATTAAACTGGATAATTCATTTGTGTCCATGAATTCTGGTTCACAAAGCAACATATTAGTACATGACAGAACTTTATTTTTTATTTTTTGGTCAGAGCATGAATACATAGAAATGTACTCTGTAAGGCACCCGTTTCAGAGAATGACTATTATTACTGTGATCAAGCACAGATATTAATGACATTAAACTTCTCAACTGCTGAAAAGCTGCACAGAAAAATACTAAAAAAAATGCAAGAAACCATAAAGAATCAAAAGAACAGTAGTGTGATTCAGAGTGTGTTGATGGAGTACAGTCGAGCAAAACGAGACCCAGGTCAGACATGGGCAAACGGTCACGCACTGTAAAGTTTTATTCTCCACACTGCCCTGACCCCTCGAATCCAGCAGAAAAGGAAATAGTGAAAATAGACAATAATATGATTATTTAGTAAAATAAATCTCAATTCATTATTTATGGCTTGATGACAAATACATTTAAAATGCATGTTGCAAATTCTTGTAACCTTTGAAAATGTAATCTTTATATTGCGATATTTATAACTGTCTACACAAAAAAAAATATATATTTCATGATTTTCTTTTCTTTTTTTAATGCTAGAACACAAACAGTCACGTGAATGTTAGATACTCACAGTGCATTTCCCATATCTGCTGTACTTGCGTCCCTTATCCGACACCGTGTAGAGGTAAATGAAGTTATCATGTGATCCCACTGCCAGCAGCGTGCCATCTTGAGGAGAGACAGAGAGACATTTGGCTGTCTGCTCAACACAGAAATGCAAGAAAAAAAAACAGTGTGTAAACAAACAACACTCCTACTCACCGAGACAGTAGCGCATTAATGACAGCTGCTCATTGCCGTCTGTGTGAATGGCCACCAGGTCTCGCGTCTCTGCGTCCAGAGCATACCACCTGAGACGCAAACAAAACGATGTCTGCACTACAGCCGTCAAACCATTTTTATGTTAAATGTGTTATTTAAAAGTGTTAGTTATTCATGTCAACTTGACTAGAGATGACATAGAGATCACTTACTTCCCTGAGTGAGTACCAATGGCAACAACCGAACCGCTAGGATGGAAATCTGCGCAGTGCCCGTGCTCCTAAAAACACACAAACACCATCAATACTGTCACGCTCAAAGAGTATGAGACTCTATTAAAAAACTGAGAGTTCTGGTTCTAAAGCAGATGTTCTAATATATTTCTAATATATTTCTAATTTCAAACATATTTCTGCTCAATCAACGTAAACTCAGCACACCTGAAACGAGGATAGGTGCATTGGAACAAAAACAAACAAAAAGTTGAATCCGAAATAAGTAACGAACCCGCACAGTATCAATACTTGCTAATTCTTAAACTAAACGCAACGTTTCGGTCCACTGACCTTCATCAGGCAAACATATTTCTGCTGAAATGAAAGGTGCTTTTAAACTTTTACAGCCACTAAAAGTGACAATGCATTAAAATAATTCTAATTATATATAATTAGAATTAATAATTGTTAAAATATTTCAGAATTTGAAGTGTTTTAAGAACTGAATGCATTTCAAATTTACACTTTCTATGACCAATGCATCTGCACGATGTTTCCAGTTTTTTGTGATGAGATTTAACTTTTTTTTTCTTTCAAATTTTTACCTTTTAATTTTTTAGAACTTGAACTACAAAAAAAAACAAAAAAAAAAACATATTCCAGTATTTCCATGATGTACACATTTCCATGTCTTTTCCAGGTTTAAAAAAAAAAAATTAATCATCACACTTCCCTCACATACAGGTTTTCCAAGACTGTGGGAACCTTGATTCTTAAATTCAGTTGTTCATAAAAAATAAAAAAAATAAAAAATCAAGCAAGAAAGAAAATAGTGGGTCCCGGCCACCTGGTTGAGAACCACTGCTCTAAATGCGTGGATGAGGTGACAAAAATTGAAAACATAACCTGATATACATACTTCAACTAAATACTGTATTACTGCATACAAATGTAAACAGCCTACAGTTAAGATAACAAGGGGTATTTATTGGTTATTCGGGGTATCTTTCAATCTTTCAAGGTCCTTCGAACCATAGTCTTAGCTCAGAGACACACTATAAGAAAACAGTAACCGCTCTTACATCAAGTCAGTATTTGCCAAACTGCGCAAGCTGACTTTTTACTAATGTCTTAATAAAAGTTTTTTTTTCAGGAACCACTAAATGTCATGGCATGTGTCAAAGTTTATTATTGTTTATTCCGCTTTTTTTTCCTGAGATGCCTCTGAAATTTTCAATACGCATCACATAAAGATAACGTTTCCACAAACAAGTTTAATTTCTTTGGTATTTTCAGAAGAACAAAACACTGGGCCATAATTTAACCAGCCTAAACTTTGTTTGCAGAATACGATAGAAAATGCTGATATTGCATCATTTATGCCAGTAACCAGTGAAATTAAGTCTAAAGTATAGAACATAACTGCAGCACTGGATGGATTTAACTGTTACAAAAATTAACCCCCAAAAGGTTATGCCTTTTAAGGCCATCTCTAACATAACCCTTGAGGCTGATTACCTGGAGAAAAGGCAGCATATTGTGTCTATTATTATTATTAGAGCCCGACCGATATGTTTTTTTGGGGGCCGATGCCGATACCGATATTAGGGAGTAAAAAAAATATATTCTTTGTGTATATTATAGTACAGTACTAGTCTAAAGTTTGGACACACGAATGGTAAGTGTGTCCAAACTTTTGACTGGTAAAGAATACAGTATATACATAAACATAACATATACATAAACACATATTTTTTGCAATGATCACTCAAGGTGGTGATCAACCACTTATAAGCCGTGACAAGATATTTAATGGAGGCAGGCATTTAACATTAACAATAAACTTATTATCCAAACTGGTCTGCATCCATTGCACTGAACGTAAAGTTAAGTTGATTTCACTTTATTTAAATTCAATTCCATTCTCAAGTTTTATTTCCTTCGGAACTTCATTCACAATTTTCGCTACGTCTTCACACACACAGACAAACTACTAAGAAGTGTGCAATGTGACATAAATATAACCTCTGTAAATAACTCAATCTAAATCATGTTCACGCACTTTAATGCCCGTTGAAATGTAAACATGTCCGTTTCCCTTGGAGCCCTCTGTAACGCCACGCTCCACTCTTCGTTTACCCCACGGGAGCCGCCAGATTGGTTTGGCTAATTGTAAACAGCCGCATACTCCCTGACTACCAAGGCGTGGTCTTCGGAAAGGGGCCTATGAGACTACACCGATTCGGCGGTCGAGGGTTTCCTCGAGCTGCAGCTGACCCCCAAATGGGGTGCGGATCCGCCGCGCCGTTACGGATATATGGTCGTTCAAAGTTTCAATGGCATTCCATACACTTAAAGGGACAGTTCACCCAAACATTAAATGTGATGTTTATCTGCTTACACCCTTAATAAACTGTCCTAGCCGTTCTCACCAGCAGTGCGTGACCTGGTTTATTCTTGCTTTACTGCGATCGCAGACTGAAAGTGCATTACCAGCCACAAAGAAGAAGAAGACGCCTCGCGTGCCTGCTGTTGAGAACGCGCTCAGGAAGCGCTTCAAGACAGTCCGAACAGTTCGAACATTGCGTGAATCAGAGGTAAAAAATTATATAAATACTGTTCTTTCTTGCACAGACCGATCGTTTCGTGTCTTTAAACATCAATGTATTGTCACGAGCCGCAGGGTTCATTTTGTTTTTTTTTGTGTATGTTTTTTTGACTCTCAAAAGCCGTGATTCCCATCCACTTTCATTATATGACTGAAAGACTGCAACAGTTTGTGTTAAAAATCTTTGTTTGTGTTCTACTGAAGAAACAAAGTCACCTACACCTTGGATGCCCTGGGGGTAAGCCAGATAACATACATTTTCATTTTTGGGTGAACTATCCCTTTACGCTTTAAACGCTTGCATCCAGTCACCAGTAGTCAACAATGAGTCATGCTCTGCTGGACACAATACTTAAATTACACCATTAACAGCTTTTATCTGTTTTTAACGCGCTGCAACAAACTGTTCATATCTGTAGGCATATCGTCGTCATATTCGCCGATACCGATTTTCTTTGACAAGCTCATATCGGCCGATAATATTGGCTAAATGATATATCGGTCGGGCTCTAATTATTATTATTATTAACATGTGTGATATTTAACAGGCCACTGACCGTCAGGTCATGTGTATGCAAATGTGTGTTTGTGGGAGTGTCTTACGTCCAGCAGTCTGGTCCATTCCAGTGTGTGGTACACGGAGTTCCACAGACACACCTGTCTGTCCTGAGCACAGGTGAGAAACAGGTCCTTGAACGGGTGGGCGGCCAGACCCCACAGCTCATCCGTGTGTCCCTAAAAATAGCAACTCCCATGAAACTAACTCCACAACTACAACTGCAGGTACAAGCACATGTTTGATATCCACTGGCTCTTTGTATGTATTTGAGATATTAAGATTATTGGCTTTGGTTTTGTAAGCATGTGTACAGTGAGTGTGGAACTGCTTATTGATCTTCACTATACTCTTAAAAATAAAGGTTCTTTATTGGCATTGGTGGTTGCATGAAGAACCTTTAACACCCATGGAATCTTTCCATTCCACAAAATATTTTGTATAATGGAAAAAAAGGTTCTTCAATCATTAAAATACCTTTTCACCTAAGCACAAAGGTTATTTTAAGAATTGTTCACTGAAAGGTTCTTTGGGGAACCAGAAATGGTTCTTCCATGGCATCACTGCAAAAATCCCCTTTTGAAACCTTTATTTGTAAGAGTATAAGGCTGCACATGAAATACATACAGTGTGACTTAAAGTTCTGGTTTACCTGCACTTCCACCTGGAATCCATCGTTGAAAGTGCCTCTCAGAATGAAGTTGCGTGATGTGCCCACCAAAAACTGCTCCCCCTTGCCCTCGGCTACTGCACGAATAGTGCCATACTGATCTGGGACCTGAAGAAAAGCAAACAGACATAGATATGTTAATTTCTTATGTTGTTACAGGAGCTTGTTATGTTTCTCATATTATATCCTATGATTTACTGGTAACACTGTATTTTAAGGTGATATAGTTACACGTTACATTTACTAGTGCAACAGTAAATTATGCATAATTACAAGTAACTGACCCTAAACCAAACCCTAAAGTAAGTATATGCAGTTATTTAATATTATACTCTTATTTGTGTAATTGGCTAAAAGATGAGATGTCTCATTTTGGTGTCCGCATCAAATTAAATTCACAAAAGTGATTTTATATACACAGAAAGCATATTAAATGCAAGCAAAGTATCTACTTTACTGTGTCAAATAACTTGTGAAAATAATATGGGTGAAATAATGTTCCATCGTCATTCAGTGCAGCAGATATTTTTATGCAAAACTGAAACAACATACTTATTCTGACCTGTACTTCTAAATATATATATATAAAAGAAAAAGTCGTCATACTAAATTTTATTATATTTTAAATTAGATTAAAAATGTCTCGTTGACAAATGGGAAAAATCTAGTGGTTTGAAGGATAGTGGCAAATATTGGTAAAGATTTAAAATTAAATTGAGTAAGTTTTTGTGAGGCTGCCCTTTGATAGTTAAAAGAGTATTTTAATGCCATCTAATGATTCTTGTTCTAAATACACCTGACAAGATTTTTTAGTATATTAACTATTGTTACACTGAATGTAATTTTAGTGGGTGGTAAAATCATTTTGGATAGTGAATAATTTTTATTCATAAAAAAAAATTAAATAAAAGCACCCATTCTATTTATCGTAAACGAAAATAAAGTGAGCTGCATTGAACTTTTATTGTTTTACCCAGTACCTGTAACCTGTCCCTCCAAGTTAACTTATATTATTTATCAGTAGCATCTCTACTACTGTTCAAAATGTTGGGTCACTAAAAATTTATTTAGTTATTTTTCACAAACAATCACATATATTTCTGTTTTTACTGTATTTTTTGATCAAACAAAAGAGACTTCTTTCAAAACATAAAAAAAGGTGTAATTATTCCAAACTTTTGACTGGTACGGTATTTCAGATATGTATCTCTTTAAACACATGCATGTGTGAGTGTGAGCTTTAGCACAGCTTGGTCTCTCACCTCGATGTCTCTCTCTGGATTCAGGTCGTGGTCCCACAGAACGATCTTGTGGTCTTTGCCGCCCCCTGTGAGCAGAGTGCCGTTCCTCATCTGACACAGTGTGAAGACGCTGCCATCGTGAGCCTTGATCTGACGCGTGATCTGAAACGCTCCTGTGGGGACGGGGTGGGTTAGTAAGACAGATGGAGACCCACTCGCACACAATTTCTGGGAATAGAACACCACAAATATCTCTCCTGGCTAAGTGGTGTAGTGCCAGACTCATGTTTCTCTGCACAATTAGACTCTTTTAGACACCAGTCAAGTCATAATTTCCTACTGAGCGGCAAATGCCTTACAATATATCATTTTATGAAAAAGTAAAGCCAAATTATGTAGAAATCACTGACTGGCCTTCACACAAGAAACAAACTTCTGTATCATAATGTAGCATGACAATATTTACCAGGGGTGCGTTTCCAGTAGAGTTCAATGGAACTTGCAACCATAATTAGCTAACGATGCTTTTGGGAAACACACCCCAGATCAGCAAATTCCTGGTTTTTGAGTATGAAGATTGTATCATTATTTCACTATAAGGATGTGAAACAAACAGGGTTGAGGCATTAGGGAGGTGCTATGTAAGGCACGGGCCTCTAACATTCCTATTTTCCCACCAGCGGGAGACTTCATCATCCAAATAAGTTCCATTAACAAGGGGCCAAATTCTTCCCCATAATACAGGAAGGCAATTCTTCCCCATAAAAGGCTTTATGCAATGCACGCTTAATGCATTGTGATACTACCTATTACTACCTACTCTACTAGTTCTAGTACTATAATTTATAAATTCATAATTTGAGTTCAACTTTAAAATACAAATGCAAAAAATACTAGTGAACCCTAGTTTGTATAAACAATTAAGGCATCAACATTAATTATGATAATAATGCTACTAATGTTCAGTGCATTAGTTATTCTCATTTTAATTTTCATCAGCCTCTTTATAGCACAGATTATTAGCTTCATTTTTGTCCCCTGACGTGGGGTTTTGAACATGCTCAGCACATTTGAATTAGCTTAAAAAAGATAGTCTCCTATAAAAAAAAAGTACTATGGTAACCAGTTTCCAAAATTCAACAGCATTTATTTTAAATACAACACTTCTGTAAAATAAATGTCTTTGCTATCACTTTTAAACAATTTAATGCATCCATGCTGAATAAAAATATTAATGAAAACAACACTTATTGACCCTATGCTTTTGGAGGAGAGTAGACGGTGTTAGACTGTCTGCGAGTAGACATCATTAGACTGAGTTATGTACATTTCTCTACTATAGTTTTAGCTGGTATAACAATAATTGTGGTAACATTATATTAAACTATACGATAAGGTTTCCCAGCAGATTGAGCGCAGTAGTGAGGATCATTCTCTTTTCAAACACACAGTCTTGTTACCAATAGAGTGCATACCTAAAGAAGAAACTAAAATGCATATCAAATGATTTTCTACAAGTAACTATGTCTGTCAGAAACTTTTATCTCTCTTATCTACTGGTAGCAGTGATACTGCCTGCATTGGAGTAGTTATTAAAAGATTGCTATAACAAATTAAATACTGTTTTTTTTGCTGTTTCCATGTTAATTTTTGTTGAAACTGTGAAAATATCTTTATGAAAAATATATTTATAATTACAAATTTTATATGCAATTAATTTTATATGCAATAACTATTATTTCTTTTTTAATCAACATCGAAAGGCGAAAGAGAGGAGTTTTCAGCTGTCGCTTGAAAATGGTCAGGGATTCAGCATTCCGGATGGGGTGGGAAGATCATTCCACCAGCCTGGAACGGTGAATGAGAATGTTCTGGAAAGTAGGGATGCACCGATACTGGTATCGGGCCGATACTGGTCTCCTGTACTCGTACTCGTACTTGTTAAAATGCCCCGATACCACACAGCATGTGATAAGCTCCATATTCAGACAAAGAAACACCGACAACAGAACAACAGACAGCAGAATGGAGTTAAGGATGTCTACTACTAAGTATATGTATGCAATGAATATAATATGTTAAACATTCAGTATTAACGCCTTTATAGCTGGTGTGCGCGAGCTGATAAGCAAAGCACGCCGAGTGGATTGAGCGCACGGCGGCGCACATGCGCGAGCTTGTCGAGTAAATATACCTTTCTCACAGACATCACTGGAAAGTTTGTATTTCGGTCGGATACTTCAAAAACAAGTAAGTAAAACAATGCACAAGTTATTTAATGGTAGGGAGGGAGGGAGAGAGAGAGCGCGCACTTCTGTTGTGTGATCTTTGATGTTCACTCACTTAGCACACGCATCATTTGGATTAAAACTAAATTGTAAAAATAAGACCATTTATAGAGGGGCATTCACTATAAACATCATTTATTTGTAACCTTAGGCATACA